>VYXH01011211.1:602-33428 GCA_013397275.1 Burhinus bistriatus | reverse complement strand
CCAGGGGAGGTTTAGATTGGGTATTAGGAAAAATCTCTTCACTGAAAGGGTTATCAAGCATTGGAAGGAGGCTGCCCAGGAAAGTGGTGGCATTGCCATAGAATCATAGAATGGTTTAGGTTGCAAGGGAGCTTAAACATCATCTAGTTCCAACCCCCTTGCCATAAGCAAGGACACCTCCCACTAGACCAGGTTGCTCAAAGCCTCATCCAACCTGGCCTTGAACACTTTCAGGGATGGGGTATCCACAGCTTCCCTGGGCAACCTGTTCCAGTGGCTCACCACACTCATAGTGAAAAATTTCTTCCTGAGATCTAATCTAAATCTACCCTCTTCCAGTTTGAAACCATTAGCCTTCATCCTATCACTACATGCCCTTGTAAAAAGTCCCTCTCCAGCTTTCTTGTGGGCCCCTTTCAGATATTGGAAGGCTGCTATATATATAAATCCCTGGAGGTATTTAAAAGGTGGATAGATGTGGTCCTTAGGGGCATAGTTTACAGGTGGTTTTGGCAGTGTTAGGTTGATGGTTGGACTTGATGATCTTAAAGGTTCCTTCCAACCTAGGTGATTCTATGATTCTAGTAAGTTTTGAGCCATTGACTATTAGCAAGCTTAATTTATCCTCACTAAAAAGAAATTAAGTTGCATAAATACATATCTCTGATAAATGAAGACGTGTTATGCTTCAGTGAAATTGTTAAAATCAAAAAGAAAAGGGGATAAAATAAAGCGAAAATATTTAAGTCCTAGGTAGTGGAATTTCAGTTTGACCTATGTTTGTTAAAGGCAGATATGTTTGTCATTCTGATGAAGATGCATTTTTTCATCCCTTGCAGTTGACAGAGTCTCGCCTACTTTTCCCATTTATTATGATAATAGTCTACCAGATGTCATATGTCACAGCCTAGTGAAGTTGTCTCTGCCTATTACTACTTTATATATAATGTGCATTCTTGTTTTTCTTTCCTTAATTTAGGAATTGTTATATGGTCTTTGACATCCACCTATTTTATGAAGAAAAGAATAGAGGTAAACTATTTCAAATATTTGAAAGGGATTTTAGAAACAGTAGGCTATTTTCTTCCCATTTTAAGTACCATTATGTTAAAGTATGCCTTCAAGTAGATGCATAACTTGAATCTCATAAAAATGGTCAAACGCCTTAAAACTCTAGTAAGAGGTGACTTAAAATATCTAGTTGTGTTGTACCATGCACCTTTTTTGAAAATTGCTGTTTTCAGTAGATAGATACATAGATAAGTGGCAATAAGAGAGAGTGAAAACAAATTATCGTATGTTATGGACACCTGTAGCGATAAGAGTAACAGAAGTCATAATTCATTACCTAAAACATGAAACTGGCAATATTCTTTTTAAAGATATTTATAATCTAAAAGACAGGATAGTCTCTTATATATCCATACAGATACACACAGAGTCAAAACAAGTTTTAGCAGAGGTACAGTAGTAAGATCAGCAAGCTGTATTTTGATTCACGGCCTTTGAGCTCTAGTGGGAGTGGTCTTCAGCACTTATCATTCAAGGTGTGGTATTGTACATCCCTGTGTGTTAAAACTGTATTGAATACACACCGCGCTTGTGATGATAGGAACATCAGGTTACAGAAGCGTTTTAAAAAGAAGTAGAGCTACTTGGAACCACAGCCAGATTTCATTCACTTTTTGGCAGATGGGTAGCACTTGTCAATTGTAATGGAAAATTTTATTTCTGTACAAAGTGTTTTGCTTAAAAGGCTTGTATCTTAGGAAGAGTGCATTTTCTACAAATGTGAGCAGTATTCATTTTGTATTATGTATTAGCAAGGAAGGTCATTCTGACTTTTCTTTCTTCTGTTTAGTTTTTATGTTTGAGGGGTTTTTGTGTATTAAAGGTAAAAGCGCCCTCTAGATTTATAGATTTGTGTGCTTACATATTAGAATCTACAGAAAAATTCCATATAAGACATTCCTTTTCTTTCAAAATCAATATTAAGAAGTTTAAAGGCTTTTCTATGTCCAGAGCAACAACAAGACCATGCAACTATTGGCAATTTAATGTAGTTTGCTTTCTTATATTTTACTGTGGAATTGTTGATACATAAGGTTAACTATTTCATGAAAATGCTTTTGTTCTTCTACAGTAATATTTTAGATGAAAGACCGAGTTTTTCTCCGTACATTGTAGAAGGGATCATTGTAGTCCTTAAAGCTGCATTATGTAATGTAATATAGATGAATATGACAAAAGTCAACATAGAAGAAACTATTATGCTTGAAGTAGAGGAAATCAATATGAAGCCTGACATTTTTCTTTTACATTCACAATCTCCATGCAACAGAATTGGCCAAGGCTCAGACTATTTGAAGTTACCCAGTCCTGAAAAAATCATTTGAATAAAACCTAGGTCACTGTCTGAAGTCAGTATTGTGCTCCTAAAGTTTCTTTCAAAACAAATTTTAATTTCTTTTTTTAAAATGATACTTAAATTTAATTTGTATGTCGTTCAAGACTTGATTTTTTCAACTGACTGTATTTTACTTCCCAAAACGAAAGCAAAGGAAGACATTTAATTGTAAAGATTAATTATCTGTAAAAGTCAAACAAAATTGAAACTTTGTATGTTTGATAGGTGCCCTTCTTTTGTTGCAATGATCATCCTTCATATGTCCATCTTCATTTAATGAAGTTAGAGCAGAGAAATCTGTAAAAAATAGCTGATTTCTTAGTTTTTTTCTGCCCTCCTCAAATGAAATGTTGTAGCTAGCGAAAAGCAGTCCTATTACAGTCCTGTTGCACTGAGCAAAAGCCAGACTAGATGCACAGAAAGGAACCTTTTATTCAGTCTTAAGTTGAGAACATTTTTCTAAGTGATCAAAGCCTATGATACTTAGAAAATATTTCTACCTTTCTATAGAAAAGACAACTGTAGTATTTAAACTGATTATAATAATGAGGCATCAAACAAGAATGTCTTGAGACTGATGGAGCAAATATAGGATAGTTGATGTGCTGCCTATACTTATGATTTCAGCACTTAGACATTATTTGAGGATTTAAGCACTTTCTTTAATCTTCGCCTTTTCAAAATGGCAGCAGTAGCTCATTTAATTAAAGGGGAAATAACCCTCAGTTTTCTCTCCTTACAGTCCATAGTGCCAAGTAGACATATATACTTAAATTTCTTACAAAACTGTAAGTTTGAAATAAAAGAAGCAGCTGTCATAGCATTTAGAAATAATTCTATTATAAAGCTTTGTTTTAGGCTTGCAGTCTCTGCTCTGTCTTCTGGAGTTTTTTATTTTCTTGCGGTGATAATACGACAACATAATTTTGAATTCTGCCAACATTCAAGTATGATCAAATTTATGACTGTCTTATGATTCTTGCTCAATTCTTTATCCAGATGTGTTGTAAATAAACACCAGCAATACCGAATGGTTGGTGATAATTTCCAACGTGCTTAGCACTTAATTTGCTAATATTTAAATTAGCAGAATATACTTCTTTAAGTAGATCATTAACTTCATATAAAATAAGCAATTTTTTCAATTGTTTAATACTACCTTTTTTCCCAAAATGGCTTTATCGTACTTCATACTTCATCAGTTTGTCTGCACATTACCACTTTGGGTAAGCGTTTATAGTTTACCATTGTTTCTCAGTAGCAGTACCACTTCAACTCTAAATCCAAGGAAGAAACAAATACACAGACTTACTTGTTTTTAACCTTGCTTTCTGTCTGCATTTCACTCATTCATTTTCATTTGATTGGGCCAGATAAACCAAAGTGAGAACTATGACTTTGTATGCAAACCGATACTAACCTGTAGATAAGGTCAATTTGATTATGAATTAATATCTTAAAAAAACACTTGAATGTTAGCTGTTATTAAAGAAAATACGCAATTCACAAAATACTATTGTTGTCATTCATTCAAAAATATATATCATGTAGTATTGAAGCTAGCAGATTTACATTTAATTTCCTTTAAAATACTGCCCAATGTCTGGACACTTTTTAGTGAGAATAGGTATAATCTCACGTGTTGTGTAATCTTACTAATTTTAGCTGAAGTCATTCCTTTGCCTTATCAAAGTCGGATCAACTACAGGGAGGTGTGCTTAGCTGCAGTAGTGGTTGCCTCCTGAGCAGAACTCCAGCATTACCAGTTCCTGACAGCTGCAAGCCAGCCTCTGGGCATCTTGCTAAATTTTCAAATGTAATTATACAGTAGACTTCCTTTAACAAATTCTGTGTTCCCAGCTATAATTATAACAGCTCTTCTTGCCTCTAGCCTGTTCCTTATCTTACAACCCACCTCCATATCTCCCACTGCTGGTTAGTGTTATCCAGTAGAGCTGATGGATCTAGAAAAGCAGAGCTTATTCTCTCCATCCTCACAAGAATGGTTTTATCAGTACAGAAGATCCATTTCTTCTGATCCACTATACTGAAATGGCATGTCCCATAAAGCTGAAGGTTGTTCTCTAATTCACAGAAGAGCTGTTGATTAGCATACCGCGTTCATTTTGCAAAGTTTTCAATTGTTATTACAGTACATAAGGTAAGGAATTATTAAGAGATATCCATGAAATGGCTGAAGAAGCGAGCACAGGGAAAGGAAGCCTTCTAAAAGCATTTTGTTTTCATGTTGTGCAATTCGGGATATCGTTTCCTTAACTGTACTGTTTGTACATCAGGTTTTCATATACAAAGCTGTTCATGGTGCTTTTAAGGGCACACATGTAACATGAAAATAAAAATGATCAGTGATGCATTTTTTCTTCTATGAAATGCTAAGTAATTTTACCCAAAGAATGATAAACCAGGAAAAGTTACCCACAGATGTGCTCAATCTAGTATGGGCTCATGTCAAAGAAATTTAGAAGTGACTACACAGAGTAATAATCTCCTCTCCACCTGTCTGGTAGCAAGAGAAGCTGATGGTTTTGAATGTGGGAGTCTGAAGATAGGAGGTAAGTGACAGAGCTTATGCTGTTGAAGATGCAGAGGCAGCCTTTCTTTTTCTTCAGTCTCTTACTGTTGTTGGCTGTGGCAGGTGGATTGATATTGGAGAAATGTATTGCCTGGAAGATCAGAGATTACTGTCTTTTTCAGTCTTTCCTGCAGTAGGATTAAGTACGTTAATTGAACCTTTTCTTGAGAAGCTTCAGTGAGGGAAATAGCCCAGCACTCCTAGAAGTCACATTCCTGCTGACTTTTTGTAGTTTGCCTACACCTTTCTAAGAATTATGATGGCCACAACTGTATACAGCACAGTACGAGCTGGAAAAACTTAAATTATCAGCTCTTCACATGCACGTGCATGCATGTGTGCACACACACACCCACGTACACATCAAATGCTTGCCAACCTATTTCAGTGAGATTTATTTTTGAAAGGTACCACAAAATTTACTCTTTTGATTTGTATTCTTCTCTATCCATTGATGCCCTGTGTAATGTTTTATTGCTGGTCCGTTTTATGTTCGTGTCTGTGATGTTTCTTTTCTAAATGTAGCACTTCAAATTTGTCTTTATTGAATCAACTTTTTGATTTCTGACCTTATCTTCCAATTTTCAAAAGCATTTGGAAATCAGATCCCATCCTCTGAGGTGCTGCTAGTTTCTCCCAGCATTGTGTTATCTGCTGATTTTATAACCACACTGCCTTTGAGTCACTAGATTGTTATGAAAATACCAGATAGAAACAGATCTAAACAGATGTCTGAGATCCATTTGAAATATATACCAGGTTGACAGAGCTGTTGAAAACTTCTTTTCAGGAAAAACTGCTCTCTGATTTCAGTCATTTTTGTGTCCAGCTTATGGTGACTATGTCTAGACAGGATTTCGTTATATTGGCAATGACAATGTGGGACGTGTTTAAAATCTCTCTGACCTCAGGCTTGTGTCATATCTACTGTTAAAGTCTCGTCCATGAAGCCAGCAAACACCTTTTCAGTGAAGTAATTCAGATGAGTTTGAAGGGGTCTGTATTTTTTCTTAAATTTATCTTTTATCTTCTAGAAATTTGGTTGTTCAATAATTGGTTCTAAAATCTTTTCAGGCTTTAGTGGTAGACTGGAACTTGCAGGTGGGACTTATCTTACCTGGGGGGGACAGGAGAAGGTTCATTCTTTCTTAAGGTTTTTTTCTGTGGTTGGTTTTTTGTTGTTTTTTTTTTTTTCTTTTCTACCTCATTTGATTTTCTTTTTTTCTATTCTGTTCTCTTGGAAATAATGAGACCACAGGTCCTACTCTGGTACGTCTGTCTTCCTTCATAATTTTTAGCATGACTTTCTTGAGGGTTTTTTTTCATTCTTTTGTTACTTTATTTCCTCTCCTTCTTGTTTGCAGCAGCAGTGTATGTGTCTTGTATCATTGTCGGTCTCATTGATCACTGATACAGGACATGGATGAAAACTTTTCTAGTGAGACAAGCTGACAGGATGTGTAGAAGAAATTTTCTTTGGTTTTGCTTGTTTTGTAACTTCAGAAAGGCACAGTTGTGCTCATAGCAGTAAGATTTCAAAGGTTATCATCAGAAAATTAAGTGTTCTTTCATCACATCTTATGTATCAGGTGGAATGGGAAAATTTTGCTTATGTGAAGTGTAAAGATAGAGGTGATACATACTAGCATCATCATTCTAGCCTTTTGAACCGCAGGACATTAAAATGGGTCGGGGAAAAGATTGAATGAGGACAAGGGAGACTTTATCGCAAATTGTTAGATCAAAATACCGTATGGAAATCCTTCTATCCTGAACAACTGTGACTGTGGTATTTGGTATGATGGCCCATGGGTGGCCTTTTCTTGGTGTTTAATAAATTTGTGCATAACCACTTAAAATCCATCATTCATCTGTTGTTTACCTCTTCTTCTATATTGCAAGACTGAGAATTTTACCTGAAAATAAAACTATAAAATGAGGAGCAGTGAAAGCAGGGTGGATTTTTCTCAGGTCTGTCATACAAGCAGATCCCTCTTGCCCACCAAGAGAGAATGAGGACAGAAGCCAGAATGTTTATACCGACTGATACTGTCTCTTGAAAATTCGATGTTTTATCTTTTACCTTTCAGTTTGCTTTATAGGTCACTTAATTTTTGTTACTTTTCTTTAGTATGAGCTAAGAACAGAATATTGCTGAACATGCTAAAATAGATGTCTATTTTTTTAAGGCTGGCATTTAAGCAGACAAAAAATCATGCTTAATACTGCTGTGATAATAAATAGTACTATAATTGATTGTTGATAGAAACCATTAAAATACATTTTTATGGTTGAAATGTACTTTGGGTAAACAGTGTTCAGTTTGCCTATTAAAATAATTCACTATATACTGTGGTTCCTTTGAGTATTAAGGAAGCAGGACTTTTCCAACAACAGTAATTGGTTGACACTGTTTGACCTTAATGCAAAGCTACAGTATTTAATGAACAAACGAAAGGAATAAAGTTTTGATAAATAAGGCAATTTTCATGAAACCTTTAGAAATATGCTTGAAGTCTTTTAGTGTTAGATTGACGGTTTCTTCTTTTGTGAAAAGAATAAGTGAATAATTTAAGGCTATATTTCATGTTTTCAGATCTTCATTCTGTCATATAAATAATAGACTGTGAAATGCAGCAGCTCCTGTATTCACAGATTTAATAGACCCATAGAAGTGTGTATCTTACTCAGCTTCTGGCATCTTAAAATGCTCTTTTGTGCATATGTATACCTGAGGAGCAACGCAGAAGTGGGACATTCCTAGACTCTCTTCAGTAACCAAATTCCATACTTTAAGCATGCCACATATGCTGTCTCTAAACAAATTGTTCTTCTTAAAATACTTTCAGTGCAGCTTGATGTCAGTTTTAGTATTTTTAGTCTTTAATTCTGGTACGGTATTATGATGGACAGATGTTAAAAAAAGTGGCTATTCAAAACTAAAGTGTAATCTAAAGTTTACTTACTTTTGTAAGTAAAGAAAGACTGTGTGAAAAGCACAGGTTGAGATCCAGCATAGAACTTTGAAACACCTTCGAGTCTTGATGAGAAGAAAATCAAATGTATTTACTAAAATAATGAAATATCATTTATATGATTTGCTACATTTATTCTCAGTTACGTAATTTCTTTCTGAGGAAAACAGTATTGGGGGAAGAAGAACAGAGGAAACTAAAATTAAGCTAGTTTCTTTTCTTTGTTTCCACTCCCTTTTCTTCCCCCTGCCCCAGTAAGTGGCTTTAGTTTAATGTATGTTGAAAGAATAGCGAAGTACGACTTACTAAAAACAAGTGGCAAAGCATTGGGATTCTTTCATGTTCTCAATCTTCCAAGCAGGAGCATAGTTTTGGGACTAGCGGACCATGGGAAACATAAAGACTCCCTTGGAAAGTATGTACTACCGTGTCTATTTTGTTAGCTGCAAAATGTAGCTTTCCTAAACACTTCCATTTAGAAGTTTAAGTTAAATTTTTATCTGCATTTTTTTCCTGATACCTCCTTCTTTAAACTTTGGAGTAACTCTAGTTGTTAGGAACCTTCTACTAGCATATGATATGATACCGAACTCTAGCTTTCCTCCATCCTGTGTGGGTATGCAGGTATCTACACAAGTAAGGAAAGCTCATTATTCATATTTCGAAGACTATTTTCTGTAAATAGTGTTCAAGAAGTCTGGCAGGTGGTCTGCCTTTGCCATGGTATTGATTTATGTAGTCCTCATGTAGGTTCCAGAAATGTCTAGGATGGATCCTTCAGACCAAGTGAGCAATCCACATGAGGATGACAGTTTCTTTCCTGTTTCTGCCTACTGATACTCTCTAGTTCATGTAGTCAAGTTATTTTCTCTCTTCCTTTTCAAGAAAAATAATCTTTATGTCTTATGTCATGTTATACAAGTCTTAACATAATCCTATATTCCCTTTTGTAAATTATTTCAGTAACTTATTCATATCTTAATTTTTTTCATTTCCACTGATACAGTTTCCTTCATATTCACAATAAGTCTGTCTTCTGATTTCAGCTAGTCCAAATACTTTAATGGGGAGACATGCTTTTCCTATTCTCCGTACTTTATTTGACTCATTTGTAACTCAGAAAGCATCAACGCAGGGACAGAGACCATTCTATAGTGTAACTTGTTGCAAACTACTATCACAACTGTATGAATAATGTGAAAATCATTGTGCTGCACTGGTATGAAATACATTGTCATCACCTCTGTTTTCTGAACTTACACAGAGTAATATTTTCTGTTTCTTTTGCTACATAAACATTATTTAAACCATTGGCTGGGGATGTTTCCATTGTTTCAGTAAGAATTTGCAGGATTAGTATATTAAATATATTGATCTTTCTAAGCAAACCAGTCACTGATTGGATCCGGCTGTGACTGAATTGACTTATTGTGGTGCTTGAGCAATACATTTGTTATTATTCATTTTTACTTCAGTACAAGACTATGGTCTCACTGTAGCAAGTCCTCTGTAAATATACATATTCACTGTTCTTTATTTGCAGGCTTTGGTTTGTTTAAGGGGAAAGTGCAGGAAGGAGGGTATAAAAAGCAAAGTAAGGAAACAGGAAAACAGAACAGCAAGGAAAAGCAGTAAAGGTACTTTGCTAATGGCTGTTTATAAATGATGCTGATGGTTGCTTTTAAATTCTGAGTTGGCTACTGTTGTTTATTTAGTCAGTGCAGCTTTTTTTTCTTAATTTGTTAACACCTATAGACATTAGAAAGAGCAGTGGTTATGACAAATAGACTATGTAATCTGAAGACTGTATTTTGTCACATGTTTTAGTCACAAAACCGAGTTGAAATCAATTGTCCAAACATTCACTTAACATATTAATAAGTAATACAGGAATACTCTAAGCCCTCTTGAATTAGATATATTACATCTTGTTACAAAATTTAATGCCAAGCTTAATAACTCAAAGTATGCTTTAGAATAAAAATATATTTATATGCTAGTGTATTGCAACTAGGATGCTAATCCAAATTAAAAAAAACCCAAACCACTGTTTAGTTGGAACTGTTTAATATACTCATGTAGACAATTGTATTTAATTTAATTTCCTAAAAAGAAATCCCAAAATTTATTCCTTCAAAGTGAGTATGTTTTTCATAGTTTATTTATAAATGCAATTTCATTTGTTTTGACAACAGTGGTCAAATTACTATTTGGTTACTTACTTGCAAAATCAGTGTCTTCTAGGACTTTTTTTTGAAAATGTGTCTAGATGGTTGTCTAATGGAAACACTGTAGAAACAGTAAAGTACCAGGTTTTCAAAAAGGGAAGATGCTATTTCCAATTCAACACTATTAGCTTAGCATATTTTTAATAGGAAAAATTATTTTAAAATAGCAGTGTATCCCATCATTATGTGAATAGAGTTTAATTATCTCACGGTAGTTGAAAAATTCTGCATAAACATGTTTTGAAGTGTGATTTTTTTATTTTTTATTTTTTTAAATTTCTTGATTTCCAAGTGCATTTGCAAACAGTTAAAAGAGAGTTAATAAAAGATAGATGGTTGACCAGTTGCTGGAATTTGATTTGTTACGTTTTTCTTAGAACCATAGCCTTGAACATTTTTAGTGTGTTTATAACCAGCTGTAGTGTGCTATTGAACCCTGTACAATGTTTTTGGTCTTATTAATAATGAATTAACCACTTTCTAGAAACTACATCTAACAATATCAAGTTACTGAAATTTGTAAAATACATGTTTTTAAGAAGTTCAGTCACAGGAGGAGGAACTGAAAGTAATGCTGAGAAATAGCCAAGAATTGCAGGTTGATAAAAATTTCAGGTTGAATACTGAAGAACTCTTCATAATGCTTAAGTTGTTAGAGTTGTCTCTCTACCATTATTGTCTTCTTAAAAATAAATAAATTGAACTGTATGGACTTATCTTACATGTTGTTTCCATCTCTCCTGTTACACGATTATGTGAAATACTTATTTGACTTGAAAAAAAAATACTAGTTTCGGTCACTTGACTGTTATATGCAATTTTCCAGAAGAAATCCAGTGCCTTAGGTCAGTTGAATCCCTTTAGGTCAAACTAAAAATTAAAAATGTTTTTAGCATTTTTTCATCAGGCATCTTTATTCTCCATCCAAAGGTCAATTCCAGTAGCCTGGTACTGGGACTGCTGTGCCAACTTCCTTGCTGCTGCTGGTGGCTGGGTCTTATCCCCAACGCTACTTGACTGTTGAATGTGCAGAGAATATCATTCTAAGGACAACTGTCTCCTTTGTGTTTGAACACCTGCCACCATGTGAGTTAATTTTTCTGTGTTTTTTTTTTTAAAAAAACCAAACAAAACAACAAACTGAGTTTGTCTCATTTTCACTAGTGTCATAGTTACACATTTAGCGTTTTAAAAATGATGTTTGTAGTGTCTTTCCTGTAGTTGTCCAAAAATTATTTTAAATACCCTTTCTGTAAAAAAACTTATTTTACACACATAGGTGCTTTTCTCCCCACTTTACTATGTTAAATTTTAAAAGTCGTGTGAAAATATTGGCTGTAGTATTTGGGTTTAAAAGTGATGGATAACTATATTGAATTCTGCTTTCCACAGAAGTGGTGAAACATAGACAGTGTCAGTGGGAGCTTTTCTTTGCTTTCTCCCATAATATGCCCTAAGTCCCGGCCTGGAGGGGCAATTCACTGTCTAATTCAAACCTCTCCTTACATTAACAACATGGCAGTGTTTAGTAATGATACAGTGTTTGCTGTTAAAGACTTGCCAATTTTGCCTTAAATAGCTAGCTTATATTACCTCAATTTGCCATATTCCCTCTGTTTAGTTTGGAATTACCTTGCAAATGTTAAGGTGATACTATTGAATCCTATAAAGGAATTAGGAAGTTGAAATCCTAGCAATGTAGATATAAAGTGCTAGTACTGGTCTACGGAAAAACACCTGTTCAAGAGATTAAGGGTCAGGAAACTCATTTTAATAGGAACAATTGTTTGCTTTTACTGACTTCCATCAGTGACTTTGACAAGTTATCTTCCCTTCATACTGCTCTGGATAATTTAAAACCCTTTCTGAAGTTAATTTTTAAGACATATATGTGCTTGTGTTTTTGTATGTATAGTTTCTGTACCTTTTAAGTGTAGTTTTTTCCAGTGTTACAATAAAGTACAGAAGACTATGCAGTACATTAAAGAAATAGAGCTATGCATCAGAACAATTTTCATGCCTCACTCAATTCTTAATGTAAATTAGTAGGAACATTGGTTATCCATTTGAGAAATTGAGTTGGTATAAAAATAAAAATGCACTTATGGTGTGTGGTGCTTTGTGTATCATCTTGGGAGTGTTTTGCTGTTTATCTGTCACTTGCATTAGAAAAAGCAGTCACTGGCTGCAGGTGACATTAAAAATTAAAGGTTAACCTCAATTTCTTTACTGACCAGACGTGGGGCAGAAAGTTCTTCTGGATGTGTGCCTGAATTTTGGAACTGTCAAAAAGAGTTGAGAAGTATAGACTTGTGCTTTTGGTGGCTTAATCTTTTTGTGTGTGCATGTGTGGTTATAATTTCACCATTTTCAAGTGTTTAGACTGCTTATTTATGATGGGTTATATCAAGATCATTTTTCATTGCATCCAACTTTGTGAAATTAAAAAATGACATGATAATGGTATAGTAAATAATTATAATGAACTCATTGTACTGATCTACATAATTTTGGGAATGTCTTTTTACTTCGTTACTTAGAAAAAATAATAACAATAGCTTTTTTCCTATTACTAGAGAATATGCGTCTTTCAAAAACTAGTTAAAATTGTTGAAAATTGCTATAGCAGCTTTTGAATATTCTGGTTAGCTCGATGTACATTTAATATAAGACAAGATTTATATGCTCCTGAGCAAGCCTGGCAGTATTAAGGCTTTTGACAAAGTTGGCTTCTACCCCACGGTGAGTTCAGAGTGAGCCAAATTCGCTAGTGTAATGCTTCCATCCTCTCACTCCAAGTGTTGGAGGCAGCATTCAGACCAGTGAAGAAGACTAGCTTCAGGCAGCAGGGGTTTCCATGTAACCTGCCAGATATCTTTAATTTCCAAAGTAGGTATTAGGCTTGTTCAGTGGTACACCAAGCTACGGGCAAGTCTTGATACTTGAGATGCAAACTCGAAGCTGTGGCTGCTGCTCTTACCTTCCATTTCATATCTTGATTTTATTTAGCCATGCAATAATGTAGTATGCATGTAATCAATAGATCTACTGCTTCTTATTGGCTGCTGAGTGAAAATGAGACGGGAAGAAGGAAAAATGAGATTGCCTGCTTTGTCTTCATGATTAAAATAGACTACCAAAATACACCTGTTTTCATTCCCCATCCCTCATTTACTGAATGGTGAATCTCTTGTGTCCTTCGCCGTTTTGTCTTTTACGGCTCTTCTTAGGAAAACAAGAAAATAGAAATTTCTTTAAGGAAAGCAATGAATATTGCCTTAGGAAAGAACATTGCAACTGACGTTTTTGAAGAACCCTAGTATTTCAGACGTGTATAATTGTTTTAAAATTATATATCCATGTGCTTGCTTCATAGTAAGCTTGACACAGTTGTTTCAGGACTACTATGCTGTAGATTTTTCAGACTTTGAATTAAATCATGTTAAGAATGGGAAAGTGATAATGCTGATTTCATGTGTTTTACTTACTATTCCTAATTTGTTAAACCTATATTTAAGACCAATAATTTCTCTGAAGACAAAATACTTGTAAATACCAGTTACTTATTTTCCTGTTTTCCCTCTACTTGGAATTATTCCAGTCTTCTCCAAGATTGGTTTCACTTAACGCTTCCCAATTTCTTGAATTTCAGATTTTTTTAATGTTGACATAATAATGAAACTAGTCAAACAAGTTTCATTATTGAAATGATTTATAAGGAAACCGAAGTACTATATAGCTTTAAACATATGCCCTTTGACTTAAAGATTAATTAAATCCCATATAATAGTTGATAATTTTTGGCTTGCAGCCTGGCTTTAAAGTCTTCATTTTACAAAGTGGGTTATGAAACATCAGGAAACATGAACAGTATTTTTTAGAGGAAATATCTCAGATAATTAAATACTGCAGAAAGTGGTTATAGTTTGAAATGCAGTACTTTTTAAGAAGAAATCTTTAAGTGATTTTTATGTATTTTCTTACAGGCTCTAGAATAGGTGGCATTTTACAATTTGTCGGTTACTTCCTTTAAGTTCAAATAAGCTTCTGTATCAGACTAAAAAGCACTATCTGGTGACTTGCAATCATGTTACAGATGGCATCTTTTCTTAAATACTACAATAATCTGTGGTTTGTGAAGCAACTAAATTACCCATTTGTTACACTGTGATGCAGCTCATGGAGGTCATCACACATCTGTGTAAGCAGAACATTTTAAGTCTTTTGAAAAAAACCAACCCACATTCATTGCAGTGTTTCTGTTGTTGCTGTTCCTACAGTGTGAGTAGTCCATGCACCTATGTTTAATTTATGGCTGTATTGCCGAGATTGGCCATAGAAAGTGGTATCCATAAGCTCAGGACTTTTTTCTCAAAAGTGGCAAAACTTGCAGGACATGCATATCCAAAAGACGGAAGAACAGGTCCAGGATCAAGAGTTATTGTGCAAAGCACTCAAATCAAGTTATATCAATTCCCCACAAGGGTACACGGTGTCACCTCAGGACTGGTGATTCCCATAGCTTTATTTTCAGTAGCTGTTAGACTGTCCTGATGAAGAGTAGCACTACTGTGTGTTACTAGCCCATTCTCTTCAGACATCCTTTCTTCTCTCTTGGTACCGTGTCAGGATTTATCCGCTTTATGTAGCTGGTCCTCACTTCTCAAAGTTGGTACTACTTCACATCCTTCTTAGTTCACGTTGCCTCTGGCAGTGATCTTTGTCCGCTGTATCTCCCTTGTCCCTGCCCCTGCCCCTGGCTGGCTGTCCCCTTTGCCTCCTGAGCGTCATTTTAGGCAGCGTGGCTCTGAAGCCTGAACTGGCCTTAGACGGAGCCCAGCCAGGACTGGCAGAACTTTTTACATTGTACTTGGTGCCTACTTTATAGTTCATTTTCATTTTAACCAGGAAACCAGCCTCGCTAGGTGGAAACCACAGTACTAAGGAAGACCTTACTGCTACCTTTCAATATGTAAAGGGGGCTTACAAGAAAGATGGAGAGAAATTTTTTACCAGGCCCTGTAGGGATTTAGGCCTTTAGTTTTAAACTAAAAGAGGGTAGATTTAAATGAGATATAAGGAAGAAATTCTTTAAAATAAAGGTGGTGAGATACTGGACCAGGTTTCCCAGAGAAGTTGTGGATGCCCCATCCCTAGAAGTGTTCAAGGCCAGGTTGAATGGGGCTTTGAGCAACCTGATCTAGTGGAAGATGTCCCTGCCCGTGGCAGGGGATTTGAACTAGATGATCTTTAGAGGTCCCTTCCAACCCAAACCAGTGTATGATTCTACTTGAGGACCACGACTTCTTGCCTTTGTTGTTACCTGCTTGCTATTATGTATGTCTCTCATATAGTTTCATTATATGCCATTGTCTCTTCTGCATTTTGTTGACCTTCAAACTTTTTCAGAAGCATCATGATGGTAACAAGTGGTATTGCTTGAACCTCATCAGAAGACTTTTCTTTGTGGGTTTTTTTTCAGTAAGAGATGACTGCTAATTTAGACGATCCTAAATGCTGATCAGAATTGGTTAAATAAGAATTTGTTAAGTTGTTCTTAAAGGATTAAAAGTGGCAGCCTTAAGTGTTTCTGCATAAAGGAAATCATAGAGGGGAGAAACTGTTGGGTTGCCAGTGGTGTATATTTAAAAAAAATTTGTCATGGTATTTTGGTGCATTTGAAGTGATCCACTTACCACAGATGTGACCATCAAAGACAGTTGTCTCTGATATGTTCAGAGCTGTGATAATGTTCCAGTAAAATTTTAAAGTAAACAAAAAATTCTATAAGATTGGCTGCAACTTCCCTTGCAGGGAAAGGGATGCTATGTCATGGCTATCCTGGGCTTTCTTCTGTTTCCCTCTCCTCCTCCCTAAGCAGGGAGGGGGACTTACAGAATGCTTTGCTTCTAGGACAAATTCTTAAGGAAGTTCACAGAATTTTAGTGCTTTTTACTCTTAAGTTATAGTGATTTGAATGTCTGAACATATACTGAATGATAGTGACAGGTACCAATGTAGATGGCAACCATGTGCAGTTGAAGTCCAGTATTAGGGACTGTATCTCCAATGCAAGTAGCAGCATTTCCCAGTTGTGACTGGCCAACATTTGTAATTAGATGGAAGGCAGATGAATAAAGGCAAATTAAAGTTACAGTGATGACCAACTGCCTGGTAATTTAAGACCCTCCACACATTGCGGAGTGCTATTTATTCAATGAATGCATATATTAAATATATAACTTTATATATTTCTTTAAGGTAATAGGAGCCATGATGATCGGAAGTTATTCTTTATCGTTAGTGCTCTATTTGAATAAATTAATGTCGAACCTTATATAAAACTCAGAACTTTCTGAGCAACTTCATGTAGTTTTATTCAAGGTTGCATTGAGTGATGTACAGTACATGACTTTGTATTAAACACTTTCTTTGAGAACATAGTGTTTCTACAGATTTACACTTTTTAAAGGAGGATTAAAATATTGCCACCAACTTTTGCAGTAGTTTTCTAAATGCCATGTGTCTGATCGTGTAAGATCTTTTCTAATAAGCATTAATTTAATAAGCATTGATTGTGGTACAAATGGTTGAACTAGATTTAGGAGAAATGGATCAATGTTGGTTTATTATGGTTGTTCAGGAGCATGCATGTCTTGCAATATTGAGGTTATATAAATGCACAACGAGAAGGTTACTTGTATCTTGAACCTTGCCTTATTTCTTGTCTTTTGCAAGGAAGTTGTAGATCAGTTACAGCAATTTCTCTGTATTATAAATGTCCAAACTTTGTCTTGGGATATTACTCTAGATTATTTTAAAATCCCAGAAGTATACTCTACAGTGAGATCCAAGCTGGAGCTGAGAAAAAATTGTTGTCACATAACTGTATTTGCTGGAGAGGAGTAGAGGGCAGAAAAGGAAGAAAATGCTCTTCTTTTTCGGTGAAGGTATTCTTTCCATAAAATGTAACAACAAAAAGTAGATCAAGACACTCTTGCTTGGAGACACTCATACCATCTGACAGGAAAGTGATTTTAATGAATTTAAAATCCAGCAGCAACAGTATTTCATCCCTGACTAAATGGTATGGAGACCTTAATTACACATTGCTCTTGAAAGCACAGATTGTACTTAGTTTCTTTTTGGTCGTTTAGACTCAGATTTTGGAAAGTATTTAACTTAAAGCAAATACAGGAGTACTTTTCTGAATTTTCACACTGTTACTGAGTTTTCTCAGTATGAATATAAAAACTTGAAATGAACAAGAATTTAGTTGAATGGGTTTTTTGTTGTTTTCTTTTTAACAGAAAAGTCAGTTGGATTTTGGCTTAAAAACTTTTAAAAAGGCCTTTACTTTGTAAAAAGTAAGTTTTGACAAAAGCAAAGGAAATGGCTAAATGTTTAAGTTGTGAATCAGTATCTAATTGTGTCTAATCAGGATTTGGTGCTCCAGTTGAGGATATTTTATAGTATGAAATTTTGGTCTGAATGAATACTGACTAGATAGAGGAGTAGTGACCAAATAATTTTATATCTATATTCATTTCACATATTAAATGGATTTTGATGAATGAAGTGTAAATGTTGAATGAGTTTGTGGTTATTTCTGTGCGTGAAAACTACAGTTATGAAATCTGCATGGCTTTGTAGCATTTTGGGACAAAAAAATCATGGTTTTGTTTTACTTTCATGTTTAGTTTTTAGCAAAGATATTTAGTAGACTAGCATAAATATAAAAACATTCTCATACAAATCTTTTTCTCATTCCAAAAGATAATTTATTACAATACATCATGAAAAGGATGAACTATTTCACATAAAAAATAAAGCTCTAATATTCAGCAGATTTCTTCATTCATGACATTTTTACACTACACAGGGGTCTGCCTTATGCTCCTAGATTCTTTGAAAATTTGGCTAGTGTAGTTTTTGTAACTTTTCTGACACTGCTTTTTTGATGTAATTGCTTTCTTGAATATATCATTAGTGGGCAAAATTAAAATGCAGGAGCCTGAAATACAGAAGAATTCATGTGCAAGCTTCTTTGAAGAATTATGGTAAAAGCTGCATATAAGACTTAGGCTGTATTCAAATAGTGTTCAACATCTTGTTTCTTGTGACTATTTTAATTTTTGTAATTAAAGTTGGGGTTAGTTTAAGATTTCGGTATTTTCCCTGCAACAAGTGTTAGGGAGTGGTATTAGATTGACTTCACTGTTTCTTGTACAAACTCACTCTGTGAGTTTGGGAAGGTCTTCTCAATATTCCTGAAGGTTTTGGTGTTAAAAGTCCCACAAAATAACTGTTCCTTTTCACAGTATTTGTTGGGTGCTGAGAGGAGGGCTATTTGGTAGCCATAATTCGGGCTGGTGCAGCAGCGATAGCCCTACTGACTTCCCTTTGGCCAGACATTCAGCAGAAACTTAGGAAATTTAGTACTTTTCACAGAAAATAAATTGGTTCAAGTAATCGTGGAAAGCGAAGTGATGCTTAATGGAAGAGACAGTTTAATGGTTTGGGTCATCGCCCAAGTCCATACGTTCTTCTCTTGCCAAACTGGGACGTAAGCTTGAAGTCCTTTTAAATTAATTTTTATTACGTGGTACAAAGGCAAGACTGACCAGAAAAGTCCCTGTTCTTTTAAAGCTTTTCTCTTTGAACGTATCAGAGTCCTTGCATTTCAAGTTGAGTCTTCTAATGATTACATGTTGAATAACTTGAAAAACAACATACATAAGCAGCAATTTTATTATATGTAGGGCTGACCTGACTCGTCTTATGTGCCCAATTTTGCTTCCTTAAGCTGAGTAACATTTCTTCCTTCACATAGTGGTTCTCAGGTATCAGGGGATCACCTCTTTAAAAACAATGTGTCTGAGATTGTGGTAGTTCGAGAGCTGTTTCATTACATATATTTGCATTTACAATGTGAAAATGTCATCTAAGCTCTTACCAAAACACAATAAAAAGTTCCTTATTTCAAAATAAGTCAGAATATTTGGACCAATTTGATTTGACAGGTTTTGATTGTGGAAGCAGAGATTTTTTTTGAGTCAGATTTACATGTCAAAAGATTGAAGGAATTACTTAGCTGACCATCACAGAAAAATACTGACAAAGTGTACATAGAAATACAGAGGTTTTGTGTGGAAGTATATATGTGCTAAGATAGGTATGAGAGGTGAATATTCTTCTTAACTGAAAAGTTCGTTTTCTACTCTGAGGATCTTTAAAAATCATTCTATCCATTTGGTGGAGCAATAGCTTAGTTAATGAAAATTGATATTTTGGAGTTTTTCATTCTTGTGCAACATCTGTAAACATGTTCCCAAACTTTATGTTAATTACAGAACTGCACATATTGTTTCCATGGTGTTTCGTCAATGAATAGAAAAAATATGATTTATACAGATGGGGAAGAAACTTTATTTTCATCAGCAATACAGTTATTTGATTTTGGTGGGGTTAAAATACAAACCATCAATGTGAAATCTGGGGTTTGTTACCTTCTTACAAACCTCTGTAGGTTTTATGCACTCCGAATGAGCAGTGAGGTGTAGTCCAACACACTGTCTATACAGGGGTAAATTGATTTAGAAACTAAGCACTTTTTTCCTTTTACATCAGATCTGTAGCTCTCTGATCACAGCACTTAGTTTCTTTATTTTTCATTGGTGTTTTCTGTCCATGTAATGTACATAGGAAGCTAATGATGAAAGAATAGTAAAGTATTCATTGAAACTGAGAATTATAGTATTTGGAAATGTAAAATCATAATTTACATAAATGTTATAGTCAAGAACATTATGAATGTAAATATGCCTTCATCTATTTTCAGTCTTATAATGCCATTTGTTGTCCAGTGGGAGATGAAGAGTGATGTTGAGACTGCCGTTTAACCTATTATAGCAGCCTAAAAAACCTAAATAGCCTTGATGTAAATATGAGGTGGGAAAAAGAGTATTCATCTCCATTAAGTGACATAAAAAACCATGGTAAGAATAACAGGCGGGTTGGTGTGCATTAAGCAGTGAAATCCCTAAATTCGGACTCTAATTATGAGCACAAGGACAATTGCCTCCCACGTACTTAAACTGTTATGGGTTTTTCAGACAGAAAATATGCTTCATGGTTCTTCAGGCAAAAAATACGAGTTTTCTTTTGCATTCTTTTTCACCTGATACATGATTCCTTCTCCCCTGCTACTAAATGAAGGCCTAATACTAAAAAGCTGAGTTTGTTGTTTTCCTTGTTGAGATTAGGTCTTTAGGCATGTTCCTAGATCTTGTAACTATGCTGAGGAAGTCCTACCCATTTTATGGTGCCATAAACAGGTGTTGCACCGTTATATTCAGATGAACTGGGACAATTAGTTTCGCTTTGATTTTTCTTTAATTGTTTCAGCTATATATTAATGTTACATAGACCTGTGGATGACCAGTGGTTGATTAACCCATTGCACCACATAGGTCACTTTTCCTTTGTTTCTCGATGATGTATCCTTGTAAAGATAGATAATATACTTGCACCCTTTCCTAAAATTATTTTTTTTATGTTATATTAGATAAAGTAATTTTTTCATATTGAATAACTGGAGAAAGTATGACCCATGAGAGTCCCATGACCCGTCAATGAGAACAGAGTTCGTCTGTAAAACTGTCTTTTAAAGTCAATTGTGTATTGCAGTTTCTTTAATATTAAACTTCTTTCAGTGCAGGAGAGGTCATTTTGATTATTTAGCCATTCCAACTTTGACATAATACAGGAAAAGATTTAATTTTTTTTTTTTTTAAATCAAAATAATTACTATACCTTTAGCTCGGTGTTTAAGATACAAAAGGAGATGCATTATGTCCCTAGCACCTGATGTAATAATTAAGATGTTGTATTTCTAGACTGAATTTGTCTAATTTTGTTTTTCAGTAATTATGTCTTACTATGCGTGTCTATGCTTGATTAGAGAGTTCTTGACTATTACGTCTTTTCCACATGTAGTAAGATGTAGATCTCAATCAAGTCACCTCTAATCTTATCATAAATAAACTAATACACTGATCTTGCATTTCTCTCTCACACAGACATAATAACAGGAAGGTTTTCCTAATTGTAATTCTTATAACTCCTTTTTGGGCCCTTTTAATTTCAACTTTCTTTTAAATTAAAGATACCAGGCCTGGTTATGGCATTCCAGTGATGCCATATGTGCAGATAATTTCAGGTCCTTAGTACTACCATATATTTCCCTGTAATGCACCCAGGGATTGTTTTTAGCTTCCTAGCTACAGCAACATAGCAAGAGCAAAAAAAGCAGTTGGTTATTTACTCTGACTTGTAAGTTCTTTGGAGATTCACTGCTTTCTAGAATATAATCCTCCATTTTATGTGGCCTGTCTTGTATGTTCTTAAGGTAAATAAATGAAAATAATGTAATTTCTACTCTGAGATTTACTTAATTTATGCAGCTGATTGGAAGGATTTTTAGTTATTTTGGTCGTCACAGAGGTTCAGCTTTTCACATAACAGTGAAGAGTCAGTCACCAGGTTTTATATGTATTTTGTGTGATTGATATTTTAAAAGAGACAATAAAGGGAACTTCACAAAGCATTAGAACATTAATACAGCACAAAGAAGGCTTATAATGTGTTTAGCTTTTGCTGATACCTAATGATACGGCAAAAAAGCACTCTTCTACAAGGCTGCTTTTAAGATGCAAGAGAACCAGAGGAATTGTTAAGAATAATAGATAACATATCTTGGATTAATTTTTTTTTAAATTTGTTTTTAGGAGTAGAAGCACAAAAATCCTGTCCTAATCTTTCTCTTTCTTTTAGGTATGCTGCTTATTTAGCTTTTAGTAACTTGTAATTTAAGATCACAGTTATTAGGTGTATTTCTGCATTTTATGTATCGCTCCCAGATGCTACAGTATTAGTTTTTATCACTGCATATTTTATGAAATGTCAGCCTTCTGTTGGCTGTTCACGCAGCATTGTTAGTGATCAAAGCCACAACATAAAGGAGAGGAATCTAAACAGTTGGCTTATCTTTGTCCTTCATTGTGACACAATACCATAAAATTACTTTACTATATAAAAGGCAAGCAAAGCTTCGTGTAGCACCCTCTGAAAAGGTGAACTTTTTGTTGGGCTCAACAAAATAGATAAACTGTTATCGGTGATATTTTGTATAAGGAAGGTAAAATTAGCAATGATATCTTTTCCATTTGGAAAAAGTTTTCATCTTTTGCTGCCTTTTTAAAGCACAATGTTCTTTTTTATATTAAAATGCTATTATAAATCTATCCATTAAAACCTTTTGAAATAGAAGAAATGTTGTGCCCTGTAGAGTAATCCGTATGGTGTGTTTTCGAGTTTCTCTAGGATACAATTAGTCAAGGCATGCTATATCATTTGAAGGGTGATAACTGGGAAGATAATAGTCTTTACATTATAAAAACTGCTGGTGATTATCAAGTGTGTTTGGCTTTTATTTTGGTTTTTCATGTGTGGGATTATTTTGAGTTTATCTAAATTTCTGGTTAAAAATATCAGAACAGTCAGCCTTAATTTTTCTGCTTGCCTAAGTGAGTTGTGTATTAGAACTGAAGTAATAAAGTAGGAAAAACTCTACAAGCTCTGAAGATATTCTATAGGAATAAAAATCTTGAATGATTTTGATCAGCTGTTGTGTATGCCCTGCACAGCAGTTGGTTCAATCAATTTTATGTTTTGGGATGGTTTTATTAAAACGAGCTGCTGCTTTCAGTAAATCATTGTAAAGATGCTAGCTTTGTATATGCTTTTTGGGGACCTGCGGCTTGCCAGCGCAGTCTCTCAATATAAACATACTGAAGCCTGCTCACCAAGAGCCTGGGCTGAATTAGTGACCCCCCCTTACAATCGGGACAGGACAGAACATGAAAAAGGAAATATAATCTCATATTATAATAGTGGTAGAGAAAGTAAAAGAGCAAAAGTAATTCTATCATGTTGTGGAGGTCAAAGGCAGACATGATAGTAAACAAAGCTCTGGACAGTATCTCTTAAAAAAGATGATGATGCACACAACTTGATAGAACGTGTTTGTGTTTGTCTTTCCAACTGCTGGTATCATCATGCTTTTCAGTAACTTGCATGCGTGTATTCTCTCACAGAGTGTCACTATATTTCGCTAGACGCGTCAGAGCTTTTGAACAAACTCACAGTGGTATTTTTCTGCATGGCATTGTGATCAAGATGGCCACATTAATCCACTTTTACTTAAAATCTGGCACTAGAAGAGATTATTCCCATGTACATTCAAAGGTTTTATTACTTCTTTCTTGATATGCTTTGAAAATACAGCGGGTAGAAAACAAGCTTCTGTCAAGTGAGTTAAGGTTGAAGATGTTTGGTATATCAGAAGCATTAATTAATTAGTTTCAATTAATTAGTTTTCAAAAGCGGAAGTTAGGAAAACAAAAAATTCTGACAATAATAATAGTTAATCCATCAGCTACCTGACAGTAGTGTGCTCAGTGTGGGTCATCCTTCCTGTACGAGTATGGCGTCACACAGAGTCAGTGTGACTTTCTCCTCTCCTCAGCCTCGCTACCAGCATCAAGTTCATGATCCTCCTCCTGCCCTTCACAACTGAAAGGGCCAGACATTAAAAGCTACAGACCTATTCCCCAGCTTTCTCAGATAAGGCCTTTTTATAATCTGTTTCTGTTCTGATTTATTGAAGAAGTAGGTCTCCTATTATACGTTTTCATCCACTGGTTACCTGGGAAGGTGAATTTTACATGTCTTGTATCCAGTGGGATTCTGGTTGGCTGAGGAAGGCAGAAAAATATCCAACCTGACCTGGCTGTGACGGAAGAATTTGGAGTCACAAGAAAGATTATGATGCTTATAGCAAGCTTATTGTCCACAGCAGGAAGAGCTGTGCTTCTAGGAAAGAAAGATGTAAGGGTGTATGAGGTTCTATAAGCAGTCCTTTAGGTGCCTGAGAATCTGGAGGCCAAATATGTTGTCACCTTTTCCTTGCAAGTCCATAAGAAATTTAGGTGAACATGGAGAGAAGGCAGAAGGAATGAAGACAGTCTTTGAAGAGAGTGAAGTGATTTTTCCTCTGCTGATCTAAGTACCATTGTCAGAGGTTTCAAAAGTCTGTAGTTGGAGGTCAAAACATTTTGTTCAGGACTCCTTTTTATTTGTATATGTAAGACTGCTTCAAACACCTAAGATAAACAGATGCTACAGACACTTTAAGAACTGGAACCGTACAAAGCTTATCAAAGCAGGTTCTCATATCTTTACACTGGTGAATATCTTTGATTCCCTGACCAGCCAGTCATGCATTCATTATTAAATGCACAACTTTCATATACCCATTTGCAAACCTAATATACACCAATTGCACAGTGACCAAAAGTCAAGTCAGGTCTTGATGAAGCATAATACATAGTTTGAAAGATGTGATACTTGTTTCTGTAATTGGTACTCTGTGGTGCACGGTTTCAATCTTTGCATGAAGAGTTAGTAAAAACATGGGATGATAGCTCTTTGTTAATATAATGGATATAATCAAGATAGCTTGGTGCCTTTTAACCTGATATTCTTGAATCTTGATATGCACTCATGCAAGTGATATGCTTTGGAAACTTAATTTCACTCTATAGATATTTTGTATGTCCATGTGCTTGAAATATTTTGTAGATTGATCCTACTATTTGTGAGCTTGTAACCTTATTTCCATAGAAAAAACTTTTATGACAGTTTTGACTGCCTTTCCCAGTTGGTTGCAAAGGCATGGAAAGCCATTCTTTACTAGGTAAGTGTACGCAGTGGTTTGTTGAGCTTGCGGACAATGCTAGCACCAGCAAAACTGAAGTTTTTTCAGCCCTTTGTTAACGTGCAGTTATCCTCAAATTTCTAACCTGAGGGTTATAAACGTAACTGACAGATGAAATTGAGTCAAATTCATAGTCAGAAATTTCTTAATAAGATATAAATTGTTAGTTTGGACTTGATTCCCTATCGATGAAAATTGTGTTTCTGAAATGTAGCTATATTAGTTTACGCAAGGGATATCACAGTGCTTTTACCTACGGGATGGAGTAGTGAGATTGCTGTTCTGTGCTGCAGAGAGCTCAACAAAGGTGAGAAGTGCTTATAAACAAAATTATGTGCAGGAGTTGTTATACTCCAGCCACATATTTAAGGACTTTATGTTGACCCCATCTTCTCTTATTAGCAACATGCTAAATTACTTTGAAACATTTGCATTTCCATTTTTTGCAAGCGTGTGTCTCTGGGCTGCTAGAATTGGCAAAGGGAAAAGTCAGTGAGTTTCCTAGGAAGCTGTCTTCAGTATACCTTTTTATTTAATATGCAGATTATTATTAATGATGAGCACAATGGGAACTGTGAGTGTTGATTCACCTGCAAGAGTTAAGATGCTTTCATGGTAACAGTAGAATAATTCAGATCTTTTCAAACCTAATGAAGTTTTAGTTCAGAATTTATCAGTAAAATGTAAAGTACAAGTGCTAAAGACACTTTTTTTTGAATACAGAATGTCAAATATAGTCATTGATAGTGACCTTAATGATATCTCCTTAATTTAGAGTGAAAGTATTGACTTATGACGTAAAAAAAGTTGCAGCAGTGCAATGATACTTCTGTGGTATCTGAGCAAATGTTTACTGAAAACCTTTTCCTATACCTCGCAGTTCAAATACAGACCAGCGGAATTCACAGTGATGCTACAAGGTGCTCATTCATAAAGCCTTGCAAATTTGTGTCCAACTCAGGCAAGCAAAGGAGGTGGTATCCTGTCTGTTCCATTTGAGGAATAGGAGCTTGCTGGTCAAGTCTTTCACCAAAGCGAGAGGGGCAGGATTGGAAAGGGAGGGCAAGGCCTTTGGGATTGGTGAAGAAACTATCCACAGGCTCCTTTAGCATTGTTACTAAAGCAATCTGGCCAGCCAAAATAGGAGATTGAAACAAGAGGGTGCATTAAAACTGGGGCAAGATTGTGGGGATTAATGTTTAGTTTTGATGCATTAATAAATCCCGGTTTACACTTCTTACAAATCTGCATTCAAACTGGTAACATTCTTTCTGTTAAAAATGTGCAAAGGTAAAGAAAGATGCTTAGAAAGCTCAAAAGACCTTCAGAGTGCTTCACTTTGGAGGATATCAACAGAATGCTGAAGAAATACATGTATTGTGGAGATTTTGGCTGTGTTAAATGTCCGCTTTGCTCACAGAATGTATGCTGCTAAGCTGTTCCATGTAAATACTGGCAAAGACCCAGGTTTCAGTTTCATTGAAGTCCACCCCAACTGTAATAACTGTAGTCATGAGACTGCAGTACTTATATATTCATCAGGTACACTTTGTTTTAGTTGTGATGTTAAAATGTGGCAAATTGCTATTCAGGTATGAATGGAGAGTTCATATTCCTAATTTTCATTATACTCCGAGAGGTTTCCTATTTCAACTCAAGGCTGAATATATTTTAAGAATGTTCGAAAGAAATTTAATATGTCCAACTTCTGATTTGGGGACCATAAAGGACAGATTGTTCTCTTTCACAGCACTTGAGACGTTGCTATTTTAAAATATGTATGTGTCTGAGGTTGCAAAGGGGCTAAAGAGAAGGAAGAAAGATATATGCTTCCTCCATTTAACTGACATGCCATTCACGTAAGTTAAAGAACAGGTTGCTTAAAGGTGGGAGATACACCACCTTTCAGGGCTCCTTGTTGGATCACCTGCCCGTCAGTGGTGTACTGTGACTATATGGGGAATGTGATTGCCTTTCTAACTTTGCATCTCATGAAATCTGTAGGGAGAAGGTGCTGAGAGAAGATAGTTAAAGCTAACAGTGATAGTCATTGATCATATCTTCTGCTTACTGGTGAGCTGGCAAATGAGGAATATGCCTCTCTCTTCACAACGGCTAAAATAGGATGAGCTCAGGAACATATGAACTTTAGGCATGACAGTCTTTCAGACCCAGGACAACACAAATGGGTCTATTTAGGCTTGGACAGAGCGGCCATGCCATCTGTAGGGATGAGTAGACTTCTGTCATGAACAGCAAAACAGAAAAGATCTGTTAGGTACAAGAACTGTAAGTCTCCTGCTTCCCTCCGCACCTCCTCTTCTATTTTGAATTGCATTATGGATTTTAAATTCACACAAACATAGGTGATGTATAGCAAAACCAGTGTTTATGTAGAAAATGTTTATGTTTATAGAGAAAAGGATGGCATGCGCTTTTATTGCTCATTGTTTCAGATTTGTAGAAACAAGATGGTAGGAGAAAGATGGACTAAATCATATTCGCAGGTCTAAGGCCTACTAGGGAAGAACTCGATTGTATAAACATATGCTATTTTCCCCCTAGTTCTGTAAATGTGAAGGGATAAATTCTTTCCACTCCGCTGACTTTATTTTCTCCTCAACGTTTTAGATTTTTAACTTAACTTTAACAATTTGATATTGGGTGGAGAACACAATGTAATAGCAACATTTACTGTGTTTTTAGATCTGTTTCTGATATAGCTGACTTTCAGTGCTTTGTATTTCTATATAAGCTGAAAGTAGAGATGCTGAAAGTTTAGAGGCTAAACTCTTGACTTAATGTCTTGGGCTGGGGTGGGGGGGTCACTCCTATTCCACTTTTGATGCATGAGCAGAAGACTGTATTTCTTCGGGAAGTCCCTTCATTTTTATATTATAACCCATTGTAGCAGATTTTTTAGATTGTTTTCTTAGCATACTTTCTTCTTTTGGATAGTCTGAAATACTTTGTTTACTATTCACCCACTATTCCTCCAACCAAATTTAATGCTTCATCTATGCTGAGCACCCACAGGAACACATGACTTAGGAAGGGGACAAAATCAGCAGAAAAATAGGTGGTCTGAGCATTTATGCGTTAAATATGCGTGTTAATTAGAAAAAATTAGAAAAAATATGAAAACAGATGTTACATAAATTATTTCAGTCTCAGGATAGTAGTAACTTATACACTGACAATAACTTTTATACGTGCATATGTATGTGTATGTCTGTTTCTGTATTTTGGAACATTCATGCAACTCCTACGTGGATAGCACTAGAAAAATCACTTCTAGTTTAGGTAGGCCCTCTGAACTCCACCCGTACTTGTGGATGTTTCTCTCCTGTGTTATACTGTCCATTGAGCTCCTTAAGGAAAGTTACTGAAAAAAGCACTGCCAACAGAATACGTTGACTCTTAAGACTCATGGAGTGTATTTCAGGTAACTGGCATTAAATATATGGAAAACATTTTTTCTGCATATTGATATTGTACTAGGCAGCTGGAATTTTAAAATATAGATGCAGTGAAGTCCTTTATTCTTTGACATACCCCATTCTTTACTGCGATCTCTTCTAGTTCTCTTAGCTCTTCTGTGGTAGAAAAAAATATTCCTAAGGCTTGCTGGTAGAATGTAGTCCAACAAAGACAACTAAAATGTTGAGAATGTGTTAACTGAAGGCAGAATTTTCTAAGTGGATATTCATGCTAGAATTCATCTGCTCTTAGTGCAGTCGTTTTGTCATTTTATAAAGAAGACACTTCTGACTGACAACCAATTTTCTGAATATAAATTCTGATATAATTTGAATAATTACATAATTTCTGTCCATGTTAAAAAAACAGACATATGTGCAGTTCGTATTCTAATTATCACCACCAGAGACTGAAAAGTTAACTTCTCAGAAAATGAAGGCAATACTACATGCAGTAAGGGGAAATGTTGAAAATAAAGGCCTTCTGTAAATTTTCAGATAATTATTTCGGTGTAACATTCTACTTTCTAGCTTGATAGCTTTCATATTCTTTGAAACTTTGTACATTTCTGTTTTGTAGGTTGGTTTCTTTTTTTAAATTTTTGTGAAATCCAGCATACACAGTAGGAAGATAAAAGGCTGCAAGAAGTAGACAATGAATTGTGGAAGAAGAGGGGTAACAGTATTTCTAGCAGATTGTTAGTATTGAAGAGTTTTTAAAATAGTGTTCAGGGTATGCAATTGCTATTCTAGCAGATGCATTATGCTAGTAAATGTATGAGAATGTGGTACTATATGAAAATGAATTACAGAAAACTATTAAGAAATCTTATTTATGTCTTGAAGAGGAAATACATTGCCATAAATCCTACTTTATACCAATAAATTGTGTTGCCTACACAGAATTATTTAAACAGGGGAAAAAAAAAATCAGTGATGTGTTAATCCTTCGCTGCACATTTATTCATTCACATTGCAAGAGTCAGATCGCATGGGGAGAAAAGGTGATTGTGTAAAAAGGAGTAAAATTGTTCCAGCTGTGTGTCTTGAATTTTCACGAAAAAACTATTTTGGAAACTCAGGTATTAGTATCAAACCCATAGTAGTGATGACTTCTAAGCCTGATTTGAGCCACTGTTTTTCTCTAAGATACTGTTGCCTTTTCTTTGCTAGTTTTGTGTATTTTTGTGAGCAGGCTGTCTTTAATTTCCCTATCGTCTCCTTGAGAAGTCATTTCCATATTGCAGCACACACAGATGATTCCATTCCTCTGGAGGATAATTCTTTTACTGTTACTTTCTAGTGGAATGAGAGCAACCTTAACCTCTGAGCCCAAACCTGTTAGAATCCCTCCATGCCTTTTCTGCCCTGGTCATTTTAGGGAAGTAACTCAGCTGTGTACTAGCACGGGTTTTAGCTTTGGCAGAAGTGTCCAAGTTTTTCTCCATAGTCAGTGGAAACTGGTATAACCCTTTGGTCATTGCACCTTGGTGCTCTTACTGTTGCTGACTTTAATAAAATAATAATGGTAAAATTGTAATTCCAGCTCGGGACAGTATCCATCCATTAATTTTGTGACGGTGGGAGGGAGCAATACATCTGCATTCAGCCAGCCTTTTGATTTAAGAGTGAATCTGTGCAATTCAAGTGCGTTTCCACAAGTATTATGAACCCCTGTGATTTTGCTTCAGTAAAAGGTATTTCTACCGAAATTTTCTTTGGCTGTAGATTGTAATGAAATCCCTTTCCTGCCAGAAGGCAATGGTTCATTCAGGTAGCGTACCCTGTTATTCCTTGGTCTAGTGACCTTCCTTCCAGACTCAAGAAGGACAATTCTGATAGAACTTTGGAGAGAGCAACTGCTTTGCTTTTGAAAACCACAACGTTACACAATCAGAACCAGACTTTTCAAGGATCTCTGCTGCTGTATAGGCATCAATAAATAATTAAAAAAAAAAATAATGGGAAAGTGTTTGAAAGGAATTATGACATGTCACTTTGTTTATAAGCTAAATACCTTATATTAACCCTGTGGGCCCTAGCAGTGTCATTATTTCAGTCTGTCTTGATTACTCTCCAGGTATAGTTGGAATTGGGCATTCAAGCTCTGATGTGGCCATCTAGTTCTCTGGATCTGTGGTGAAATGTATGGATCATTACTGATGCAGAAGTTCACATTCAGCTTCCTCTGCATCATTCCTTTTCTGTTTAGAAATGTGGGATCAGAGAACTTTTGTAAGATAAAGGATAAGGATAAAGATAAGGATGAAATATGAGACCTGTAGATGGAAATGGTAGTCTTCTAAGTCAAAAGATGTAAGAAATAATGCTCTTAAGATATTTTCGCTTTCAAACGTTTCTATAATCATGTTTTTATTGTAACTCACGGTATGCACAAAACATGGAAGTTTGTGTTCTGTGAAAACTGTATTAATTCAATTTATGACTCTTTGAATAGCCAAAAACCTAGAAAATGTTGCAGTCCTTCTCACTTTCCTTTCTTTCAGTATTTCCCACAAAAAAATTCCAAAAAGATCCCTACATCCTCATCTCCAGACTGGCTTTGCCCAGGTGATGTGTATTTCAGAGTTTTCTCATTAGTCAATGACATTATGACCACTAGCAGTTTAATCACTTGAGAAAAAATAAATGGTGTGTCTCTGATTTAAAAAAAAAAAAACCAAACTATACATATACAGACATACACATATATATGAATGCTTCATTTTCACAAATGCAATTGTAGTAGTGAAGATGATATTATTTGTAATAGAGTAAGCATTTTCATTTCACTCAGTTCTTTTCTACAGATTTTCATCTACCCTCATTAGTAAATCTCAAGGTACTTTCTACCCCACTAATGTTGATTAGTAGAACTGTTTTTAATAATTTATCCCTATTTATTGATATATATTAATATGACTAGCATTTTTATATGGGGCAGTTCTCTCTCATTCACTTTTCTGGGAAGTGTATGGTTTTTGTAGGTATGTGCTTCCATCTGTCAATGCTAGATGATGCCGAATTGAAGGAATGTTCCTTGTGTTTGAAACAGAAGGCAGTAAGGCTTTTGGCTATAACTTAGTTTTTGTTGTGAATTTGTTTCATGATTTCTGATTGGCTTTTGAGAGATCTCTGTCTGGTGTACCAAAAAAAAAAAATAAAAAAAAATCTTGTCATACAAAACTCTTCTTTGGTTGACAAGATGTGTAGGAGAGCAGAGTTATCATTCAGCAGCTTCAGCTTGTAGTACCTGTTGTATTCAATGGAGACTGCTTTTGATTCCTGTTGAAAAAGGTGATACTGTAGTCCATGTTGCTGAAAAGATGTTCTGAAGTGTTCAGTACTAGTGGACACCTGCAAAGAGCTAGGGGTGATTCCTGAGGGGTGGTATGACATGGCGGTGGTTCCTGTGAAAGCTGGTGAGTGCTGTACAACCTCACAGAAGAGGTCTCAGTGCGAGACTGAATCCCAAAGATATGTGGGGATGGTGAGAAGTACTGCTTAAGTAGCTTCTGTTTCTGTATTGTATCTTAAAGGAAGCTTTTTGTCAAACATTCTTCCATTAAACATTTTCAATGCTTTTGTTTTCTCGTCTTTCTTCGGGGGACTAGTAATATCTGTGCCGCAGCATCTTGGTGTCTCTTTTGTGTGCATGTGTGTCTATATGCAAGTTATGTATGGTAGGGAGAGGAGGCGCAAATAAGTGATGCGGAAAGCGATAAAACTCAGTTTGGAAATTATTTCCTGTGGAAGCTGATTCTGTAGTCTGGGAGTCATCTAGAAAGGGAATAACATTGTTATTACTGTGGAAAGTTCCTTCGTGTCCAAGGAGAAGGGTCATCAGGAACAGTTTCATCTGGAAATTTTCAGAGTTCCTGACATTTAACCCATGTACATACAGGACTGAAAAAACAAAGAGACTGGAAAATTCAATGAATTATGTGAAATACATGCCGGAAAGCCTAGGGTGGTAATATTGCCTTGACAGTAGTTAGTAGTATTACTAGGGATACATTGTAGAGCATTTTTTCACCAGGTGTATTGTAAGCAGTGAAGGCTCTGTGCCCAGGTACAATACCTTTTGGAAATCCAGCTAGAATGAGGAGTACTGGAGATTGCTTGCATTCCCCAGGATAGTTTCTCTTAGTTGAATGAAAATTATGAAAATTGTAGAACCATAGAATCATAGAACTGTTTAGGTTGGAAAAGACCTTTAAGATCATCCAGTCCAACCATTGACCCTACTCTACCAGGTCTGCCACTAAACCATGTCTCTAAGCACCACATCTACACGACTCAACC
>VYXH01011210.1:78417-91969 GCA_013397275.1 Burhinus bistriatus | reverse complement strand
ACTAGCTACTATGAAGAAAATTAACTCTATCCCAGCCAAAATCAGGACAAGTGCACATGGGGAAGTGCCTGGGGAAGGCAGCATGGTTTGCTCCTCCCTCGAGAAAAGTCAAACCCATTCATGGGCTTGTCTTCATTCAAGGACCTGGGTGTACTTGGTGGGTAATGCAGAAGGATGGGGAGATCCAGCGTGTGCCTCAAGGAGATTTACCCTTAGGGAAAAGGTAATCTGTGATGTGTGTTATGTGTTGTAGTAATTAATGTAGCAGGAATGACCTGGCGATGCAAAGTAAGCTTTACAAGGAACCACGCAAGTGCAACGAAGCTGGTGTTGGTACCCAACACTTGAACATTCTGCTTCTCCTGTGCTGAGCTTGACGGGTGGGACCAAGTCATAGGCCTCACATTTATATACGTTATAAACTTTTATGGGAGTGGTGAAAGCCCGTGAAATGGGAGATTAACATCTATCTGTTAAGGGACCAGGGGATAGTAGTTAATGAGAACATATACACCCGTACATTGGAATAGGATATAAAGCTGCTATGCAGTATAAGTTGTAAACATTGGTAAGAACAGACTGTAGTTATGAGAAATAGCTACAATGGGCTGTACTTCGTTGTACATTCCTCATGCCCCATAGACCGGGTTCCAACAGCTGCCTGTTTCCCTGACCAGAAATTGAACCCAGGCCGTGGCAGTAAGAGCACCAAATCCTAACCACTAGACCACCAGAGAATGCAAGGATGCTGTTGGCATAGTTGGAATAGATTAGATTAGAATAGATTAGAGTAGATTAGCATACTGGTTTATCAATCTCTTGGGGAGAGATTTATCTCACCTAAATTTAGCTATCTAAAATTAGTCTAATTTAGGGATTTTTAGGTCCTTTCCAACCTGGTATTCCACGATTCTGTGATTCTGTGATTTGAGTTCCCTCAATAGTCTCTGCAGAGAGAAAGGGAATTCTTCCCACCCTTCTAAAATACGTATCTTCAGACAGTACGTGTCTCGCACCTGTTTCCTCTTTCTTTACCACCTACTGTCTGCTTGACCAGCTTAGACTAGTTATCTAATGTTTAAATGCCCAGAGGTACATTAAATTAATCTTACTCTTGGGGTTGATTTAATTTGTGTAAAAATAGGCATCTAATGCTATGATGTGCATCACTTTTGTCAGACTAGGAGGGGCTTGGGACAATCCTTTCAGGACTCTAGGAGATTAAATTGCACGGATTGCCTATGTTCAGGCAACAGAACACCATAATGATGGTAGAGGACTTAGGTTGCAAAGTGGGTCTTAACATGATCTCATTTCATAGCGCTAACATATTTTTTTTATTATTATTATTATTTTTTAATCTATGGCTTGTCTACATTTGTTTTTCCTTAGCAAAGCCCATCCCAGCTGCAATTAAGACCCAATGTATACTGGGCATTCTGACATACTTCAGTGGAAGCTGGATCAAGGTAGCTCATGGGGGTTTTTTGAGATATCAGTCCAGCCCTTCATACTGAATCTGTATGGATCTAAAGGACCTGTCTTCTTTGGAGTGTTTTGCCTGTCATAACTCAAGTCCTAAGCTTCTAAGAGGAATCTTTTCAATCTCCTGCACCTTTACAAATATACCTGTATTTGCAATATATACTCATGACAAGTCAGGAGCCATGTGGAAGTCTTGATTCCCTTTCTATGTACATCTGTGACAATGAACAGTCAAAGACATTATTCTCTTCCCTTCTGAATTTTAAGAAGTATTATGGCAGTGAAGATTGTAAAAAATAGATAACCAGTGTTTTCCCTCCCTCCTATCAGTCAACATGCTCTCTTCCAGAATGAGTTTTACAAGTCATTGAATATATCTTCGCAAATGGAGCAATTTATCTATTTCTCGCATGCTGATTAAAGAAAATTAGAAACACTTCACATGTAACACTAACCCCCTACAGATTTGTTTGAGATGTATTTTGGTAATTTAATCTTAGTTTGATAAATGTGTAACGATTAGTATATTACAAAGGTCACCAATATATCATTCATGTACAGAGTGATTTGAGCTCTTTCTCTCTTTTCTACATTATGCCATAGATAAAAAACTTTTTTGGGGCTTGAGAAACTGCTGCTGAATACAAGAATTGTTCATTCATAATTTTTTCAGTACAATGGTACCAAACATTGGGCTGCAAGAGGGGAAAAAAGGCTAAAAGGATTACAGAATAAGCTATGTCAATTATTGATCTGTGAAGAATTAAAAACCAGTTTCATTTTGGAAAGCAGCTAATACTCGTAGGAAAACCTCATCTATTCAAGTTCCTGTGCATCCTTTATATAAAATCACAAGCATACTTCCAAGATATGCAAACAAGTATATGCAGTTCATTAAAAGTTTCCTTAGGATTTTTTTTCCTAACTAATAGGAGAATTTAAATTAGAAAAGTTATTTATCTTTAATTCTTCAGTTCTATATATGTAAATACTGTTCAGAATAATTTTCATAGGAGGATAGTTAGGCATATTGGAATGAATCAATTTTACAAGTATTACAAAAGAAAGAATAGTTTATAGCTGGAAACATACTGCGAAGAGCTCAATAGGGAATAATGTTGCACTGATCTGGGGAGGGAAAATGATGTTAAATGGCTTCTCCAGTGTTTAATTTCTGTGACATAAGAATACGACACCAAACTAAACTATGTAATTGATCCATCTACAAAAGAAAACTTGGGGCAGATACAAGAAAAGAGATTTATACTATGCAATAGTGACTACTGCACTAATTTACAGAATCTGTAAGGGGAGAAGCATCTAAGAACAGAGCCCACAAATCCAGCACTGGGAATAGGGAACCATCTCAAGAGGGTTCAAGAGATATTTAGCAAGATAAGTGCTAGTTTTTAAGTATCTTCTCTAGTGCTGCAAGAGAAAGCAGTGGTTAATGATCTCTCAGAAATGTGTGATGGGGGTTTGGATCCCAGTAGGCTCAAGACAGGAATGAAGCAGGATCTCTGACATTCTTGATGAGTGTTTTAATCATTGAGTATATTGGACAAAATAGGTCACCTTCACTCCAGACGTGTGTGGAGCCTGTTAGCCACAGATGCTCTGGGAACTTTCTGCACTGAGTTTGTCAGCAGATTTGGGCAGAAAAAATATTGATGTTTGTAATTTTGAAGAGGTAGGCATGAAGCTGATGTACACCATCAAAAGCAAGGTGTTTATGTGACTTCCATCTAATGTTTGGAAACTGGAGACCTTCTGCTGCTTCTGGAATTGAATCGTAGCTGAAAAGGATTTTGTGAATCTAAGTTATAGGTACAGGAGTCTAAAATGGCAGCTGAAAAACTCAAGATAGCTTTGTAAATCTGTGTTCCCAAACAGTAGATTTGATGTTGATCCCTAACTGTACTGGATTCCATTACTTGCATACCACTCAAGATACTAAAAATAAATAGATGCAGTATGACCAGACCACTTTCTAGAAAGTCCTGAAGGAAGAACTCACTGCAATACTCACTGTAATCAGTGAAGGATACAACTCCCAAATCAGAAATAAATGTAGCTCTTCACATATCACTGTCTACAGACATGGTAACCATTGCAGTCAAAAGAGATCTGAGGCTGTGTTCATTTGCCCACACACGAATGTTCAGTGGAATTTGAGATACTCTAAGGTATACTGTTTGTCTTTCAGTTGCTGATCCCAAAGGATACAAGTGTCCTGTACTAGATCCGCCAGCCTCACAAGGATGTCTTGGTTGTTCTAGAGCATGTTATATAGAATTAAGTGTCTACAGGTGGGCAACTGAATCAAAGACCTAGGTATTTACTTTAGGGTCAACTTCTAACAGAGTTCTAACTTACACTTATTGTAGTAATTACGTATTCGTTGGCTCCATGGGGATTTAGATATGTGGCATACCTACACGTACCTATACATACAGAACTAAATTTAGACATTTTAATTTTGAACTGAATTCTGCTCTTGAAGTCTAACACTGAACATAGGTGTAAAGGACATGATTTAGCTATGACCTTGTAGATGAAATCTTTTCTTTTTAAGAAGAATGTTGCTTTTTTTTCTTTTTTTTTTCCCTACGCCTCTAAAGACTGTACCTATCCAGTGGAAACCACAACACTTGTATCAGACAAAAATATTAGGCATGAAAATCAAAAGACATGTCTATCAAAAGAAGGAAATAATTTTTAAAACACCTGTGTTCTTTTCTATCTGATGTAGGAATAAAAAGGAATACCTAATGAAGTGATGATTCAGCTAAATTTAGTCAACTTTGTTTATTCCAGCATAAATTCTACAGAGCTTTCATTGACCTAAATGCATGCGAGCATATCAGTTATTCACTAGGGATTGCACTGCAGTCTTTTTTCTGTCTCTGAATCCTGAAGCACTGCATAAATTAAAAAAACCATGTGCTGAAGGATTTTTGAATTAAGACTCTGTCTTAAAAACAAGTTGACTGATTTGTCAGGCTTGCAAGATAAAATAAGATCACCTCTCCATCCTAACTAAAGTTTGCTGTTATTGCATAATTAGTGTGTAAGAGAAGGAGAGCTTCAAGATGATGTACAGTAGTCATGAGAGGAGTGTTTTGATATATGGCAGTCATTTTTGCCGCTATCATCTGTTTGACTTTCTAAATTCATACATTATTCCACCCTTTACAGGTTGAACTTGTGCAGTCACAGCCTTGTATTTGTACTATATTTCAGTAGACATGAAAAATTTGGAAGAGGCATGCACAATTATTTATTTGGGGGGGGGAGGCAATTCATTTTGATTCTATCATTCTATCAACTTTGATGCAGAGAAGATATATGCATTTTACAGACACAGCTGCTTTTTATGTGTATTGTGATTATAAAAAGAACAAATTCGTATAGGAGATTGTATTGATAAATAAAACTAACACAAATTAAACTAAAAACACAAAATGCATTAATTTTGTAGCTGCTCTTTCTGAAGATTTTGAAGAGGCCAGGAATAGAAATAGTGATCATCAGAATATCTTTCTACATGGACAATGACTTTTACATGGACAAGGTTTTCAAAATGCCTTCAACATTCTAAGAAAAAGAGTGCTTGGAAAATTGTGCATGAGAAGTATGAAACAGAATGCTCCTCATGTTGATAATAGTTTATTTTAATTCCTTGTAAGAATACTATATATATATATATAAAATATATTTAATGATATTTGCATGATGATAGATGAGACTACTTGTTTCTATTAAGTTATGTGATTANACTAAAAACACAAAATGCATTAATTTTGTAGCTGCTCTTTCTGAAGATTTTGAAGAGGCCAGGAATAGAAATAGTGATCATCAGAATATCTTTCTACATGGACAATGACTTTTACATGGACAAGGTTTTCAAAATGCCTTCAACATTCTAAGAAAAAGAGTGCTTGGAAAATTGTGCATGAGAAGTATGAAACAGAATGCTCCTCATGTTGATAATAGTTTATTTTAATTCCTTGTAAGAATACTATATATATATATATAATATATTTAATGATATTTGCATGATGATAGATGAGACTACTTGTTTCTATTAAGTTATGTGATTAAAAAGCTAATCACAGTGAAAACAAAGACTCAGCAAGTATCCAAGGAACTATGACAGGCCAAGGTACCGAGAAAGTAACCTGATCAGTGAATACAGAACACACCAAGTCAGCTACTCCTAAGATTGTTGAAGTAGGATGATTAGATCATTGTCCCTTGTCCCACCTGCCAAGATGACTCAAGGAAAGAAGTACTCTTCCTGGAATGCCATACAAACTAAGGGGGATTATTTTCCAAAGGTGTACAGGACTTATTTTGGGATGCAGGCAGAAGAGAATTTTGAGGTGAAGCAGAGAGAATTTGAAGATGGTATAACACTACAGGGTGTCTTCAGAGGACTGTGGGAATATGCAAAACATTTAGGGGAAGGATCAAAAGTAGGGGAAGGGAGAGATCAAGTCAAGTCATGGAGGAAAAAGGGAATAAAAAGGGCAAGTAGGCAAATGCCTGCCAAACTTGGTGGTTGATTACCACAGCCTGTCGTAGCTTCTTGTTAAATCCATTCTAACTACTTTCTGTGTGGGTCACTCCCTGAGCCTGTGTGTGCAAACTGCTGATGAACTTCAGGTTGGACCAGCTGGTGAGTAGGAAGAGATCCATATAGGGAAACACCCAACGCCTCAGTCTGTGTGTGGGAATGGGCTACAGATACTGGATGGATTTAAAATCTGTGTTAGTATTCAAGGAACCCTCAGATGTGCGTTTGTGAATCAAGAGTGAAGGCGTGCATATATATGCTGACTCCAATCCCAACAGCCCTGGAAGGAGGAAAGGGATGAGACCATCTGTGATGTTCATGTCTGCATGAGTGCTGTGGGTGCTTATGTGGGTGCTGATAAAGGCACTGACCTCTCTCTCTTGTGGTCTGCGTGTTTGGCCATCTGTGCATGTGCGTGTGTGCACGTGTGTGTGTGTGTGTGTACATGCACCAGCTGGAATACATGCTAAACCTCACTGCTGGCACGTAGAGAACACAAACCCGCAGCAGCCTCCCTTCTGTCACACTGAGATGAGAGGGACCCTGGAAGGGTTTATATAACCGTGTGATTACGACATAGAAGTAAATCCCACATATTATTAGTCTGCTTCCACAAGGTGCTGTGTAGCCTCAGATCAAATGCCTCAATCTTAAGTACAACATTTAACCCCACCTAGCAAGGAAATGCTAAGCAATTATAGATAGGGAAGTCATAGGAACTGAAAGCCAGCTCACCTCAAACTGAAGGTATTATTCCTTTCCATTCCTGAGAAGACCATGATTAAAAGTTTAACAAATCAGTACATTTCATTGCCAAGGATGTTGGCAATCAACAGGCATTGAAGCAATGAGAAGATAGTCATATGGTTCTAACGGCCACCCAGGACACGACCGTGCGTTGGTTATCAGATCAATAGCACAAGCTGTGAAGGACCTGAGAGGCAGCCTGTGCGAGAGAACTTGTGCCTCTGAGGATATTTCTCGTGATGGCTCTCCGTTTTAGTTTTAAAATCATGGTGCTTTTTCGTGTTGCAAAGAGGGTGAGGATTAAAAAAATGAGGGTGTCTCCATCATTGCATCTCTGAAACAAGATTGCCGAGGGATCTTTTGTGTACAGATTGACCAAGCAGAGTAAACACTGCTATTCATTGTACATCTGTTACTGACTCCAGAAAAAGAATATCATCTAAGCAGATCACACTACTGCATTGAAGGCTCTAAATTCTTTATAAAATTCTCTCATTGAAGTATTGACTTACCCCTTTCCTGCTTAACTGGGGGGACCAGATGGGATCATATGTTTCAGATATTCCCAGGATGTGCAGCGTTGCCAGAATTAACAAATGTGTGCCATTTCTGCAGTTACGCTGTTGACAGAAAACTGACTCTTTCTGAAGATATTGTGGAAAGTGCTCTTGGAATTAACTTATTGACAGATAAAAACTGTCATTAAAATCCATTAAAAACAGTAACAGCAATATGTCAGAAAGTGATGCGCTGCTGACAGTCTACAACTTGAGCTTTGATTGAGAGAACTACACATAACTTTGTAGAATGCATACTTAGCAGGTTAGAAGGACCCATGTAAAACAATCCTATTCCTTTGATCTACTTAGCTATTGCATGTGTTCCTATTGTTTGGGAGGAACTGCTGAGTTTGGAGTGAATTTCTTCTACTTCATCATTCAAAAGTAAAGTCCACGTGTTACTTATTTTCTGGTTTTCTCCTCAGAATTCATTTGCTTTATATTTTACCCTAAGTTTTAATGCATCTCCTGCAAAACTATCATTGTTGATCACTTTGAGTAAGTAGATTTTAGGATGGATTATTAAACATTAATTAAACAGATTATTAAACAGATTTTTTTCCCCTCAAACTTCAACACTCCCTCAGATTCTTTCATTGCCATTTTCCTGCTTCATGAAATAAAGATTTTGCAACTCTTTAAAAACATGATATCAAGCCTCGAGTAACCCAGCCCTATTTTTCAATTTATCTGCTTTCTTTCCTAATTTGTCTTTATCTGCAGTTTTCTTTGTTGGTTTCAAAACTGATGTAGCTATTAGTATACCAAAATTATAGAGCCTAATTCAAAAGACACAGTTACATATTCTCTAGGATCAAATTAGCACAGTGACAACCTCAGTAGTTCACATTACTTGTCCTTAGGATAATGCTTTGGGACAGGACTAAACAAGGTTTGGTGGAATGGAATGTAATATGTGTATTATATAGAATCAAGAATGTCGCTTATGTGCAGGAAATACCAGTGGTAGACTGTAGGTTTGTCGTCTGAATACAGCCATGGAATAGAAAGGCCATAAAAGCTGATGGAGTAATGTGCGAGTAGGGTCACAATTACCTCAGGCCCCTAATCCCTGTGCCTGGAGCATAAAGCAACAGCAAGTTGTGCTATGCTGGAAGTATAAAGCAGATCCACCGTGACACTATGGACCGAAGCAAGACTCATTTTTCTTTCATTGCCATGTATCCTTTGGTTATTTGGGCTGTCAATACAAACATCTATGTCCCCCATTTCAGATATCCAAGCAGTCCTGCAAAATGAAAAGTTGCTGAAGAAAAGTTTCCTGGAAGCAAGCAGAAGTCACGACTGAGAACACAGCACAGCACAAACACGTAAGAATGAGGAACAGAAAGGAAAGATGAAGGAAAAATACCACAGAATGCTTACATACATTCAAGGTATTTTGAAATAAATAAGAATTAAAAGCTGCACAGTAATTCACCCTGTCCAGATGAGAGATTTACATTTAAAAAGCAAGTTGGTAATACTCTCTGCAATAACTCCATGCCTCAGCATTTAACCTTGGCAATATGCTCTCTCTCCCAGATAATAGCAACATAAATAATTTCCTACAGTTGTCAGCAGCAACAGATTAGTGAGAGTTTCGAGACTTTTGCATAAACCTAAATCAGAACCTTGAAAGTTCATGAAGTGCAAATTTAGTTCATCAGTGGGACCATTTATTATTATAAAGAAAAAGCTTTGAATAAAAAAGAAATTAGGTTAAAGTTAATTAAAAAATTACTCTTTTTGTTGCTAGACCACGAATCCTGTTAGAATTTTGCATTATCATGAACTGTAAATTAATAGGAGTAGATGAAGAGCCCTATGCACCAGGAATTTAAAAGGTAGAATATCAGAGTTAATGCAATTGAAAAACATATGCCCTTAATTCTTTACTATTAAAAACTAAAACTAGGATAAACCTTTCAATTTTCTGACTTGGAAGACAGGCAAAGAATATCACTCCATTAAATATCCTTTATGTTCCAAATGCATCCCACAGATACAGTTACCTACTGACTTCAAATTCGGTAATATCAGGGTAATATTTACCTATCCATTAATACCTGTAGGCAAACCGTAAAATCAGAATCTGAGATGCATTGTGGATACATTAGATATTGTGAAACTGCTTTGCATTCTATAAAAATATGCCCTGTATTTCACTACCCAGGTTTTACTGACATTATAGTGAGCTTTACTAAATCTAGAACAGATTGAACTCATCAGGATATTTAGTCGTGTGCACGTATATCTCAAATTAGCTGTTGATCAGAAGGCGGAGCAGGGAACAATCAAGTATCAATAGCTGTTAAAAGACACTCCCCCCAGAGAACAAGAAGTCAAGGAGTTTGATGAGTGATTGTGTTGGCCTGCTGGAGTCTTGGTAACCAACTCTTGGCTCTTAAAGAGTCCTTCTCCTCATCTGCCCCATAGATCGCCTGGGATTTCAAACAGTTTTCACTACAGGAAGAGGCAGAGAAAGTGAGAAGTCAGACCTCTCTAGAGGGAAGCAAACACTGGAACAGATTTAACAAAATATGAAGTGTTTTTCCCAGGCCCACTCTGAGGATATGCAAGACAGCTAAAGCATTTATCAACCTGTACTGATGTTGCCAACTCTAAGGTAGGATTTATAGCAGGTAATAATTCTGAAAGCTGCAATCTGCAGCAGAATTAAGCACCGAGCACGGGGAAGAATATCATCCTCCTTTGCTGAAAAATTCAATTTTCTCGAACAAAGCACACTGCCACTACATTTCTTCTGCCTAGAGAGAGTATGAGAGAAAAAAATGTGGCAAATGGTAGTTAGGTTGCTTAAAGAACTACTGGCAGGAACTCAGATGCTATGATGGTGACTGCAGAACAAGAGGCGATACAGAAAGGGCAACAAAACTAATCCTCAGTACATGGCCTACCAGTGACAGGAAAAGGGAAAAAAGGGTACCGTATTAGTGAAAATTAATTTCATGATTTATGGGACTCAGTATCCATTTTGCTTTTGGTCTAGTTGTGTTGATTAAAGTTATCAAATCTTTCTGTTCAAACACTGTGGCTGGATTCTCCCTGTGCACAGTTAAATCATAAAAGGGCCCATGCTCACTTTAATCCTTGTATCTTGCCGGCATGGTATAAACGATAGTGAAAATTGTGCTATGGGTTGTTTTATTTATATTTTAATTGCAGTAATATACTTCTGTCATAAAATTTTAGATAGAATTTAAACTTCGTGGAGCAACGAGATATAAACTGGATGAAGGGGGAGATTTATAAGTAAATTCAGCAGTGAACTGGTAGATAAATGAAAAATGAAGCATTCTGTTTGCAACATTAATCTCTGAAATGGCATTAATAATGTTTTAGAGGAAAAAATGATATTTTTATTATAATCAAATTTTCATTAGCATTTCAATAAACTGAAAGTCAGTATTTTGAACACCAGAAAAACTAATCACTTATAAGGTCCACAGTAGTTCTGCAGGCTATTTGGTTCATTTATCCTAAATGTGCGTTATAATGTTCCATTTTACCTTCGGAAAAACAAAAATTTTGGAAATTTTAAGATTAATCTTTGCAATTTGAGGGTGCTGTAAATATGGAGGAAAATGGAACAACTTAAAATGTCCATCTCCCTCCTCTACCCCCATCAGCTACTACACTTGAAAGCAGGACTGCCTTTTTGTTGTTGGTTGTTTTTTTTTTTAAAGTAAAATGCCTATGCGTATTTGAGAGAAAAGAGTAAAGGAGAGTTCTGACTGATAAATCACTCAAATCAGCGGTCCAGCATTACTGGTTATTTTTTTGTTTGTGATGGGTTGACACTGGCTGGATGCCAGGTGCCCACCAAGCTGCTCTATCACTCCCCTTCTCAACAGGACAGGGGAGAGGAAATACAATGAAAGGCTTGTGGGTCAAGATAAGGACAGGGAGACAACTCACCAGTTACTGTCATGGGCAAAACAGACTTGACTTGAGGAAAAAAAAAATTAATCTATTGCCAATCATATCAGAGTAAGACAATGAGAAATAAACCCAAACCTTATAACACCTTCCCCCCACCCCTCCCTTCTCCCAGTTTTCTCTCCCTCCTGCCCCGAGCGGTGCAGGGGGACAGGGAATGTGGGTTGTGGTCAGTTGATCACACGGTGTCTCTGCTGCTCCTTCGTCCTCAGGGGGAGGACTCCTCACACACTTCCCCTGCTCCAGTGTGGGTTCCTTCCCACAGGAGACAGTTCTCCATAAACTTCTCCAATATGGGTCCTTCATACGGGCCGCAGTTCTTCACAAACTGCTCCCGTGTGGGTCCCCCACAGGGTCATAAGTCCTGCCAGCAAACCTGCTCCAGTGTGAGCTCCTCTCTCCACAGGGCCACAGGTCCTGCCAGGAGCCTGAGCCAGTGCAGGCTTCCCATGGGATCATAGCCTCCTTTGGGCATCCACCTGCTCTGGCATGGGGTCCTCCACAGGCTGCAGGTGGATATCTGCTCCACCATTAACCTCCATGGGCTGCAGGAGAACAGCCTGCCTCACCATGGTCTTCACTACAGGCTGCAGGGGAATCTTTGCTCTGGCACCTGGAGGACCTCCTCCTCCTCCTTCTTTACTGACCTTGGTGTCTGCAGAGTTGTTGCTCTCATATAGTCTCACTCCTCTCTCCAGTTGCAGTTGTGCAGTTTTTTTCCCCCCTTCTTAAATATGTTATCCAAGAGGTGCTACCACCGATGGGCTCGGCCTTGGCCAGTGGCGGGTCCATCTTGGAGCTGGCTGGCATTGGCTCTATTGGACATGGGGGAAGCTTCCGGCGTCTTCTAACAGAAGCCACCCCTGTAGCCTCCCTGTTACCAAAACCTTGCCATGCAAACTCCATACACTGTTTAACTCAGTTTTAGTTACTGTTTTCAGTCCTCAAATCACAAGTTAAGCCATAAAAATCAATAAAGGTCCTATCAACAAATAAACATCTGCTATTGCATATTGAAGTCCAAACAGATTTACCTTTAAAGTCAGTGGAGAGAAATAGACATTTGTGATAGCAGATGTCTGAAGTTAGGTGAGAGGCAACTCATTCCTGGACCTATACCACATAATTTGAGACACCGCAGTACTGATGACCACATGCGAGGAAGTCCTCTCCAAAAGGTAATTCCTGATCCTGAGATAACCATCTTTCCTTTCTCAGCTGGCTGAAGATATCTACATTATAGATCCTTAATTTGGATAGATGATTGTCCTCCCCTATGACCCCTTGCAAAACATCTTGCATAAATAACCCTGTGTTCCTGTGTGCTTCCCTTCGATACCTCACTAATGCAGAAGGTCCTTAGGCAGACACTAGTGCTTTTCAACAGCACAACAGCCCAAAGGGACATACTGATGCACCACTTGGGGAAAAGAGGACATCATACAACTGCCACGCATGCTTGACTGAGACAGAGAAAGGCTCACCAGGACTCTGTCCAGGTAATATCCCTAATCAGGAAATCATTGAAGGACATGATTTAAGTCAGAGGCCTAAATACATACTGAAGTTCATCAAACTAAGGCTAGTGTGTTTGAGACTATTTTTTTATAGATTAAGTGTACTTTATGGAAAGAATGAAAGCGGTGTAGATCAGGAAACTATTTACAGAACAAAATGCATTTAGAAGTATACGTCTTGTCTCCAGCATGATCAAAGTGAGAGGATTACACTGAAAGATGCCTCTATCAGTCAGCCATGTAAGAAATCCTCCTCTGCTGACTCCTTTCTGCCATATTTTTCTTTTCAATTATATATATCATAACACATATTATTACAGAAAAAAAAATTAGAGAGTTCTAAAATCTTTGTATTTGTGCTTTCTGTTTCTTTCCTGCTTCTCCCTTTGCCTGCATTACATAAAGTATGTTAGCCTGGTTCATGTTTGTCCTATTTTTTTGTTTGAGTTTTGTGTAGTTTCCTCCAAGCCAGAGAACTTACAAGGTGGCAGGGATGAAATCAGTCCTGTTTGATTTACGTGGAAGAAATAAAAACTGCACTTCTGTAAGTGCAATTGAGTGCACTTCCATAAGTTCATGTGGCCAGCAGGTTGAGGGAAGTGATTCTGCCCCTGTACTCTGCTCTGGTGACACCCCACCTGGAGTCCTGAGTCCAGCTCTGGAGCCCTCCGCACAGGAAAGACACAGACCTGTTGGAGTGG
>VYXH01011210.1:24502-76348 GCA_013397275.1 Burhinus bistriatus | reverse complement strand
GGGGGGAAGGGCAGGGAGGGAAGATAATAAGGTTTTTTTTTAATGTTGCAACACCCAAGTGAAGTCGCTGCAGCCCTGCCCTCTGTTACAGGCTGTGTCTGTGCTGTGCGTAGGAGAGATCATGCTGAAAGTCACAGCTGTTGGTGTAGGCCATGGGTTAGTGGCTCACCAGGGCCAGGAGCCATGAGGGGTTCCCCGGGGCAGCAGGGCTTGGCAGCCAGGGCCTATCCCACCCCCAGCCAGGAGCAGGGCATTGGTGGCAGCCCCAGCCCCGGGCATCCGGCACCTCCCTGGGGGTGGGGNTCCTGGGCTGTGGCAGGGTGACGAGAGCCCTGGGGAGCTGACATGGTGTCCTGGGCTGTGGCAGGGTGACGAGAGCCCTGGGGAGCTGACATGGTGTCCTGGGCTGTGGCAGGGTGACGAGAGCCCTGGGGAGCTGACATGGTGTCCTGGGCTGTGGCAGGGTGACGAGAGCCCTGGGGAGCTGACATGGTGTCCTGGGCTGTGGCAGGGTGACGAGAGCCCTGGGGAGCTGACATGGTGTCCTGGGCTGTGGCAGGGTGACGAGAGCCCTGGGGAGCTGACATGGTGTCCTGGGCTGTGGCAGGGTGACGAGAGCCCTGGGGAGCTGACATGGTGTCCTGGGCTGTGGCAGGGTGACGAGAGCCCTGGGGAGCTGACATGGTGTCCTGGGCTGTGGCAGGGTGACGAGAGCCCTGGGGAGCTGACATGGTGTCCTGGGCTGTGGCAGGGTGACGAGAGCCCTGGGGAGCTGACATGGTGTCCTGGGCTGTGGCAGGGTGACGAGAGCCCTGGGGAGCTGACATGGTGTCCTGGGCTGTGGCAGGGTTGGGGGTCCCAGGATGGCTGCTTCAAGCAAGTTCTCTCATGCAGGAATTGCTATTTCAGTGAAAATTCCTGGATGAGCAGATGCTGGTGATCTGTATTTTTCCCACTTTGATTTAAAACTTCTCATGATGATTCATCAATTTGAGACAGGTTTTTCCAATTGTGCAAATGAAAAACCCAATAGGGGAATCTCTGCAAGTTTCCATAAAGTCAGGCAATGAAAATCTGATTTAATTGTTGTTGGTGTCTTTTTTTAGGTTTAATTCTTTATATCGTGTTTTAGCAATACTCCTTTATATATAAAAAATGCAACTCTCAAACATAGCCGTGGATATGGTTGAATTATGTTTTTTGGAAGTAAATTATATTATTGCATAGAGATTATTAGCATTTTTGGTAATGAGGCAATATCTTTTTTTCACTTTGCTTTAGATTTTACTAATTAAATTTTGGGTTAACACTTGAACCTTTTGTTAGCACAGGCTATATACATTTACACCAAATGTATAGTCTGTATCACCATGCAAGAGCTACATTTTTTTAAATAGTTATATAAAATATAATTAAGAAAATGCATTGGTTTAATTAGAGAAAACTAGAACTAAATGCCTAGGGAGTACAGATTGTATTGAAATCACACCAAAATTGCTTCTTACCATTATGAAATTATTTTTGGGTAATTTAGGGTAAATTGTACTTTGCTCAGACACTGTAGAACTAGTTCCTATAAATTTACTTTCTTTGAGTTTCCTTAACTGGAGCTCTAACTTTCTTTGATGTTCAAAATAGATTTCTCTTTCTAGCATTAGTTTCTGCATTTGTTGCATCTTGAAGAGAATTGCTCACATCCTAAAGAAAAAGGCTAGCTGGACAGACTGACACTAAATTTATAGCTTGTATACTAAATGCACAGGCTATAATTTTTCTTGAGTTTTGTGTAAATACCTGCTTTTGGGAACTCAGCCTAAGCAGTCTGTGAACCTTTTGACATCAGTTGAGTTTCTGACTGTGCATTTGACCAAAATAATCCACCATAAGTAGTACTCAGTGTGAGTTTTGATATTCTATTGCAGCAGACATACCCCAAAGAATTCTGTTATTGGACATTTTGATAATTAATTTAGAGGTTTGATTTTTAATTTTTGTTCAGTTCTTTGGCCAGTGTGGAGGGAGGGATCTTCCTCCTGTGATACGAGACCATCACAAGTTCCAATGTATGTCATGACGGAAGGACCAGTTGCAACTCCATCTTTTTCTAGATAACTTGATTACATTCACTAAGGACTCTATCTTTGTCAGTACAATTTTCTGTATCAAGATAATACATGGGTCAGACAGACTTCCTCAGAAATTTTCAATGTAGAAAAAGCTGGTAATAATGTGTATTGTCCTTTATTGAACCTTAAACTTTAACTTCCTCCTCCAGGAAATCGCAGCTAACTGCTCCCAGTCCCTTAGCTCCGGGTGTTTATTTTCCTATGAAATTCAATTTCTATTGCTAATACTGTAGGACTGCCTAGGTATTTCAGTAGAGAAACTGGATATTTTAGCAGTTCCATAGGAAAGAGTTGAGGTTTTCCTTTCCTGAAAGGCCCCAAATATGATATTTTTTAATAATATTATGTAAATTGCTATTAATAGCCATGAGATAGATGAGGATTCTGACATCAGGAATTTTGGTACTTGGCAAAGAAGGAGGCTTTACTATAAATCCAAGGACTGAAAAAACCCTGTATTCTTTATTTTGGATCCCTAGATTTTTGGCTATGACAACTACTTTTCCCAGCATCTCCTCCTAACAAATGAATACATGATCCTGGAGTTTCTTCCCAGTGTTTAGCTGAGATGTTACTTCTGGCTGAAGATAGTCAGAAAGTAGAAAGTTAAAATTGACAGATCATAAAATCATTTTTTCTTCTTTTAATCTTTCTTCTTTCTACTTTTCTTTCTCAGCCACTGCAAAATAAAGTACATTGTTAATAATTACCACTGCTATCCTTGTAGTCAGCATAGCTGTCCCCAGAATGAGGACAGAATAATCACTGGTGTCCTGAAGAAAGTTAATGGACTGTGTAACTCCCCACTTTTTTTCCAGGTAGTAAAATAAAACCATCTCTCTGATATTGCTGTTCCTCTTGAATAGTTTCTGTAACTGGCACAGGTGCTGTCATATCACAAGTGGGAGTGAGAAGGGCATTACTGAAGAGCTGGCACATACTGAAGTTGTTAGACAATCGTAGGCTTTCAGACTTTTAAGTGAAAGTTATGTTCTAAACTACAATTATGTAGCACCATAAAAATAATCAGCAATTATGAAGAAATTTGCAGGGATGTATAACAACATTGCGCACAGTGTGATGTTCTGTTTATTTGTTGTCTATCAGCATTAAAGATTAAAATATTATGTGTAGAAGCTATTCATGTGTAAGTAATGTTAGAGTCAGAACAGTATTATTTGCATTTATGAGAAAATCTCAGGGGTAAAAAGTTGGCTATAGTTCCTTCTGGGCTACGAGATGATCATCTAGCGACACCTCCGGAGAACTGGCTAAACAGTATGACTCTGCAAGGGCTTTGAACTTGATGAGGCAGATCTCTGGAAGAAAAATAATAATAAAAATTGTCAATTGTTAGGAATTGGAGAAGAGCTAGTTTTGCGAAATTCTAATGAATATAAACATAATTAAGACTTTTAAGATAGCATCACTGACTGCAAATTTCTAGTAAGTATAAACAGAATAAAGCCTCTTTAGACAGCATTATTCCTAACAGTGTTAGCCACAATGTCTCATGTGAATAACACGGATATTAGGAACATTTGTAGAGAAAAGATTGTTCACATAGCCTGTTATAAAGTCTGTTAGGATCACAAAATATTTTTGGGGTAATGTTTTATTTATCAAAACTGAACTAGAACTTGAAGCTTATTCAATGAAAACTCACGTATGATTTAAAACCCGTAAAAGAAAATCACGAGCTCTGAATTCTGTTAGCCAATCCTACAATATCTTCTCAATACCTTATTTTCCTAATTTCGGGTGGTGGTGAAGGGGTACTAATACCATTGCATCCTATGCATCCTGTAGCACTACAAAATTGTAATATGTGGATCAGTGATAACTGAATATCTTAAGAACCTTAAATGGAAGATACCAAGGTCATTATAAGGACAGTGGTCAAGATTGTGCATGTATTTTGTGAGTAGGAATTTATCCACATCCTGAGGGAAGAATAGGAATTTAGGACCTAGCTTCACAAAAAGATTTTGTTTTGGATTTATATTCTCACATGAATAGTTAGATTGAAGACAACATCAGTGTTTTAGAATTTTGAAATATAATTCAATAACCTTAAGAACAAGGAGGGTATTTTCACTGTATTTGCTGTTGTCTATCTGTACTGTGAAAGAAGTTTTCCTAAGTTAAGCATAAACTTTGAGCTGGAAACATTCCCTTTATTTTTATTTTTCCAAAATGAAAGAATATGTCCTTCCTGATCTTATGGGTATAAAACAGAAAAGATGAAGAAAAATCAATTCTCTATAAACTTTCTATTCTTAATGGGACATACTGACTTGGTTATATTTTATGATTGATGTAATTGAAGGCAGATGGCAGTATCATAGAATCACAGACTCATAGAATGGTTTGGGTTGGAAGGGACCTTAAAGATCATCTAGTTCAACCTCCCCTGCCATGGACAGGGACACCTTCCACCAGACCAGGTTGCTCAAAGCCTCATCCGACCTGGCCTTGAACACTCCCAGGGATGGAGCATCCACAACTTCCCTGGGCAACCTGTTCCAGTGTCTCACCACCCTCACAGTAAAATTTTTTTTCCTAATAGGTAATCTAAATCTCCCCTCTTTCAGTTTAAAACTGTTATCCCTTGTCCTATCACTACACTCCCTGACAGAGTCCCTCCCCATCTTTCTTGTAGGGCCCCTTTAGGTACTAGGAGGCTGCTATAAGGTCTGCCCAGAGCCTTCTCTTCTCCAGGCTGAACAGCCCCAGCTCTCTCAGACTGTCTTCATAGGAGAGGTGCTCTAACCCTCTGATCATCTTCATGGCCCTCCTCTGGACCTGCTCCAATAGGTCCATGTACTTCTTATGCTGAGGGCTCCAGAAGTGGATGCAGTACTCCAGGCGGGGTCTCACAAGAGTGGAGTAGAGGGGCAGAATCACCTCCCTTGACCTGCTGGCCACGCTTCTTTTGATGTGGTCCAGGATACAGTTGGCTTTCTGGGCTGCGAGCGTACATTACTGGGTCATGTCGAGCATCTCATCCACCAACACCCCCAAGTCCCTCTCCTCAGGGCAGCTCTCAATCCATTCTCCATCCAGCCTGTATTTGTGCTTGGGATTGCCTTGACCCAGGTGCAGGAGCTTACACTTGGCCTGGTTGAACTTCATGAGTTTGCATGAGCCCATCTCTCAAGCCTGTCCAGGTCCCTCTGGATGGCATGCCTTCCCTCCAGCATGTTGATGGCACCACACAGCTTGGTGTCGTTGACAAACTTGCTGAGGGTGCACTCAATCCCACTGTCCATGTCACCAACAAAGATGTTAAACAGTGTCAGTCCCAGTACTGATCCCTGAGGAACACCACTTGTCATTGGTTTCCACTTGGACATCAAGATGTTGACTGCAACTCTTTGAGTGTGGCCATCCAGCCAATTCCTTATCCACTGAATGGTCCATCCATCAAATCCACGTCTCTCTATTTTAGAGACCAGGATGTCGTACAGGATAGTGTCAAATGCTTTGCCCAAGTCCAGGTAGATGATGTCAATTGCTCTTCCCTTATCCACCAACACTGTAATGCCATCATAGACCACCAAATGTGTCAGGCACTATTTGCATTTACTGAAGCCATGTTGGCTGTCACCAGTCAATGTAGTGGTTTAATACTACTGCAGTTTCAACTAGATCTGAAAATTTAAACAAGCTAGATGCTGAGATCTAAATGAGTATTTGTTTGGTGCAGCAAAACTTTAATCAAAATATGGTCCTGCCAGATTTAAAATGGGAATGTGTTTTGATGTAATATGTTTATTTCAACATTTGACAAGAAAACAAAAGTAACAAAGTTTCATCTCTTGTTTAACATTGAAACCCATGTCTGTTTTTTTGAGATGAAAAAATGACATCTTGATTTATTTTTTGTATAAAATATAGTATTTATATATCTGTGATGCAAATTTTAATTCAAAATATGCTATCTAAATTAAACAATACAAATCAATGGGAGCAGTGTTCCTTTTCTAAAGGAGATCGTAAGAGTCTTCCTCAACTGTGTGACCCATCTCATTGTCTGTTGGCTTTTGCCAAGTGCCAGACACCAGTGCCCACCCTGTAGGTAGCACAGGAATATGTAGGCAGACCTTCTAGTGTCTCTGTGTGAAGTACTTGATGGTTGGAAGATTAGCTACAAGTTGTTTCTCTGTTTATTCTAGAGCTCCAAAGACTGCCAAGATCATGTTTAGTTTGTCTAGGAGATGAAATACCTAGGGAGTTTTTCCATATCAAAACAAGTTTTAATTGTTCTCTTTAATTTCCAAGTTAAAAAACAAATATATATAGGTATTTTTCATTAAAAAAACCCCACATTAACGTTACTTAGGCTTGGGTTTGACCTCTCTGAAGACAAAAATCATATGTTTGTCTTAGAAATTATTTGTGTGCATATCTTATGAAAATGTTGAACTGATAAATTGAGTATACACAAACAGCCTTCACACAAATTTAGTAAGGCACTATCTATGTGGTTTTTACTGCATAGATTATTTGCTGCCAGTAAGCGAGTTTTTAGATAAGAGTTTCCAGTGAGGGTTAAAACTAATTGGGTTTTGTTTGTTTGTTTGTTTTCTCATTGTAAATCCTTCGGAAGCCTAAAAAGATTGCTTTAATCAATTTGCTGAAGCAGGCTTTCATTAGAGATATACTGAGCAGTGCGTTAATCAGTACATGAATCCACCAATTTCAGATAATTGGTGCTAATCATCATTTCTCAGCATAAAAGGACTTGAGCAAGGATTTTTGTCAACAGCATAATATACGAAGGCACAAGGCCTTACAGGCACGATGCAAGCTCATCCTCATTCGTGGAACCTACCTATTCACTGGGCTGAACTTGTGCTAGATGTACCAAAGGACATAGACTAATTAAAATTACATACCCAGAATTTTGGATCTTGGCCATGTTGAAAGAACGCTGTTGCCCAGAAGTAGGCACTTACCTGCATTTCTATAGCAAGAAAATAGGACAGGGAGCACCTCTATCCCTTTGTCTAACTGGCACAGCATGGCTCCCATTCAGGCAGCCTCCTAATCAAAACAGGATGGCTGCTGCCACTCTGGTTTTTTGGATGCTCTCTGGTCCCTCCTCACCCCTGAGCTGTGACAAAGCATTGTCTGGAAGCAACATGAGTTCAGATGGGCCACAGTTGTGCCATGGACTCTGCTAGCAGCTCAGCAGTATGTTTTGTGTTCTACCACAGATGTGGCCACAGGCTCCCTTTTCACAAAGGCTGAGGTGCCCCAAAAATGCTGTCCAAGACATTCCAGCCATTAAAAAACGTTAGAAACTGGTGAGAAACTAAAACTTGTTCTCTTCTGTCATATAGTAATGAGGAATAAGGACTAGAAAGTCTTTGCTGTTTTAAGAAGTGTTGACTATCTTATTTGAAGATATACTAATTACTTCATAAAGCATTTGTGTGAAAAGAAAAATGCTGAGTGCAATACCTTCGTTAGCACTGAGACAACTGAAATACACAGCTCTGCTTCTTTTAAAGGGTAGGCTTCCCTCAGGTCATTCTGGAATGAAAAACCAGGGAGGGTTATCCTGTGTCCCTCCCACTAAAAATGGTCAGTTGTAGAGCAAAAAGAATTACTCATATGTGTGACACAGGAAAAAAAATAATGTGTTGCTGCCCAGTGGGACATTAAGATTGCAATAGGACAACTGTGAACTAACCAACTGTTCTTGAATACAGCCTTACCCCCTACTCATACTGCAGACTTTCTAAAGCCAGAACGGGAGACTCCAAGCACACCTTGTACCCTGTTGCAGACCTTGCTCATAAAGTTGGAGCTATAATCCTGTCTAAGTGGTTCTGCCAGTGTCCTTGCCTGACCCAAATGCTAGGCTTTTGGTTAGGATTGTTGCCTGTGATGGAAGCATTCTGGGTTTGAATCCCTTCAAGGTTGAAGAGGGAATTTGACCTGTTTCTTTTTCTTCAGAATAAGTGCTTTAAATCATAGTTTATGATACAAAAGATGGGAGCAGTACACGTCGCTTTAAAATTACATCCCTGCAGTGCATTTTGCAGCCAGCTTAATCATATAAGAGTTTGCTAACATTTTCTACAATCTCTTTCTAGAAGAGGTCTCAGCAGACTTGGGTAAATAAATGTCTGGTTACTAGACATGTCTAGTCCAGGAAGACGGATTATTGAAAGCAGGTCTCTGAAAACAAATAAGCTGGAGTTTAAAATGGAAATAATTTTTCACATTTGAGATTTAAATTATTTGAGTCTTGTTTTATACCTCTCTGATTGCTTCTATGAGAAACAGATGGCATTAGTCTAACAATAATATACAGGACATGGTCTCCCTTGTTAAGTCATTTCAAAAAATTCCAGTTACAGAATCCAAAAAGTGGCAAATGTTGCCTCGAAATGTTTCTTGATGTTGCTGCACAGGACAGGAAGCATTCTTCACCCAGATATCTGATCTTAAGGCATTTTTTAGTTAAGGACATAAGAATCACCTTCTTGGATCAGATCAGTAATTCATGCTGTCTGCCAGAGAGCAGTGTTAGATGCATGACATTGCATCTGACAAATCAATGCAAAACCATACAGATCTTGGCTATATAGCATTATGTCTGTCTGAAATAGTATTCTTCCTGGTTTTTAAAATCCTTGAGATGTGAAGTTTCATATTTCTTTTATGCATAGTCTTATACATGCTTCATTTTTGATTATTCGCTTAATAAAATATAAGCTAAAAGTCACTGAGCAAAACAGCATCCTCCCCAGAATCAGCTTTCCATCTGCAAGATGCAGTAATCATCTCTCCACCGCAAAAATGCCTGCCTGAAATGCTGTGGCCATTGAGATGCTGGGGATCAGAATAGATGGCCACTGTGGTGTTTTCTGTCTTAAAATCTATGGTACACAATACTGTAAGCATGCATTGTATAATCCTAAACTACCTGAAATCCATGCGGACTTAGCGAAATGAATACATAGGCTTTACACTGCCTATTTTTGCAAAGTTCAGCTGGCAAAATGTAACAGGATGAATTTAAGACTTTATTAGGCATATCTGAATGAAGAGAACATTACATTTTTGAAGTAGAATGTGGAGCTTTAGCCACCTGTCTCCAATTATACTCAGTGTGACTGCAAGATTAAAATGCCATCTAGCTCACTGTGAAAATATGTCCCATAGCACTTCCTTTTAGCTCAGGAGCACTAATGCTAATAACAGCCTAATGGAGAATCAATTTTATTTTGATACTTTCAGTGATTAAATATTTTCTATATAACTCTGGCAGCATTGTTAAAAACTCTCAAACACAAAACTGGAGTTGAAAACATGCACTAGCACTGAGAAAAACTGTATGTGAAACAGTATGTGCTAATTTAATAACCAGCACAAATGGTAACCAAAAGAACTACGATCACCTGACAAATTCATATGAAGCAGAATATGAAATCAAAGAAGCTGCGAAATAACTATGCTGACAAATACTGAAATTAAGTTAAATTAGCAGACTGCAATTTTATTTTTTTTTTAGTATTATTTTGAGTGCATGGCATGTTTTAAACATCTTTTGACCTTTAAAAAATCTATGCAAAACCGGCCAGTAGTTTGGTAAATACTGTACATAAACTTTTGTAAACGGTATGATGTCAGACATATTTTCTAGACTTCCTCCATTCTTTTTCTGAATTACAAGACTCCAAAGCTGTAACACACTTAAAATATCAAGTGCAAGGCATAACCAAAGTTATGCAGAGTCTTTGCAGTTGATAGTTAAGTATTATTTCTGCAAACTCACACCTTGAAAGTAAAAAGATTAGCAAATGGGACCATCTTGATGGACATGTTAGCTAAGGAGAACTGCTGAAAGTATCATTATTGTGAGTGTTTAAATATCATTAAATGTATTTAAATATCATTATTTAGGGTGTTCAAATATAAATTCCCATTTTAGGTTCCAGGTATTTTATTCCAATGTACAAACAGGTCCTTTTTCATTAAATATAGCTCACTAAGATTTCCTGTGTCGTTTCACAAATGCTCCTGTTTAAATTCCCTTCTAGAAAAAAAGGCCTAAATAAACTCTGAAAGAGGAATAATTTGACTGTAGAGAAATAGTCATTGGATCAGACTCAGGAATTTTTATGTTGCTTTTTTTATGCAAGATTCTGTTCCTAAATAGGGCAGAGTTAGGACTGTCATTATTACCTCATACAGTAAGACACTTTAGAGATCTTAACTCTGGGGAACGTTAACAAGACAGAAATTAGACTTTCATAGCAGGGATCTTTGAATTATCTTTACATCACTGCACTTTTTTTTCAGATAATAATAACTAACAATCAATACAAGGAAGAAATCTCCCAGTCTGCATTTGGTATACAAAACATTAGAGGTGTTAGTTGTATAGAAGCATGCATATTAGAAAAAAGTCATTTTGTTACTTGCCATTTCTGTTCCTTAATGTTTAAACATTTAGTCAGTTATTGCCTTTGGAAAAGTAACATCTCCCTTTTTAAAATGGGGAAAATGAGACGCAGAACTGAATCCCTGAGTGTTTTTAAAGTAGAAATTAAACTTCAGATCTTGAGATAACCCTGCTCCACTTCTGGAAATGGCAAAGAGGACCATAAATTACATGATATTTTGTTGCAGAGAATTTTAATGTGTAACCTCCCTGGGCAGTGCAGAAAGATTGTGACAGAGATAGAAACAGACCTCATGTCTCTTCTATACCTTTACATCATGCTTCATCCTTCAGCAGTATACTCTGAATAAAAGAGTAAATGTCACTAAGAAAGCAGATGAATGGTCTATTTGCATTACCATCATTTTGCAGAACAACACAACCCTGATGCCATCCCCTGTTAAAAAGAAAGGCTGTCATCTATGCCAGCATGTTATTCAAACAAATGAATCCAAAAGATCATGTGTATAAAATATAATTAAATGTAGCAGAGTTTAAACCGTTGAAAACACCAAAATATAGAGGACCCTATAGAGACATCTAGCATGGCTGTGTTTCCACCCTGCTGAAGTAAGGAGCTTTGCCATATCTTCTAATTGCTAATGGGGCTGTAGAATTGCTCTTAGTGCATGCCTCAGCATTTCTTTTTAGTCTGCCTTGTGCTTGTTGGACTTCTTGTATTGCTAATCCACTGCCATCGCCTCTGCTCACACAACCAGCTTTACTCTTATCACTCGTCCCCTGAATTTTGTGCAGAATCATCAGTACTGGAGAGTTTCTGAGATCGCTGTTGAGACACAGCAAAGGAACTTTTTCTTCTTGTGCACCTGCTGCACATTTCTTTGCCTTTCTTTACAGAAGTTTTATATTAACTTGGGGCGATACTGACACACTCCAGTGTGACCTTTTTTTGCAGAAAACATTCCACTCTTGTGATGGATTGTGGGTTTTTATTATTATTATCCTTTCAATATCAAGTGCTCAAGCAACAGAGGAAAAACTGTTACTGTGATCTTCTCTCTTATGTTCTTTAGCATTGTACCATTATTTGGTTTGTGAAAAAAAGATTCCCCTGACAGCTATAAAACTCTCGTACTTGAAAACTCGAATAGTAATCCTGAGCCTGGCCTAATGTAGTATGGCCATGTCCAAGTCACTTCACTTCTGCTTCTCCTTCTGTAATTCTTTTGATATACAGGAGTACAGTAGAGTATCTTTGTGCCACAGATGCTGAACGTTTACATCACTACTTTCTTACTGGAATTAAAACAGCAAATGTTATTGATACTGACCCTTCCTAGACAATAAGCAGATATGCTATTCATCATCCTTCAGTTCACACCGTTTTCAGCTCCATCTCAATCTCATATGCTGTTTCTCATTGTACTTTTGAACAAAAAAAAGGAACAAAAAATTCGTATCATGTCTGCTTTAAATGTTTATGACTTATGATAATATAAGGCTTTGTTTAGCATAAAGCACATAGAAAAGCAACCTTTAAGCAAAACTCGAAACCAAATTTAGATAACAGTCTACATTGTTGACGTCTTTGCAGTATGTCCAAACCTGCCTTTGCAATCAGGTGTAGGGACTCAGCTGGAGCTGATAGGGTTTGCCCTGTGCTTTAGACTGCAGTCATGGGCATGTTTACATGCAACGTGTTTGGGCTTCCAGATACTTGGGCAGTAGCTGGCTCATGAACTTCCAAAAAAAAGTTTCCTTTGCAGTGATGCCATGCCACCAAAGCCAGACAGACAAGCTGTACAGGTTCCTTCACCGAACAGCCTTTTCTCTTCTGCTGCAGGAAAGGATGGGCTCTGTAGGCAGCTGAGCTCAAACAGCCTGCAAGGGCAATGACCGTATGTGTAAACTCATGTCTGGCAGTACTGACCCATTAAAGAAGAGTACACAGTAACTTTTTTGTTTGAGGTTCTTGTCCTAGAATATTAAAGTGTACAGTATTATACATGTGTCTGGCTTGCCAAGAAATAGGAACAAAAAGCATTAAACATTTAATGTTTTACCTTTCTTTTTTTCTGGACTTCTGCTTTAAATTTCAATCAAATTTACCTGGAAAAATTTTGGAAAAAGCATGGACTTAAATCTAACATTTAAGATTTTCCAGTTTTTAAAGGGGAAAACAACCAATCTAAAAACTGTGTGTGAGGCTTTCACTGTTATCTTCAGACTTCAGCAGTCACTGCCAGGCCACCTCTGGTCGTGTAGCCTCAGCTGCAGACACCGCAGAAACGTGTGCAGTCCAGAGACTTCAAGAGAGTTTCAGTAGAGCTGGTTCTGGGAAATGGAAACAAAGCAGTTGTATTAGCATGGTGTTACACCCAAGGAAAATTTGTTAAAACTACTTCCAGCACCATGGCATTGTGTGGATGTCAAAGCGTGGTTGGTTTGATCTTGTTGGAGCAACACTCCATTCTGCAGTACAGACATATTTCATTCTAACTGAGCAGTAGTACAAAAAGAGCAATTTGACTATTTTTTACCTTAGATTAGGGGAAATTACAGCACCACATTTTTTATCTTCTTCAATATTATACACTTTCACAGCCCTCTTATTTTAATAAAAATAGTTCCCCATCGCTAGCATCTATGACCTGTCATTCAGAGTATGTTCAGACAAGGAAAACAGGCAAAAAAATAGTAACCTCTTCAGTAACAGAGATGGCACTCTCACTCAGGTTATTTTTCATAATACCGTAACCCTAATGGATTTAAGTCTCATTTAGACATAAATATAAAATCAAATAGCAGATAGTTTAATGTCTGGAGAATGTATCAGCTGTCCAATGGATATTTATAAAATAGATCAGCAGTAAATGTTGAAATCTCTGCCAATTTAGGTTTTTCTGAATTTCTGGGCTTTTAGCCATTTGCTGCTTGCTGCTTTCCTTGCTTCCTGCTGTGAAGTTGTATGTGCTTCGCAGTCAGGAAGGACTGGAAGATGCACTTACAAGTACTGCATCTGCTGGTTTTGAACCTGTAGTTAAAATAACATTTTTTTTCTTCCTCAGTAAGTGAAATACTAGTAACGATACAGTTGTCTTGTCAAATCTAAAGGTAAGAAAGAAAAGTGTCAAAGCCTACTGTTGTAAGTTTTGGTGAGAATAAAGCCTCATCTAATAAAGAGGAAACCTCACTGCTGCAGAGGTCAGCATTAGTAACTGTCAAGTAAATTCACATATAAAAGGAAACTGTCAGGTCAGAGTTGGCCGCTGTGTGTGTGGAGCATCGCTAGATGTGCTGGCAATAGAACAAGAATAGTTCTTTTTTTATCCTTAGTTCAACCTGACTTACATCAACATATTCAGGTGTATTGATAGGACTTAGTGTTCCATTGCTTCAAAATGAAATAAATACTGTGCTTCATGAAACATCTCTGTATAATGTTATGTCTAGAGATTTTCTTATTTTCTAGGCTCAGCCACCAGACCCAGGCAAGAATTACAAAATGAATTATATCATCTCTATGTCAAAGGGTCAGCAACATCCAAATCCAGTGTCACCTACTCTCTATTTTTCTCTGAAAATGAAAGATACAAAATAATAAAAAATTCCTAAACAAAATGAGGTGAAAATAGCCACCATGAGGAAACATATTTCATAATAAAATACACAAAATGAACTGAGTTAAATACAGAGGTAGATGACTTGAATGCCTGGTAGGTGGACTCCATCCTCTATTGGATGTTGTTCTTGGTCAGACACTCACATGTGAAGAAAGAATCACTGGCTCCTTTACTTTTGCCTAGGCATTTTCTGATTTGTATATAGGCTCTTCCATGTTTAGCGGGTGATCTGCACTGGTACCTTGACAAGTGAAGTCTTGCTATTGTACTACTTTATATTATTTTGTAAAAAATCATTTATGATTTGTAAGATTATTTCATTTTTGAAAACACAATGTAATTCAGTAATTAACTGAAAATACTTTAAAATGTATACATAGGACTTAAAAGCTGATTCTGCAACATGAATAATTGTCACAATATCTAATTTGTTATCTACACAGAAGATTTTGAAAAAGAAAGTTTAAATAGAAAAATAAGGGCCAATTTTATGAAAGCACAAAAAAGTAACAAATGCAAAAGTCTGCTGGAGGATGATACCTTGTGGTGTGTACTGGAGCTAGCTCTGTAGACACACTAGAGTCTATAGTCACAGAATATTCAACCTCTTCAGAAAAATTGGCAGGTTTTGTCACATCACATTTACAAGTTCTGTAGTTTGCAAACATGAAGAGGACCTTTGGAATTGAAAATTAATGAACCGGATAACACAGCACCTCAACAAGGAGAGCTTTGTAATAATGGTTAGTACTCCAATGGAAAAAGTTATCATGAAATCTAATGTTTGAAAAATGAAGCTGAAGGAATTCAGATTAATATTGAAACATAAAAGTTTAATCAAGATAATTAATTGCAAAAACTAACCCTACACCATTTGTTGTAGTTTTAAATCAAGACTGAATGTCTTTCAAAAGTCTATGATGTAGATCCTACTGAAATTATGCATCTGAGATTAATATTCATCACAACTTTGCCTTAAGAAATCTAAGAACCAGCCACTAGTACTTACATTGTTTTATAATTTAAGTAATAAAAACTGCCATCAATATTTTGATTTATGGGGCAGCAAAAACTCTATTAATAAAGTAACATAGTTACAAATGTAAGTACTCAAAGTTACAAAATGTCAAAACCCAGTTTGCCAATATAGAGATTTATAAATTGGGCAAATCCATCTATATTTTTGTGTTAGCAGTCAATGACACATACCTAACACTAAGTGACACAGCAGAATATTACATAGCTTTTCCTAAGGAAGGCAAGGCAATGGGGATTTATTAAAAATATCTTGAAAGACTTTTTTTTTTTTTAGTATAGAGAATGGAATAAGATCTTATAAATTTCATTTTAGACATGTCAACCATTTTTGTGTTGAAATTTCAAAAATATTCATAGAAATTTTTAGCTCGCATCATTAAGGTGGACAAAGATAGAAACAGTTGAAAATGTTTTTTTACAGTAGAAAATCTTGATCAGTCTTCTCTTTAGATAACCTCAGCTGCAAGTTTTTGTAATTTAATATCTATAGATATTTGCCTTAATAAATGCTGAAAAACAGCTATACGTATTTTAGCCCTATGTGTTTGCTGATTTAGAGAGGGATTCATCTTACCTGCCATCAGCTCTCAAATAGATAGGCATCTAGTCTAAGCAAGTCATATAAGCTCCTTCAACAGTCAGTGATAAGATATACATGTCTCCAGTGAATGATTTTTCCCATCCAAGTCTAGAGCTCAGGATGGCATGTATATAGCTTCTAGAAGTGCTTCTCCATGGCTGACTGTAAAAATAGCATTGGTGATGAGCTTAATTTAAACCTCTGCCTTTTAAATTGCTAAAGTGAGATGTGAAACTCCAACACTTTATGATCGTCTTCTTAACAAACCATTCATAAGAAATATCTCGCAGTTTATAAGCCAGTACTTCAGCATGTGTTTGTGTGAATAAATCCTAATTCATGCAAACGCTTACGTACGTGAACGCTGGCAATGGAGCTGGTTCCTTCGCTAGTGGAATGACACTGGTGATGGCAGGGCTGAGACAGCGGCACCAACCAATGCTAATCTGCCCTCCCAGTAATCAGACGCAACTGCAAGTCCTCTAACAGAGATCAGTGTCTTCTTAGATTAATGACTTAAGATTTTATGTGCGTGCTTCTCTATGAAATAAAGTGGTAATACAGCACTGAGTCTGTTTTATAGCAAGTTCAATAATAATTACCAACATGGGTTACACAGTGAGTTGGTTGGTTTACTTGTAGCGTTTGGAGCCAGACGCCCTTCTGAAGCCAAAGTAATTCATTCTAGAGTGTTTTCAATCTACCTATGCTGTTTTGAGTTATCCTGCAATTTTGTTGATAAAATAAGTATTTGTGTTCCCTAATTAGATTGGAAAAATAATTACTGGAGTCCTTCGTTTATTATACTAGCAGCTGCACATACAAATGTGCATTTGTGTAAGATGTCCTCCAAACTTGTTATAGCACTAAATATATACTGTCATCTAAATTCCCCATTGACAGCTGCTTTATAATGCCAATTCACCTATTAGTATCCTCCATTATGCATAAACAGAGTAACAGGTGCAACATTGTAAATGTTAATTTAGGAAATTCCTAAATTGTTTTGTAAATAGCAAACACTGTTATGATAGAAGCCAGTTGCTTGTTAAATAATGAGGGAAAAGGTGAGAGGCATGTTAGTTTTGGTACTGCAAAAGTGCTATTTTCCTTACTGAAGGTGAGTCCAAGATATACATAAATACCTGTCCCCACTAAAAGCAATGGCAAAGCTATTGTATTCTAGAGGGAACATGAATTCACTCTATTTGGATCAAATATCTGCTGTAAATCAACTAAAAATGATAGTTCAAATCAATCAGCAAAGTACGGGAAAGTAAAGGAGTAAGGTACAATTTTTTCAATAAAATTAGAACAGGAATTACTACATTGAAATTTAGCCAGCTACGAATTTAAGATTTAATTCAGTCATCTAGTATTTCTCTCCAATCAATGGAAGGAGATACACTTTTGCAAAGAACAAGTCACCTACTTTAATAGGAGGGAGGAGATACTTCTCTCCCTACACTGACAAGAAGAGCCTAACTTAAAGTGAATACCTGTCTTTGAGATGGCTACTTCACTTCCTCAGCATCAGGACTTATTCCTACTGATGGGACAGGATCTGTCAACCACACGTAACAGATGGTCTGAATTTCTTATCACTCTCTTGAATTTAGATCTCATCATGACTATCAAAGTTTTAAGTGCCCCAAGGAATATGGCCTAACTTCTGATCAGGGTCGGTGCTCTGAAGGAAAATTCAGCTCAGCCTGATGTGCAGAGAAGGTGTTTGCCGTGAGTAACCTGCTGGAGGGTTGGCTCTGGTAGGCAGTCTCAGGGCTTGCTGGACCACAACAAAACACAGAGGAAGACAGTACCGGCTCCTTCCTTTCAAACACTGCCTTTTCTCCATGCTAAATGCCAGATAAGCTTGAGATGTCTCAGGAAGTAATGGGAATAACGGTGGGTTTTTGTTTGTGAATAAGTGCCGTGCTTTTTCTTGTATGTGTGTGAGAGCATTGCTCAGCATCAAAGTATTGACTGATACTCCTAGAAGATCTAAAAATGAGGTGTGACTACCTTTCCTTTCCTCTGCTAGTACATTTTGAAAGCTACTAAATGAACCTTAATTTTTCACTTAAGCATTATCTTTAAAGTTTACTTTCACTCTGTAACTGTGTTTTGCTGTCATAAATTTCAAAAACCTGAGAATCCACTCACCTCAGACAGTTGTCCAGAAGGTGATAAAAACTCAAAGTATGTGCTGTCTTGACAGCATCAGCTGAAAATAAGAAATATCATCTGTGATCATGACTGGGCCCTTGTCATTAGGCTGTAGGTCTGACAGGCTACCCTGTAAGAGACTGGTTCACTTTTCTGATATTCCCCCAGGGAAGACCAAAGAATATGCTATTTCCCTGTCAACTGTGTTAAACAGTGAAAAACATTTATACTGAAAATGCATCTGCAGTTCATGTAGGTATATACAATATACTTTTACCAAATAGCTTTTTTTTTTCCCCTGAAGATAATTGTTATCATTTATTTTCTCAAAACTTTATTTCCCCTCTATGAAATGAGGTGAGATGATGCATGAGTGACCCACACAGAGGGAGATACTGAGATTTTAAATAGCAAGTATGCCTTTGGCAACCAAATAATTCAGAATAAAAAAGATTTACTGCATCCTGTGTTGTTGTGAGTGAGGGACTTACAGAAGCAGATTCAGGGGATGAAAAAATAAGGAAGTGAGTGATTTGTATTTATTTATGTGGGATGATGAAAGGGATAATGTGCATTACCTTGATGGACTGGCAGTCGCCTTAGCAGATCTGATGAGTCATCTGTGTGGTACCACGTTGAGTCACTATGTATTGTTAGTTGCCACTGCAATCACAGAAAGACTTATTGAAAAGAAGTAGATTATGTAAGAAAAGTAACTAAATCCCCATCAGAATTCTGCCTGAGACAGAGTAAATTCAGCCTGCGTGCTCACCCTTTGGAAAAGTCATGAGTAACTGACAGCCTAGGATTATAATGCAATATTTGGGGTGCCTCAGGGCTTCCCTGTTGGGGATAAAACTCTTGCAGACAGCTCAGCTGCTCTGTGTCATGTAGTGTGAAGTGCAAGTTGGCTAGCGTTGTCAGTGCAGTGAAAGCTGTTCCCTTGTAAATCCACTCCGCACTATATACAGCTCAGCAGAGTCGCAAGCAGGAACGATGTTCACTTGTAACAAACAAAATACGGCAAACAGGACAATTTCTGTCAGGTTTTATAACCCAGTTTAACACACTACTAAATTGTCTACTGAAAAAAAGCAAGCACAGTTTTTCTCTTGTTTATCATTAAAGGTGGACTATTGGTTAACTGAGATGTTGGCATGGAGTCCAGTGGGTGAATTTAGACTAATTTTCAGTGGGAACAGAGTCACAGAGGAAAACAAGTTATATGAAAACTGTAGGCATACCTGTAGCCTTTTATTCCAGGAAATACATGATTCTTGTTGAATTCAAATGTTTTTATTATTATCCTTTGAGCAAAGATTTGGTACATGATTAAGTAGATTTGTAAGTGATGACTCAATTTCTGTCAGGGTATATTTGCATTTTGACAATTAATTCAATATCGTCAGGATAATTTACCTGATCTCAGGACAACACCCCCAGTACTAAATTCAAGACCCCCAGCCAATGTTAAATTCAAGATCCTTTGTCTGGGTAAAGCAAGACACGATTTCAGTGGAAGCAGCACCTGATTCTTTAATGAAACCTCAGGCCAACAGTATCAGGCTTTTCTGTTCTTTGTTTCCATATTAACTTTGCACAGGGTCTCAGAATAAATTTTTTAAAATCTAACACACTTCAGTGAGATCAGAAATCAAGAGGAATTTTGTTTGAGTTAGAAATTAGGATATTGGCTTTAACATATATGTTTATCTCCTATATTATTTTATTTTCCTTCTTTTTTAGGTATTGACTCAATGTTACTTGACTGTTGAACAAAACTACCCTAAAGGTTTTGCACATTGGGAAAAATTAATTAGATTATTCTGGGTTCTGTATTCAGCGAGCTCAGTTGTTATGACAACCAAACTTTTACCACTTTCTTAACCTCAGTGCTTTTGATTTCTGCAGTTATATAAAAAATAAATCCATCTAAGCTGTGGAAAAAAAAAAAAAATCTACAATTCCCAATATTTACAGCCACACAGTTCACCTTCGGCAATAATGACCCTGCTTAATAATTTTCTTAAAGTTTCCTAAAAGCCAAAGATTTCTTCCAAGGTCTACTGAAGACTCAATGTAAAAAGTATCTGCAACTCGCCACTGGTCCTACACGCTCACTGATGAGGGCATCCTTTAGAGATCACAGCTAAAATAAATATGGTCACTGTAGTTCTGAGGTCTGATCAGAAGACATACAATAGAAACCAGTTTGGCAAAAAGGGTTTTTTATTATTATTATTTTGATTGTACTCAGGAAATACAGGTAATGAGGCAGCTTCATGTCAGGGGGTGACATGATGCTTGTGGTTTTATGTATAGCTTTTCCTGAATGCGAAACTCAATTTGCTTCCAACTCTTCCATTTTCTTGACATTATTGCAAAAAGCAGTTTCACTTGCTAAGTATTTGAAGCATCTTCCTTTTAGGAATAATATACCATATGATTTTTCCTTGAAAGAGGACAAAAAAATTCGTGTGACAAAAGCTAGACAACTGGCTAGAAGACAGAGAACTATTGTTCAGTGAAGTTTTGTGTAAGATTTTGTAGAGTCATTAAGTCCAGATAAAGTAAAAAACTTAGACTGAGTGTCCTTCCACTCACCTCCAGCATCCCCGTGGAGCATAAACCAAAGTTTGATCATTCCATACTTGCATTCTCTGAACACAGCCTGGGGAGAATTAGACACTTCAAAGTACAGCTGCATTGAAGCACATGGAATGAGCTGATAAAAATGGTCAACACAAAGGTATTTCTGAGAATCACGTCTCTGTGAACTTTTGTACCTAAAATGGATGGGAAACTAAGGAAGCTATCGGTCCCGTTCTCTTTCTGGAGGAGATGGAAGCGTTTCAGAAGGAACTTCATGCAAGAAGTTCCTGCAATTCTTTAATTGCATTGCACTAGATCGGATTCCAGTCTAGACCCACACTAGATGAGGCAAGGGAACTGGCCCAAGCAGTAACATGCAATTGTCCATATTGCTTAATTTTCACCCAGTTCCTGTCACGGTTTTGGCCTGTAGCTGGTACTCGGTTATAACCATTTGTGAAGCCATTAGAAACTGATGGGTGTGAAATGACTGAATGTATATTGGTATATGGTAATGAGTATGTCATTTTAAAAGTTTAAAAATGTATTGACTTTTATTGCTGATGAATTAATAATCAATCCAATTTTTAAGCTTTAAACCACATTGTGCTGGTATGTGCACAGTGTGTATATATATATATATACACACACATATATGCATATATATATACACACATATATATATTTGTGTTGGTCATTGGTGATAGTAGGCAAGAAAGAGCAGCTTTCATAATTTTTAGTGAAGTCTTTATAATAATGTGAATATAATACAGTTTAAAACTTGCTTTGACTTTTAAACCTCACAGAACACACTTATCAAGGTTGAACAATATGATTTCAATAATTTGAAGTCAGCAATGTGAACTTCTTTATTTGTATCAATATCAACTCAGAGAAATTTGTTTGTATAGAGACAAGAAAAAGGTATAGCAAAAAAGAAATGATTTAACAAGTATAATGAAGACGTATGTGAAAAGCCTGCTGAAGATAATAGATATCCACATAACAATCAGTCCCTCTGTAGTTTCAGTGTTTCTGTTTCTTCTTGATTAGCTTATCATACAAGACTTTGAATAATGAAGAAAAGTGAAAAAAAAAAAAGAAACTTAAGTGAAAGCAATGTCAGAAGCCACAATTTCTCATAAACACTTCTCTAGAGGTAGTGAGGGCCAGGTCATACATAAAGACCATGAGACCAGACCTGGAAAGGGGGTGACACATGTAAATTCTGCTGCATGTCTCTCCCTGATTGGGAAGTATGAGCATGCTAAAAACACACACACAAGACTTATGTGGGTGGGGAAAGACAAGGGGGATGGAGCCAGGAGAAAGCATAACAGAATTATTCCCAGTCTGATTTCTGCTGTACATGTTTACTGTGATTCCACCTGTCATTCTGCAACCTTTTCCTGTCTAAAGTCATAAATTCTTTTGTCTAATAAATAGGAAATCACTGTGGAAAAAGGATGCCATCCACAGGGAACTGCAGGATTGACCAATACTTTTACTGTTGGATTTACATCATGGTTTACGTCAATGTGTTCTAGGTCATGATCAATAAGCTGAAAGACAGTTAGAGACAGGACACTGAATATATGCCTGTTAAAAATGTTTGCTGTTAACTGTTTGAGAACTGAAAACTCTACTCAGTGTCCAGCTCTTAGGAGAGAGTATCCTGTGTGTACTGGTTGACAGGAATTTTTTGTTCTCATTGGAGACATCTTGAGAGCTCACAACTCTATATCTAGTACAGCCCACCTCTGCCCAGTAACAGTGAAAAATCTCACGAGTAGGGAATGCATTTTATTACAAGGAAAACGGATACCAATGTAGTTTTCTCAGGCAACAGCAGTTGTCTGTGAGCAGCAGTTTATATGCTCAAGGAAAAGCCTTCTTCAGCTTTCTTTTCCTTACTCTTTATCCTGCGTATTTAAGTCTATCATATACCACCAGTCTCATGCTGCCTACTACGCTTTGCCTCAGCTGTGTTCTCTTGCCCTGAGAAAATGTGGATCTCAGACCTGGATGGATTGCTTCATTAGGTACTGTAGGAAGAGCATGCTAGGAAGTTGGGAACTACTGCTCCAGGTAGCAGGGAGCTACGCCATTTGTCTGATCAACTGTAACTGCCTGCTCAACATCTTCCTCAGGGCCGGTAGCGGCATCCAGTCCCTGGCACAGTTAATTGTCTCTATATAAGAATCTGGATAACTCTGAAATGGTACTCAAGTCTCATTTTAGGAGCCTGTGAATTTATGCTTCATGTCTGGGAGCCTGGTTCAGTTACTCAAGTCTCAATTTAGGTGCTTGTGAATTTATGCTTCATGTCTGGGAGCCTGGTTCATTTCCCAAATTAGCCAGCGAATATGAAACAGTTTTGCATTAACCGTTTGTTTTCTGTTTTCCTTCATGTCCCTGTGTATGGGCAAGGAGTAACACCCTAAAGAGGTGTTTGGGGGAAAAATATTGTTTTGTACTCAGTGACACCAGTCGTTCCATGTTTAATTTGCCATCAGGTGCATGCCAGGGCATAACAAGAGCAATGGAGGAATCCCACAGAATCATCCTCTGAGTTACGGATTTCCTGCTACAGTGTGGTCAGCACATTGCAATGCTGGTCTAATATCTGTTTAAGTTTTCCAAGCCACACACAAATGTTCAGCTGTGTGACTTATCTATGGGATCAAATTCATTTTTTCAGTGCAGGCCTGGTGGGTGCTAAAGGACAAAGATATGACCAGATGGTTTTGTGGTCATTATAGGCACTTGCACACCTTATCCTCCATTTTTTTATATGGGGAAAGATACAGATTTTTTTTTTTTTTTAACATTAACTTATTAAAGATGTGATGAAGTAGTTGAAAAAAGAGTAAGATAGGATATGTATGGTCCCTACTGTATATTTTGTATACTGGTTGTAAACAGGCCTTCTAACAGTTTCTAAATGTGCTAAGAAATTCCTCAGAATCTACCGCCAGTTTGTTGACTACAACCACTTGGCCAAACATACAGACAAAAGGGTAGGCTTTGTAATACCTTCAGGAAGCATTCCATGGTGATTCCCACCAAGAACAGGAAAAAGAATCATATTTGAAATAGTTTAACATTTTATGGTTTCATTCTTTTTCTCACAGTCCTGGCAGCACCAGGATGAAGGACAAAAGTTTCTTGACTGTGCCCTTGTCTATCAGTCTTGACTCTCTTGTCTGTCTATTGAACTTGGAATGGTTTCCTCTAGAGTGTTTTAATTAGAGCATGCACAGATAACATAGTTGCTTCTTCTCTTCACTCATCCTTCACGTTATCTTCGTTTTTGCCTCCTGTACATGGTTTCTTAAGCTGAAGGCTGTGATATTTAGTGAACAACCTCACTCTTTTGCTGACAGACAGATGAGACTCACTGCAATCTTTCCAAATGCACCGCTTCTTCATTTGTATGCACCACCGCCATCCCTTTCTCTGCAGACCAGATCAATCTCAGTATTAGGGAGATTATATTGCTGTCAGTAAGCCTTCGGTTTTTTCCTCATATTGCTGTAGCACAAGGCTACATATTGAAGACTAGATGAGCTTCACATTTCATTTCACCATTCAATATACCAAAAAGGAATTTTGCTTGAAGAAAAAGTGATTCTGGTAGAATATTACGTAGCTTATAGGAAACAATCCCTCTTTCTTTGTGATCTAGTTAGAGACAAAGGTTCTCCTTAAATATAGGTGTCATTGCACGAGATCTCATTTAATGTTTAGCCAGAACCAACCTGCAAATAGTACAAAGTCCTGTGGGCAACATTTGGTATGGAAATGGAAAAAAATGGGGAAACAGAGTAAGGTTTTCTGAGTTCTGATCCTAGCTATGACTCACTCTATGAATGTGGCTTAATCTGTCACAAAATATTTCTTTCTTTTCACCTCTAAAAATGAGTGAGAACCTTGTAAGACTTTTACTGATTTTTCATGAAAGCTTGCCAAATATTTGGAGATCAATGATGTTTTAAAAAATAAAAAGCTATATAAACTTACCTAATTTGTCTTCCCAGCAAAGCTGCATAAAAACTTCCAGCTTTGAGTATTCTGCTGCATGAGATTTGGAATAGATGATACAAACCATAAATTTTAAAAGAAACTTCAGATTTAATTTTTTTTTTTTCAAAATAAACCTCACATTTATTCAAGAGCTGCATATTAGATAGTAGTGTAGCTCAGTGGCTTAGTAATGACTTAGTCGTTGCTGGAATTGTTTTTGTTTTCTCTAATGTAGATCTTTCACCCTCAGAAAAAAATCTAAATATTAGCAGTCTCAGGTATATATTTAGATTTAAAAAAAAAAAAAAAAAAAAGGTAAAAAATAGAGGAAGAGCAATAAGGAGATTTGCCCAAGGTAAAATAGAGACTGGATTATTTCCAGCATGGTTAAAAAACAATCTAGGATGAGATCAGAAGTGAGGGCAGCATTTAATTTACAGATATTCACTCTGTAAGGCAAGATTCTTCCATCTTTCACTTTCTCACAGAATTCCTAAGGCCTTAATTTGCTCACTTGGCTTTACCATTATGCTCTTTTTTTTGAAAAGTAGAAGTTAGAAAGAAAAGTGACGTGCTTACAGCCTCTCAGAGCATTTTTGGCTGCGTTTTTTGAAATTGTATGTAATCTTTGTTTATGTGAGTGGCACAATTGCTGCTTTCAATGTGCCTATTCGGGTGTGTAAGAATTGCCAAAGTGGATTGCAGATCCAGGATCTAGCACTAAATTTTGCATGGTCGCTTACTTCGAGTGACTGTGCATTGGACATGAACTACATCCAGGAACGTGGGGCAAATCACGGTGGCGTGTGGATTGGGGAGAGTAAACGTACAGTTAGAATTGTTCTAAAAGTCAGAGGATGTCAACATGATGTTAAGGAAAGATTGTGATGGACAGAGTCCTAGCCGTATGCTGCCAGGACAGGCAGCTTGCTTCTCTGTATTGTGATTAGCATTATTAAGTGTCCATACGTTTCTCATTGGGAGTGTTACTAGGCAGAGGGAACATATATCTCCATTCAGAGTGCCAGTGAGGAATATTATCTTTTGTTTTGGAGAGGTTTGGTGCTGTTTTGGGGGTTTTTTTCCTTCTCTCTCCTTTCTTTTTTACTCTCTGTTTCTCAACTTCTGTTAGTCCTGTCCCCCTCCAGCACTTCCTTCTCTAAAACAATTCTCCAGCCCTTTGGATATTCTTCCTATTTCTTGTTGATTTGTGTAAGGGCAACATCTTTGTTATGGTTGATGGTGAAATTCATTGCCAAATGTCATAACTGAGGCCACAGAAATATGTGGGCCAGATGTCTGACCTCCAGAGCACCTGTCATGTGAAGGGTTTGGGGTTTTATTGCTTTGTTTTGCAGCAGTAGAAAGATTTTAATTTGTGAGGAAAGTGCTGAAAAAAATGTGAAAATTTAATCCTACCTTCTCCACTGGAACTGCTGGCAAATATAAATGGGAGTAAAGCCCTATGAATACAAGAAAATTTCTATGTTTCTGTAGCTCCATCCACATCGGCGTATGAAGTATGTAATGAAGCAGAGCAGTAACCACCAAGGAGGTTCAGGGACAGCCCTGGGAAGGCTGTTTTAGCACATGAAGACAAAGTGGAGGCTGTTTCTTTTGGAACAGCTGCGGGCCAAAGTGGTCACAGTAGCAAACCCCAAACCATATGTACAAGTACAAAGCAAGAAGCCTGTTTAAGTGGAGACCGAGTTGAGTCACCAGAAAGATAAGCTCTCTTCCCATGCTCTTGATCTTCCCTGCTGGGTCATCCTAGGTAAGGCACAGCACTGCCTTGTGCTTCTCTTCCTATTGACTGCACGTAATAAGATTATCTTTAGAAATATTTGCAGAATTATGTGATTTCTAATTATGGGAAGCTGCATATTTGTTATTATTTGTGAAATTATCTTTAGTTTATTCATGCAAATAACTTTGCTCACTCTTCCACTGTTTTTTCCTCAATGTTTACAACGTATGAATAGATTAAATACTCCAGTCAGCTAATGAAAGCGGAAAATACATGCAAAACTGAAGCTGTAGACATTAGGGAACTCAGTTTGTGAGGAAATTTGGAAAAGTTTGATTTCTGTGCCAGCCTTTTTTGCTTGCTTTTATACATAAAAATTTGATCTAAGAACAGCTGACTGGGGACTAGCTATTTATTTTTTAATTACAAACACTTATTTCCTTTAAGATAGGACAGCTCATTCAACAGCTTACACTTGCTGTTTCTCATTTTTCCCAGCAAGACATTCACTAAAGTATTCAACACAGTCATATGTCTTCCAAATCTGCAGCACTTTGCAAGAGTCCAGCTTGACTGTCAGGGGTTTGAGACGAATTCTTGATTTTCAGCCCTGAGCTGGAATGTCAGATATTCTAAACTGGAACCTGCTCTTTACGCTGATGATTATAACTGGCTGGAGGAAGCTGGAGAAATCTGACCAAGCTGGGGAAATCTGACCAGTCATTGTCTGAATTTAATTACTTCCATGTGTGCTGAACTCTGACAGTTAAAGGAGGATTTTTTTATTTCAGTTTGGGTTTTTTTTATATATTGACATTATGACCCATGATAATAAAGCTACTCTTAGCAGATAGAAAAAGATGTCAGAAAGAAAGCAAAAATTAATTTAAAGGAATAATAGCAAATTAAGAAGACCTCTGAGTTAATGTGTTGCATAGGTCTGACAGCCTGAATAATGGGAAAACATTGGCTATTTTCCACAGTACACAGTTGCAACAATGATGTGAAAATAGAGAACGATCAGTCTGTTGAACTCTCACTCACATTGGTGACTTCTTATTTGTGTGAGAGTTCCCATCCAAGTGAACAGGAAACATCCTGAGTTGCCTATAGAAATTATTTAATAACAGTGCTTGAGATTTGACCTGAGCTTCACTTTTCCTTCTTTCCACAAGCATTCAACTATTACTTGGATTTTGCTCAGAGCATGATCCTTTGAAACTAGTGGTGCTGAATGCCTTGTCCTGTTCCCCTTTGAAACCATGGCTACTGGGTACACGAGTATTTGCCTAGGCTATTACAACAAAATAACTAGGACATTTTCAGTTTAAGTGTACATAATGCATTTAGCTTATATGAGCCATTTCAAACAAACCAGAAGAATTGATGGAGCTGCAATTGTCAATAAAGCCATTAGCTTTAGGGGAATTACTCCCTGAAGCGGGATGTGTTTTGGATTCCACTGAGGTTTTCAAAGGGAAGATATGAGCAGCTTGTCTTTCACTGAAAGATCCCTCCTGATACTCACCAGTCCCTAAACTGCACATATTAATCTTGTGTTTTGAAGTACTTCAAAGCTTCAGAGCTACTTTGAGAAAAGCACATACTGGGTATCAATAAGTTATGCTATAGTTATTAATGTGTTTTAAGTTTTGAACATATACCAGAGATATGAAATCATAAAAAATCTTTTTAAAAATTACAGACTGTGTTCCCACAATTATGTGTAGCAGTTCTTGCCTTTGGTCCACATGTAGTTGACTTCTTTAATTTCTCTAACATAAGTAAGCACTAATCAGTGTAAGAAAAGTTCACAGATTTGAGTCTGATAGTTTTGGAGGAGGACAAAATCTTCACTTGCCTTACTTGCAAATGAAAGAGGATTTATATCCACATGTCCATCCTATTCCTTCCTTTGGCTTTGGTTTGGTTATTTATACATTAACTTACAGGTCACCCCTAGGTGGCCTTGTAATCTGAGTAGCTATTGCAAATCTTGTTCCTCTATTGCATTTTACCCTGTGCTGACAGAGTTGACTGCTACACAAGAAGTTGTGGTCTGACCATGGACCATGTTATGTCTATTCATGAAACACTACACAGGTCAAGGCTGAGAACATTATTATTCTCATGTCATACCATCACAGTTCTCATCTGTAGATGTGAAAGAATGGAAAATTCACTCACCTGCATAAGACGGAGCTTTTGAATACATGTAAGCTGAAGATCTTTTTTACTTTTAGAATATGTATTATCTCTTCACACAAAAAACACTTTTAATTGAATGACACAAGGGGCTCATTTTGCCTAGGATGCAGTCCTGAGTAATGTGCTCTAGGCATTCTTGCGTTAGCAGGGGACTTGGACTAGATGATCTCTAGAGGTCCCTTCCAACTCTGATAATTCCGTGATTCCATGATTTTAGCTGGTTAAACATGGGCAACTGAAGCACTAGAGTGTAGAAATCTCCCATGCAGCCATTTCAAGGTGGATGTAGCACATGCCTGACGGGATTTCAAGTGGTAGTCAATATCTATGCTTTGTGAATTTGAAACAAGCCTATAGGTTCTGCTGCAAATACCGTCTTTTCCCCGGCCATTTAAAATCTGAAACGGAGAGAGGATTACTGAAAGGCGTGTGACATTTTTTACACAGATCAACTCAGAAGCTGAGTGCTCCAATTCAGTTATACCTGGATATGTATGAAGTGCAAATTATGTCAGGGAATTGTAACATTTAAAGATTTATAATTGTCATCCTACCTTGGAAAACAAGTTATTTCAGATTCCTAGTTTTTGCATCTTGTCTGTAAAATATGGAAAAAAACCTTTCTGTATGAAAACTGGAAAACATGAACAAAGGTTAGCCAAAGAGGAGACTTATAGAATCATAGAAACATAGAACAGTTAGAGTTGGAATGGACCTTTAAAGGGCATCTAGTCCAACTCCCCTGCAATAAGCAGGGACATTTTTAACTAGATGAGGTTGCTCGGAGCCCCCTCCAACCTGACCTTGAATGTTTCCAGGGATGGGGCATCTACCATCTCTCTGGGCAACCTGTGCCAGCGTTTCAACACCTGCATCTAAGGAATAATAAGGTAGATTATTCCTTCTATCTACTCTGAATCTACCCTCTTTTAGATTACTCCCATTACCCCTTGTCCTATCACAACAGGCCCTACTAAAAAGTTTGTCCCCATCTTTCCTGTAAGCCCCCTTTAAGTACTGAAAGGCCACAATAAGGTGTCCCCGGAGCATTCTCTTCTCCAGGCTGAACAACCCCAACTCTCTCAGCCTGTCCCCATCGCAGAGGTGTTCCAGCCCATTGATCCTTTTTGTGGCCCTCCTCTGGACTTGCTCCAACAGGTCCATGTCTTTCCTGTGCTGAGGGTCCAGAGCTGGATGCAGGACTCCAGGTGGGGTCTCACAAGAGCTGAGTAGAGGGGCAGAATCACCTCCCTCAACCTGTTGGCCACGCTTCTTGCGATGCAGCCTAGGATATGGTTGATGTTCTGGGCTGCACATTGTCGGCTCATGTCCAGCTTTTCATTCATCGGTACCCCCAAGTCCTTCTCAGCAGGGCTGCTCTCAATCCCTTCATCCCCCAGCCTGTATTGATACCAGGGGTTGCCCTGACCCAAGTGCAGGACCCTGCACTTGGAATTGTTGAACCTCATGAGGTTCACACAGGCCCACTTCTTGAGCCTATCCAGGTCCCTCTGGATGGCATCCTGTCCCTCAGGTGTGTCAACCGCACCACTCTGCTTGGTGCCATCCATAAACTTGGTGATGGTGCACTCAATCCCACCGTCTGTGTTATTGATGAAGATATTAAACATTACTGGTCCCAGTACGGACTCGTAAGGGACACCACTCATCACTGAGCACTGATAATAACACTATTAGTCCTCAAGAAAATTTTTGGTTGATGTGTAATGCACCCTAACTCCTGAGATTACAAATCTTGCTCTGAAGAGGGTGACAGGAAGGATTTGTTTGCACCTCCAAAATTGTCTCACTGAGTTCACAGTAAAGTGAAGGAAAAGCACATCACATTTACCAAAGTTCATTTTTAGAATTGTTCAGTGATAGAAGAGATTTTTTAAAATAATATTTTCATTCTTGCAAGACAAAGCAGTCTTCAGTTCCTCATTAAAAATTGGACAGAAAGTTGCTAAAGAGACTGTTAAGGCTCTTTTGCACATCAGTTAGCACAGCCGAGCTAGCAACTGGTTCTTCCTCAGACTGCAGGCTAATATCTGAGGAAATGAGCAAAGCATACAGAGTTTACCTGGTGAGAAGGAGTTGTGATATTTCAGTATTCATGTATCATTAAAAGTATACACATATCAAATCACAGTCTCTCACCACTAGCTGTTCATGGACCAGAGACCATGACAATAAGCAAATGAATGACCAAGCTGTCACACAGAATGTGTTTTTTTAACATGTGTTTTCTTAGTTTGGGTGCTCATACTATCAAAAATGCCACTGACTTTGCCTTAGAGCTAAAAGGTGCTATGAAAGTAGACGTTGCTATTTGCCTCAGCAGTTCTTGCTGTTGCTTTAAATTACCAAACACAGTCTTTCATTGACAATAAATTGGCTCCCTAAAAATCAGTGTAGTGGCTGTGCCTGCCTTACCAAAGTTAAACACTTTCATTTCATAATGCTTACAGAGAAAACAAAATCAAACAAAAATAAACATGTAGAGACACTGAAGTTATGTGAAAGAAAATTGAGCTAACCTCCATGCAGACCTTAAGTCAAAATCTAGACACACAGAGAAAACAGACAAAAAGAAAGTTGTGATAATTATCCAGCCTGTTTCGTGGATATCCTGAGAACACTGGGAGTTCACAGTGTGTTTAGTCTGTTCATAGAAAGATGAGTTCCTCCAGATCTGGCACTGAGCAGAGCTCAGGAGAGGTGACATCCATTACCTTTCTCCATAGCAAGCTCTCCTTTTCTGAGGAAAACGTTCTCCAGCTCTACCTCCTTTACCTTGGAGGAAGCAGGTTCAGCACAGCAGTGGCAGTTTTCCACACTTGCTGTGCTCCTTTCCTTTCCCAGTTCATGAACCTTCCTTCTTTCACTTTTCAGACTGATACACAAATTGGCAACTTCTCCTGCCCAGGCACCTCTGAAAAGGACATATTCGAGGTACAGTCGCGCTTTGGTGTAAAATCCAGGAGAGGCTAAAACAGGGCTGCCCCACTCAGGATCAGATCAAGAAACAGACTGATCGCTGTTTGATTCCTGATTTGTTGGGGGGTGGGGTGAAAGTCAAGACGTAGGATATGGCTCACCTCAGACCTCCACGTGGAACAGGATCAATGCTGACGAGTACTGGCCATGCTCTGTAGAAGTCAGACTGAGCGCACTGCTGCTATTATTTGAGATTTATCAGATAGTATTTTGGGAATGGCTGTATAGTCTTATTAAACTTCTTCCTGGGATACATCAGACAACAATGCTTCTTCCTTAATAGAGGGAGAAAAGGAAACTGGAACATTAGTTAGTGTCTGGGAGAAGTATGTTTGCATCGTAACAGTTTCATAAGTAGTATTTTATTTTGTATGGTAAACTTCACCATGTCATCACACAAGACCGTTATGAATCAATGACAAATTCTCAAGCATATGCCTATAAATACTCAAACAATATTTGCTGCAACACAGCTCCTCCTAGGCAGAAGCAGAGCAATTTTATGTTCAGGGGCAGATGGGTTACAGTCCCCAGAAACTTCCAGTATTGTGAAGGGAAAAGGGAGGTTTGTAAAGATGAAAAAATAAATAAATAAAAACAAAACCCACCAAGTTGTTATTATTGCTGCTATGGAAACTGAACAAAGAAAAATAACTACTTGCCAATTTCTTCTGGCTCCTACAGTGAATAAGCCTAAAATGCTGAGATTTCAAGGCCAAGGATTGCTGTCAATAACTAAATATTTTGCTATTCTGGGATTTACCAGCATATTACCTTGGACTTGTTTAGTTTCTAAACATTTGTGAAGTCTCTTTTTTTTTCTGAAGGGCAATGCAATCTAAGTACATGAAGCATGCTGTTATGAAAAGGCAATTAATTTTACATGGAGAAATCAATTAAATAGTTGATCTGGTCCTGAAATTAGGTCCTGAAATTATTCACTGCATTTTATTTATATCTATGAAGGATAATGTTTTTATAAAAAGAAGAAACATGTTAAATTTACAGGTATGCCTAGCCCTGCACAGCACCTGGGAACTTATAAGGAATGAAATTTCGTTGTTTAGATGTTTATTGCCGCACAGTTATAACATGCTCATTGCAATTGTATCTGTGTAAGAGGCTACTGCTGAGACTCCCTTGCTTCTGACTCACACGTATTTAATTTCTGAAAGGGAGAAGCAGATGATGTATTTCTACCCAATAATAACTTAAGTCATGTGATATTTTTTTTAATAACCTGCACTTTCAACTTCATCTGGAAATGAAAATGCAGCTAATTTAGGAGAGAGAATATGACTTTCAGTATGGTTTCACCATGTTTTCCCACTCAGAAAACAGTAACTGAGTCCTAAACTTACTGGCATGAAATGGCAGCATTCATCACTCAGTTTGGAACAATTTGTTAGTTGTTAAAATCTAGAATAGCGCAGGCAAAATTAACCACAAGGGAAGCTTGCATCTGTAGGGAAAAAATTATCTAGAGCCTTCTGGCAACTAAAATGTGAGGGAAGTCACTTCTGTTCTCCTTTGCCTGGATTTACAGTGGGTGTTCTTGTTGAAAAATCTCTCTTCAGTAAGAGATGGACATCTTCCCTTATTCAAGTTCCTCAAAATGCTCTCTACTGTCAGTAAGCATCTTCTTCATCTTACCCAGCCTGTGTTTAAGGCATATGGTATTCTTCCAAGTAATTCTCTCTGCCAGATGTTAACTTGACTATCCTCCTATGTGCAACAAAAAGAGATATAGTTTAAATATCTCTCAGCTGTAATTTATCTTAGAACATCTCAGTGACATGAATATTCTCACTGTGGAGGTGGAGAGGGAAAGAAAAAATATGGGGGAGAATGGATGCTGAAGGTCTTTTAAACCTGAAAGACCCCTTAATTATGACCTCTAAGAAATATTAAATAGTTGTCCAATACCAATTTTTAAGGATCTCTTCAAGCAGAACAGATCAAAGAATTCAAGGTCAGAATTCTGAAACGCTTGAACAAAAAATAATCATGGAAATCACAGATGGTAGAGGAGGCAACTCACCATCAGCAATGTTGCCTAGAAAGAGTTGGTGATTTTCCTACGGTATCATTTCTAACTTGTCTTGCAAGTGCACCTCAGCCGTAACGAGTGTGATAATCTGGAGGAGGAGATGCTATCATTCAAAATAGTAGCAGCTATACATCCCAAACCCCTCAAAATTAACACCTAAATTCCCAAGCATTTCCAGTCCAATTAGGGACTTTCCTACTGAAGAGTTTCATAAATTCATTTCAGCCAGTCATTTACAGGAGCCTCTGCAGTTTCTAATGCAACCTTTAATGCAAAGGTTTCCTGAATATAATACAAATGCAATACAATAGCACCAGTTGTTGCCCTGTGCTTTTATTACATACTTATTTTTAAGATAGACAACTCTAAGGTATTTTCCTGTCAAGACTGCATAATTCTGGGAATCCCTTGCTATTATAGCATATAGCATCAGAAGGCTGTGCTTTGAATTAGAAATAGTTTCCAAATGTAGTTTTCTTCATCATTTTCCCAGTATAGCAGTGAATGCAAATGACACATCTGGCTAGTTTTTTTCATCTTGCAATCCAGTTATGACACAAATCTGCCTCTGGTTTGTCATTCTGAGTCCATAGTCAGTCTGTCAAATGTGGACATTTAAATTACCTATAAAATCATATAATTGTAGCATTGCAGAACTGCAGGAGTAGGTGGATACAACCATGAATTTCAAATTAAATAACAGGCTAATTACCTTATTATTTTACTATACCTGCAAAGCCCATACAGTATCTGTCTGCCATATATAAAGCTATATTTTTAACAAGTTCACTCGTATATCTTGTCTTTTCTTTGTTTTCTATTTTGTAGTAAATTAATTTCATTCTATTTCGACATGATAGCAAAAGAATACACTAATATCATATCTGTAATTAATGACAGATATATGTAAATCATGAGGTCAGGCCAAACAAACAATATGATTTACTGATGCAAGTAATAGTGGATGGGCACTAAATAAAGATTCTTTCTTGGCTGGGCTTAAATAAGTAGGGCTACTCTTAAAACACCCGATCTTCTATTTGCGAGGTAAGTAGGGAGAGTGAAGGGGGGAATCTCTGCATTCAGCAGAGATATTCCCAACCCAAATCAGCTTTAGTTTTACCGTGCCGTGAGTGGAGGGGAATTGATGATCTCTGCAGTCCTGAACATAGCTCCACTAAATTTGTCCATGATTCTATCAAGACTAATCATAATTTTGTCTACTACAGAACATGTTCATCACTTGGCAGCAGCTCACTCTGGCACTTACAAAATTGCAGGTGGATTTTTTGCTGTATGAAGCTGAAGGGTAAAATGCTTGTTATTTTTCAAGAAACCAAGATTACACCCTGTATTTTTAGATGCTTGCAGAATAAAGACTTCAGGAATGTTGGTCCACAGGAAGTGATTTTCCTTAAGCCAGATTTCCTTTAAAAGTATATCACAAACAGAAGTGTAGTCACAGCTTTCAGTTGCAAAGTTGTGTTTTTGAAGGTATCATTAGTATCAGACTTCCTGATTGAAATGACCTATAAAATCTAGGCTCCTCAGTATAAAAGCTAACAAGAAAGCAAAAGAAAAGTAAGAGGAAGTGAGATATTATCCCAGGAGGAAAAAAAAGTATTATTTAAAATACCTGTAATAATTTTTGCTTTTATAAGTATTTTATAGCATTATTGCATTATCTTAAACATCTTTACATTCATTTTCTAGCCATTAACTAACTTGATCTGTGTTTAACAGTGTTTGAATTGTTCATATCTTCAAGTTTTATGTTTAATGAACATTGTTTCTAGGGACTGGATAGATACTTGGCAACTAGTAGTTTAGGAGCAGGATTTAGTTTGACGTTAAAAAAAACACAATGGGGTGTTTGTATGGCAGCATGTACAGATGCAGAATGGTCTTCTGTGGCAGCTGGAGGCTATGTCAGATCTCTTGGGGCATCTAAAGTCAAATTCTAAGAGTAGATTAAGACATTCCATGAGTATTCCTCATTCCAGTGCACCATGAGCAAAGCTGTTCTCGAAAATGGATTTAAGATTATGCCAACATACTGCACAAGCTGATGTCAGCAGTTTTGAATTAGACACTGTGTGTGTCTGAAATGTGACGCATTCCTACACACACACACAAAAAAGGATTCACACACAGTAATATGCTAGAATTGGCATTGCTTCCTCCAAAACCAAAAGTAATCTGAAACAAGGCAATGGTGACACTTTCAGTTAGAAGCGTTCAATAATTAGTTTAAATGTCACACCCATTTCCTGGATGACCCGTCCTTCCCTCTGTAACAGGTACAGTGGAAACATGGAGGAAAACATTGATGAAGGCTTAATAAAAATTTAGCCAAATCATTTTCCAATGCAAAATTGGAGCTTTTGCATAATCAGTTCTATTTTGGTTATATCTTCTACAGAGAACAGGCAATACCAATCGTTCTAGTTTTGTTCTGACATGAAATATATTTGACCTTGTTGTTTTTTCTTGACTTTTCGATTCTGACATTTCAAACTTCTTTCGAATGAGATGTTTGATAAATATGAATCACTTTTTTTTCCATTTTTCTTGTCCTAACAAAGTTAAATTCTTTATATTTTTCTTCCCTTTAAGGATAAAAACTTTAAAATTCTGGTGCTTCCTATAGAAAGAGGATTCCACTTAAACAAACATTCTTTAAATCTGTGGACCCGATGCACAACAGTACCAAACCTATGTGAAACTGCCTTTGCAAAAAAGTATGTTGTTTTATGTACTCTGTGACATCTGGTTCCCTGGCACTCCCAACTCTTCTCCATGTCTGCATCTACACTGGTAAACTGAACAGGGAATGGGCCTGAGCTCAGCCCTGTAATCATCCATACTCTTAAATTGCTATGGTCCATGGCATGGTTTTGGCTCCAGCTCACTACCGCTCCCTCAGACATTGCCTGGCCATGCCCCAGGGTTAGCACTTGCCAGGAGCGTGAGCAACAGAAAGTTTGGATTTGAACCCTCTGTTTTATGGGAATAAGGAAGACCAGCTGTAAGGACACAGGCTGCGTCATGATCAAGAATGTGCCTGATCTATATTATTTGAGCAGATAGAGCAAACGAGAAGAGAAGGAAGACCTACTCTTTGAAATGTCTTTGTGGAAGAATAATGTTCACCAAATAAAAGTTGTACTTCCGTTACAAGACTTTCATTGACAGCAGTTAAGATGAAATTGAACACGACTACAGCAGCTTCTGCTCTCATGCCACATTCCCTCCTTGGGGCCTGAAAGAACTGAGGAATATTTGAGCTACTTTGTGGGATCAGAAGAAGACATTTGTTCTTCTGGGTGTATGTGAAGCCAAAAAACCAGAATGGTACGAGGGGTATATGTGCTGTTAGAGGATTGAATTGTCACATCAAACAGGTAAGAAAAAAGGGGAACCAAGAGAACAAAAGGATATTGGTTTGTTTTAAGTAATTATCTCTTGTGGGTTTTTTTTGTTCTTTTAGTTCTTCCTAGGTACTAATCCTTCAGCTATATTTCTTATTTTTGCTTTCCCCTACCTGATGATTTGGCCTTTATCTTTTGGAGGGAAGTTATTCAATAGTTGGTCTCTTACTGGCAAGCATGAGAACTCAGTATTTTATCATCAGTATTCACTGCACTATTCAGATAAAAATTCATTCTGAATATAACCCTGTGTGAGGAGATTTACTGCAAATTACTGCTCTCTGCACAAGGCTACAAATGCCAATAAGATACTGGGGGCTCAAAGATAATGCTCAGCACTCTGCAGCCAACGTGTAAGGGTCAGCTAGATAAGTGAAAGGCAGATTGTTTTACATCACACTGATAATTTCCATTTCATTTGGCATTTTGTCCCTGCTGAATTATATACTTTATCTAAATCATGTAGAATCTGAGAAACTTTTTCATTAACTTTTTTTGCATCTAAATAAAAAATAATTAAAATCATTTCTATGCAAAAAAAGTGGAAAAATTTTAGTTTCTATTGAACAGATCATGCTAATGTAAATAATAACAGTGAAAAGATCTCTCTAAATTGTCTGTTCTTCCTCTCAAAGTAGAAGCAGTCACAATGTCAGCACATTTTACTTGCAGTTTCCTCACTCAGATCTTAGTGGTGTTCAATAGTATTCAGCTCCGGAAAGGATCATAGTGCATCACTGTCCATTCCTTTCACTAGATTACTCAAGATTGCAGTTGTATGAGACCTGCTTCCCCTGACTCCTCTTTGCCCCTGTAAGTCCAACCTACATCTGTCATACATAAAACCAAACGACAGTGTAGAGGGTACATAGATTTGCATATTAAAGGACTTCTATCACAGACATATGCAGTTTTATTAATTACATGACTTCCCTGTGCTGCGGTACAGATGGTGCATGGAAGGAGAGGAGCCAGCTGGGATGACACAGAGGGTCCTGCACCACCTTGTTCTATATGAAAGATGGTGCAGTCCTGCAGGGAGGCTTGCTGGTGAGCGTAGTGGTTCCTGCTGTGCTATGCATAGTCCTGGTGCAGGGTTGTGAGGCTTCCCTGGGCTCTTCTGTGCCTCTTCCCAGAGGATGGAGAAATGGTCCTGGATCCTAGTGCATGGTTATGGGACTTTCCTCTCTGGAGCAGCTTTTCAGCCACCTTTGGTTATCCCAGTACTTTTCAGTGTTCTTAGCTGTAGGACTGACTACGACACTAAAGAACACCTTGCTGATGATCAGACTATATGTTTTCTTATTTGTTATTAGTTTCTGATTTGCTTCGCTATTGTTGGTGCTCACAATTGGCTTCCTCTGGACACTTCTGGACACTTAGGGTGGGACTTCTTGATGTTCTACAAGTTGTTTTCCTAATTTGGCTATCTATTTCTTTGATCACACCAAAACTATCCTGTTGTCTGAGACAGAGGGCTGATCATGTTTTCATCTATTTCTGCTACAGCAAGAAGTTGATTGAAGTTCACATTGGAACAATGGTATTACAAGTTGGATCCATTGGGAAATGTAGTGCCTCCTAGATCTCAGGCAAAGGACATCTGAAAACATGCACATCATCCAAAAAGGCAAAAAACCTCGGCAGCTCCATTTCTATACTCTCTGACATTAATCTTAATGAAAATGTTTAGACCCCTGACTTGTGAAGAATGAGGATCTCAGTGACTGGGATCCAACATAGAAATATGTTTTACCCTGTTCTAGAAGGAAATTCAGAAATCCAGCCTGGACCATATTAAACTGTATGTTTCTACTCTGTGCTTGACTTTCAAATTCTAATGCCTTAAGTAGAGAGATTTGTAACCAAGGAAACATGAAGTGGTATTTTTCTTATTATTCAGTAAATTTGACCCAAACTACAGAAAGCATCTATCCATTAGCACTCTAAAACTAGAATGTTGTCCTACTTCCTTTCGTATAATTTCTCTCTGCCTTTGATAAATGACTTATAGCTTCAATGTCAGATATCACAGATATACAAACCATCGTAGGAGAAATAAAAAAAAATCAAAAAAGCAATTATTTTCCTTGGCATATATGAAGAAAGATCTATTATTTCTGTTCCCTCCATAGATGCGATGTTTCTTGCAGAGCTGTGGTATATTACCCAGCAGTTCCCTCGGCAAAGGGTCATAATGGGGGTCAAAGATTCCAGAATGTTATAATTATCTCTGTTTTTAATTAATAGTTTTGACAGCTTTCAGTCAGAGTTAATTCTAAGAAAGTGCTGATAAGAATAGTGATGATGTTCTGATTAATGCACATAACCAGGACTGAGAAGACCAAAGTTAATCCTATAGGTTGGTTACAGAATTCTCTGTTCTGTTTAAAGCAATGTTCAAGAATTCTTACAGTTATTTAGACCCCAGCCAGCCTAAGGGTTGAAGAGAATATGAACATGACTTTTTAGTGAAGCAGAGAAGGTGATTAGGGCTAACTAATTAATGCTAAATTAACTCTTTGTCTTCCACTGCAGAAGTAAAAATAACATCCTGCATGACTTACAAATGTAACACTGAATTTTCCAGTGTTTGGGGTTATGTTTTGTTTTTTTCTTTCTCTGTCCACAGCAGTCAGAAGTGTACCAAATAAACTATTCTGCCCAAACCAGAAGGGTTATCCACGTTGCTGTCAATAATGCATATGCAGTTTGGGTTGCAGACAAGAGTCATCCAACCGCCACCTGCAATGAAGGTGTGGATTTGTGAAGGTGCAAGCAGCAATCAAGTTACTCAGTGCCTTTTACTACAACTATATGATTTATTATATCATAGTAATCATAGAATCGCTCTCTTCTTACTATAGCAACTCAAAAGTTAGAAAATTAACTGGACTTTAATTTCTACCTCCAATTTAGGACTTTTTTTTTAAATTTGCAATAATGTGTTGGCCACTAGGATACAACATCTTCTTGGTCTTTCCTGACTATCTGTTCAGCTTTGCATAAACATGCTGTAATAGTCTTTGGAGCATGGATTAGAAAGCCAGTGTTTGACTTCTCAGGGGACTGTCCTAACCTCCAGCCTCCAGAGTCAGACCATGGCTGGCTTCCACAGCAGCTCCAGAATAAGGCAAGGCTCCAGTACAGTCATTGCAGGTAAATGCTATAATAACTCATCTTTTAGGTAGTATGAGAGGAATCCAAATATTTTTTTGCTGGTTTTGGAAGGAAGATTCTGTCTATGAATATTAAATCCTACATATCCTGGTTGACACTACTAAAGGAAGGTTTTTTTCGGTATAAAACACATTTTTTAAAAACCACACACACTCTTTTCAAGACATTTTCCCCCTTAACCTTCCTTGCACATTTGCTATGATCTTTGTGTGGAAAATCAAACACAAAGCAATAGGTCCTGAATAGGACATGTGATTTCTGTAGAAATACCTGTTATTTCTTTCTTATATCTAGATTCTTCAACCTTGTTATTGGAGAATAATTTTAAAATCCATTACTTTAAGTTTTATAATGTGTTGTAACATATTTATAATAAGAAGTATTCATGAAAAAATGCAAAAGATTTTTGAAAATTCATCATATCAGCGAGGTTCATTTTGCTGAATCCAAAGCAATTACTCGAACAGCTAATAATCCATTTCTTATTAGTACAACTTGTTTTTTTTCAAGCATCTGGATGTGGGTGTTAAATCCCTAACAGCTGTTAGTGATTCCCTGCTGTATTTCTGTATTTTTATTATTGTAATCCATGTATCTTTTGAATATTAGAAGCATTTTAATACATAGAGTTACCAAGCAACTGCTCAAGACAGCTTTATTTTATTTTTTTGCATGCTTCATGAGACTGCTCTGTGAACAGAATTATCAAAGCAAGAGAACAGAAGAGTAAGCTGGAGAAGGAGATCAGCTAAAGGAGACAGCAATTTTAGAGGCCTAATTCTATGAAATTCACTCTAATAAACCTCAAAGACTCAAAGGGTGTAGAGGCTGTTAGCTTTCGACAGCTGCAGGCTTCACACTTTGCCGTGTGAGGTTGGCTGCAAGCTTCTTACCACAAAAAAGTTTTTCAAGGGGTTAAGTCCTTCTCTCTTGGCCCTGAAACTGTACCTGTGTGGATCATGTTCTCAAACATAGGACCTTAAATACAAATCTAATTATCCCAGCATAAAAAGCAGCTTAAAATGACAGAATATGTATGTGGTGGTTGTACTCATAAAATGAGGTGTGAGTATCCCTCATTTTATTTACAGTCTAGGCTTTGCAACCTTTAGGTGCATCTCAGCATATTTTTAGGCCTTTTCTCCAATAACAAGAGAGTTCAAAGCTTACATCTTTTATAAAAGCCAAGTATTTCCTGTAATCACATGATTTCTTAAAGCTGTCGTGTTTGGAGGGAAGCACCTACATATATTTGATATACAATAGTCAGTATATTTTGGTTATGGTTAGATTGGCTATGGTTAGATTCTAAGAAACTGGCATGCCATGGTGTTTTTGGAAAACTGCAATTTATCTACATGACAACGCTGGAACTTTAACAAAAATACAACTTAATAAGAGATATGAGGAGAAGATGGCAAATAATATCCCTTTCTGGAAGACAAAGTATTTCCGAGAATGATGATACCAAACAGGACTACAGCATGAAAAAGTGCATATATGAGACATGAAATCTTGTTAATTGAAAAGATTTTCATTTTAAGGCTAAGTACTTGTTAAGGTAACATGAATTTGTTCAGTCTAGAAAATACAAACTGTGTTTCTTTGCTCCTAACTCTGTGTGTGGTATAGCGTTGCAGCATGAATTCACTGTAATATTTTTTTTTCTAGAAATAACACCCACAAGAGGATCTGCAGGAGTTAGCACATCTCCTGCAGAGCTTGTGTTCAGGCAAAATAAATAAGTGTTTCTGGATAAGAGCTGACATGGAATAGAGCCATGTGTCTTTTCACCGTAACCTCTAGAACTCCAGCTTCAGGTACACAGCTTACTGCCATGAGAACAGCTCTAATACCCACAGGCAGTTGTCTTGGGCTTTGCAAAATGGTTATGCTGCTAGCCTTGGAAGCAATATAAATGCTACTATGCTTGGACTCATAATTAATAGTACAAGCAGAGCAAACCTGGATAAACTGTCCCCAAATAAATGAGAGTTTGTCATTTATAAATGCTATGGCATGCTTTCATGTAGTTAATCATATGGGATGTAAACATGCTGAAATGCTGTAACATCCGTATTTCCCATTAAATGGATGCTCACCTTACAGTTAAAGAAAGTGAAAAGCTCTACATGATAGCTTGAAAAAATAGCTATATGGCATTAGCAGGACAAATCTGACAGCTTTTCCAAAGTATAGGTCAGGGTCAAATTGATTTCAGATTATCTGGACTGTGAATTCACATCAAAAACTGGGGCAATTCTTTCTTGATCAACTCAGATCCAAGAGCTGTGCTAGTGGTTGCCATAAATAGCCACCAGGGAGAAGAAGGACTGAAGAAAAGACAGCCTGACTTTCTCCACCCCATCTAAAACCAGTGTGGGAATCAGAGCAATAGCTGAGCATGAGACTACAGCATGTTTCATATGACATAAAGAACACAATAGACCAGGTGGACTCACACTGGGAGTTTTTAATTTCTAAGTGGTTTATCACAACATGCAAAGCCTAGTTTTATGTTGCAAGGACACAAAGAAGTTTTGCTTATAGGGATGTTTTATTTGACCCATTAGAATCATAGAATCACAGAATCATAGAATCATTAGGTTGGGAAAGACCTGTAAGATCATCTAGTCCAACCATTGACCCTACTCTACCAGGTCCACCACTAAACCATGTCTCTAAGCAACTGGCCACACAATTTCAGACATTAAAATCCTGCTTTTCTACTGCCAAGCAGCTGTAGAGTTCTACCTGCACCTGTGGGTCATAAAGCATCAACCCTTCAGGCATTACCTGAAAGACTCATCTTTGTTAATAAAGAGATACAGTGATTTTTGAAGATAGGCCAGCAAAAGTCAGCACTAGAAAGGGACAAAGCATTATAATGATCACGCTGTTGCAGGCATCTTCTCCGGAATTACGTTCTCCAGCCTTCCCCCAGCTTCCTGAGGAATTATGCAGGATAATGAAGATGAGGTGGACTTAATTTCTTAAGGCTACTCCATTTTAGCTGGAGAAGGAACATGGCACTGTAGACAGAGTATGCCTCTACTAAACTGTTTTTTGTGCAATATTTAGAACAATAAACCAGCTTTGTGTTTCCTTTTGTATAATACATTAACACCCTGTCACCTATAAATACTCAGCCTCAACCTCCTGTCAGATTCCATTTGTATTCCTATTTAATGTTTTCTTCCCCTCCTTTCAGCACACTGGTACTCTTTGCTTTTTTACTGGTTTATTGGGAGCTTGTCTACACATGAAGTTAATTCAGCAACTCCTTCTGAATATTCCTGTTTTGAAATAAAAGTATCTTACTCACATTTAGGTTGATTTGATTTCTGGACTAATCTGAATAAGTGCTAAAATAATGAAGATTTCTAAATACATTGGTATTCAGGAATAACTACTACAGACTAGATTCATTCTCTACCTTAATCCAAAGTAACTTTTAACTCTACTCTTAAAATCTATTGCTATTAAGACTCATCCTAGTGAAATGAGACTATGCTTGATGCTGAAGTTAAAATTAAATTAATAATATAATGCAATTGATATGATGTAATGTAATGTAACGTAACGTAACATAACGTAATGTAACGTAACGTAACATAACGTAATGTAATATAATATAATATAATATAATATAATATAATATAATGTAATATAATATGCTAACATAGTCCTACCACTGTCATCTTTTTTAATTCTACTTTAATCATATTTGATACAATTCCCAGAAGCTATGAATGATCCTGGGAACAGCAGGCTTCTCATCTGATAGGTTTCCTACTTTTTGCATGGATGGAATGAAAGTTGCAACACCAAAGTGTCCAAAGAACTTCTATAGTGAATACTTTTAATTTGATTAATATGATCTGTTTAATTAATTTTGTTTCATCTATTCATTGCACCTCNAAATAGCTATATGGCATTAGCAGGACAAATCTGACAGCTTTTCCAAAGTATAGGTCAGGGTCAAATTGATTTCAGATTATCTGGACTGTGAATTCACATCAAAAACTGGGGCAATTCTTTCTTGATCAACTCAGATCCAAGAGCTGCGCTAGTGGTTGCCATAAATAGCCACCAGGGAGAAGAAGGACTGAAGAAAAGACAGCCTGACTTTCTCCACCCCATCTAAAACCAGTGTGGGAATCAGAGCAATAGCTGAGCATGAGACTACAGCATGTTTCATATGACATAAAGAACACAATAGACCAGGTGGACTCACACTGGGAGTTTTTAATTTCTAAGTGGTTTATCACAACATGCAAAGCCTAGTTTTATGTTGCAAGGACACAAAGAAGTTTTGCTTATAGGGATGTTTTATTTGACCCATTAGAATCATAGAATCACAGAATCATAGAATCATTAGGTTGGGAAAGACCTGTAAGATCATCTAGTCCAACCATTGACCCTACTCTACCAGGTCCACCACTAAACCATGTCTCTAAGCAACTGGCCACACAATTTCAGACATTAAAATCCTGCTTTTCTACTGCCAAGCAGCTGTAGAGTTCTACCTGCACCTGTGGGTCATAAAGCATCAACCCTTCAGGCATTACCTGAAAGACTCATCTTTGTTAATAAAGAGATACAGTGATTTTTGAAGATAGGCCAGCAAAAGTCAGCACTAGAAAGGGACAAAGCATTATAATGATCACGCTGTTGCAGGCATCTTCTCCGGAATTACGTTCTCCAGCCTTCCCCCAGCTTCCTGAGGAATTATGCAGGATAATGAAGATGAGGTGGACTTAATTTCTTAAGGCTACTCCATTTTAGCTGGAGAAGGAACATGGCACTGTAGACAGAGTATGCCTCTACTAAACTGTTTTTTGTGCAATATTTAGAACAATAAACCAGCTTTGTGTTTCCTTTTGTATAATACATTAACACCCTGTCACCTATAAATACTCAGCCTCAACCTCCTGTCAGATTCCATTTGTATTCCTATTTAATGTTTTCTTCCCCTCCTTTCAGCACACTGGTACTCTTTGCTTTTTTACTGGTTTATTGGGAGCTTGTCTACACATGAAGTTAATTCAGCAACTCCTTCTGAATATTCCTGTTTTGAAATAAAAGTATCTTACTCACATTTAGGTTGATTTGATTTCTGGACTAATCTGAATAAGTGCTAAAATAATGAAGATTTCTAAATACATTGGTATTCAGGAATAACTACTACAGACTAGATTCATTCTCTACCTTAATCCAAAGTAACTTTTAACTCTACTCTTAAAATCTATTGCTATTAAGACTCATCCTAGTGAAATGAGACTATGCTTGATGCTGAAGTTAAAATTAAATTAATAATATAATGCAATTGATATGATGTAATGTAATGTAACGTAACGTAACATAACGTAATGTAACGTAACGTAACATAACGTAATGTAATATAATATAATATAATATAATATAATATAATATAATGTAATATAATATGCTAACATAGTCCTACCACTGTCATCTTTTTTAATTCTACTTTAATCATATTTGATACAATTCCCAGAAGCTATGAATGATCCTGGGAACAGCAGGCTTCTCATCTGATAGGTTTCCTACTTTTTGCATGGATGGAATGAAAGTTGCAACACCAAAGTGTCCAAAGAACTTCTATAGTGAATACTTTTAATTTGATTAATATGATCTGTTTAATTAATTTTGTTTCATCTATTCATTGCACCTCTGGTCACTTTGAGCCACTAACATGAGGGTCCCCACATCATTCCATTGACTATGGATGAAGTCTGGAGGGTTTGAGTCAGGAGAAATTGCCTGTCAATTTTTGTCCTTTTTTATCAAGCAGGCTGCTGCATCCGTACCTCTTCTTAGCTCTGGTGGATGGCCCTCATTATTGGGATATTCAATTCACAGCTGCCACCTCCTCCTCCACAGTGTTTTTATATGCCCGCACTGCAGAACGAGGCATGTCCTGGGAAGGATGCTGAGCACTGGCACCCTTTTCCCACACTGCAGCACTGACCATTTCCCTGCCTTTTCCTGGAAATCTCCAACAACATCTCTCCAAAACAAATCCTAGGATGAGCTCAGGGGCAGCTTACGCCCTAGGAGGCAATATCATTAAATCTACCCCAAGTTTGGTTCCCTCTGCCCCACCCATTTCCCCATCCGCAAGCACCCCTTACCCTCGCTCATGCTGGGGCAGCGGGCAGGCTGTCCCGAACCTGCTGTTCCCGGCCGTGCTGCAGGCACTCTGAACCAGGACAAAAACTCTATAAAAATGCATCATCATTAAATGCAGACACGTGGCCTACTGAGAAGCTGTATGGTCATGTGCAGTCTGTTGAAGAGAGAGCCAGGTCAGGACTGTGGAGCTTTGTTAAATAAATGAATTTAATTTACTCTTTATTCTTACTCCTTCACCATCACACCCCTAAAAAAAAAAAAAATAAAAAAAATAAAAAATTGTTATTATCTACTCTGAACAGTGAAACATTGCTTAGAACTGGCCTTTAAGAGACAGAAAATTACCTCAGTGCAATATTATATAAATTGTTGATGTCATTCCTGAAAATCTTAACATGTCTTTTTATTTGAAAAGTACGTATGTGTGTGTATATGTGTACTACAAGTGAGAAAAGCTACTGCTTTGCAAATAAAAGCATATTGTCAATGACAAACTTGTCAAAATCCCAATTTTCTACAGGTTCTTACAACGGTACATTTTTCTACCAGGTTTTATATGCCACCGGTGCAACTGCTGAGAGTAGACAGATTTTGGGGGTTTACACAGGTTAATTTACCTCATGACATTGTATGATTGCTTTGGAACATAGCAATATATCTACTATACCCAGTGCTTCGGCCCTAGGCACTAGCAACATTATTTAAAGCAAGGACCTGTCATAAGGATTCTGCACTCACTTTTAGCCCTATATAAGGCAGGAGAAGCAAGGTCTCTAACTTCAGAAGATTTTTATTTAGCAAAAGAAAGAAAAAGAAATCACTTTTTTATTCTACCCTTTTTTTTTTTTCCTGTTTCTGCTATTTACACATAAATCTTTGAGTTAGGATACAGACCAGAATAAAGATTTCTTATATTTTAAATGTAGTGAGATCTGAGATTAACCTGATTTCTGAAGGGAGAGGATTCAGTATCTGTTGCTTTATTACCAGTAACTTCAAGCATCTGCCTCTGATCTCTCCCTGGGCCTGGGATTATAACAGTTATTTTCTGCATTGATGGAAGAGGAGAAGAAAAAGAGGAGCAAATGTTAACACAGTGACATCTTTAAAAGGTCAAAATGAAACATGAAGTTAGATCCTTCACAGGAGAGAGCAGTGCACTAGAAAGGGAATGATCATCCCTGAGGAAGTGTCCTGGTATTTCTGCACCAGGGCAACAGCAGGTAGTTTTTACTGTGTTTGCCAGCAAGGACACAGCTTCCAACTTGATGTCTTCAGAGACAATGAAAAGCCGGTCTGTGTCCTCTGCGTGGACTCTGCAGCACTGCCCGGCTGCCAGTGGCTCTACGTTGTCCCTTCGGCAGGGAGATGTGACAGGTCCAGCCTCCTAAAAATCTTCTAGGCAATTTCCAAGTCATGGTCAGATCCCATTGATGACAGACCTCAAGGCTCTTTGTTCTTGCACAAAGACAAAACAAATATCTGAGATTTATCTGGCTTTGCTTTATAATACCTAATTTGACTGGGAAGCAAGTCACTTGTGAATATAGACAATATTTGACTTATTTTTACTATTTTTTTCTAATCAATATCCTAACACATATTCTAAGAATTTTTGCTAATACTGTCTTCAAGCATTTAAAAGATGTGACTTTTATGCCAAGTATTATTTAATGTAGTATAGTGAGTAGTCTGTACTATGACTAGATCTCTAAAGGATGTGCATAATTTCTCTTTAAGAATCTGGTGCTTTTCCACAGCAATTAACTGTCATTTCTACTCACATTGTGATGGAGTCTGGTTTATAGGAATCTCAAAGCAGTCTGAATCCCACAGGATGCCATTAAGGAGCTTGCAGAAGATCTGTCAACAGCTAATCAACACCACCTCACCTACCCACCACCTCAAACTCATTATGATCACTTGTGAACGACATTGTAATATTAGCTGCAGGGTGATAAAACACAAAAAAATGACACCAAAATAGCTGTTAGTCACAGGAAAATGTAAACAAAACAAACAAACAAACAAAAAAAAGCTTTCCTTGATTCTTCTTTTTAAAAAAAAAAAATAAATCTTTTTGTTAGTACTGAGCACCACCTGCTGGATGGTGCCAGCTTGCACTAATACCCATCCCCAGGGTGAAGAACAGATTATTCACGCGCACACAAGCTGAGGGAGGCAGGTCTTGCCCCCATATACAAAGACAACACGTTTTTATATAAATATCCTTCCGATCCTTATAAAATGTAGGCAACTGATGTATGTTTTATCATTTATTTCTAAATGCATCAGAGGTGCTCAGTATGTCAACAGATTGCATACTGTGGTTGAAGTGCTAAAATAAATCAGTGGTCAGTGGCACGGCTGCACGCTTGTCCATCAGCACTAATCCGCTCTTACCGCCGGGCAAGCACTGTCCACAATATGCCTGTGGAAGGACAAGCTCTCATCCTAATTACCAGCCTCGTGTTTACTTGATGCTAGAAGATACAGATGTAAAACGAGGTTTTTAACCTTTCACATTCATTTTCGGCTTATTACCCTGCCTTGTAACGTAGCAGCCATACTCTGGCATATTTGCTCCTTAGGAAATCTCAACCAAATTTCTTCGAAAGGTCTGGTTTTACTGAGTCCAATACTTCCCTATTAGAGACTATTAGACTTGTATGAGGAAAACACAATCTCATCTCATTTTGTAATCCCCAAGATCCCTACTTCTGATGTCTTACCAGCTATATGCATGTAAACTGCAACATTAAAGAAGTGTTACCACTGGCCTTTATTAGCTGCTTCTTAAATTTTATTTTTTTACATTAATTTTGTAAAGATTAGTTTTCTGACAGGCATTTCATGCAAATTATTAGGGGAAAATGACAATATATTTTTATTATCTGTTCTGAGTCACTAACGTACAATTATTATCTGTGTGGAGCTGAGTACAATTACGAAGAGAACTGTAGCAAATATTTTTGAGCACAAAAGAAGTCTTGACCGAGCTATACCTTGAAAAGGAAATAAGATGAAGGAGGAGGACTCTCTTCCAGAACTGCTTTTTTTTTGTCACAAACCCCCTGATTTCACCCTGCAAATTGAGGCAACATGGGAGGTGTTGCTGAGGGCAAAGGCAAGATTAAGTTATGCAGAGGGAGGGAGCAAAATAGAGCCTGTCTAGAACCCCACATGAGAGTAGTTCTATCCACATGCCCCAAAATTCAAGCTGTTTACTCCATGAAAGACATGAGTCAAACAGAAATCACCTCAGGAAAATTTCCATTTTTTATTTTTCCTTTGGTAGCATGGGATATGTAGACCAAAAGGAATATACAGTCTATAATGCTTACAGTAAACAAATTCCTTCCGCTTTGGATTTTATTGTGAATATATCATCAACATAAGACTCTAGATAATAGTATATATCTGCAAAGGGTAGAGCAAGAGCAATCATTATGAATGCCAAAATATTTTCATCCTAACATGTCCTCTTAATTTCCTTAGAGGCTTTGCTTTCTGGAATAAAAAATTGTTTGCTTTTTTTTCTCTTAGTCCCAGTGTGACTATTCTAGCATTCTGAATGATAATATTAAGAGTTTTATAAAGAAAGAAACACATTGATGGGGGATAGAATAAAAAAACTGGGAAATTATTTTATGCCATTGATATTCAAAAAATGAAATCAGCAGCACTAGAGTTATTAGTGTATTCCAGATGGCACAGTGCAATTGTCATTGTGCTCCAACAGAAGTGGAAACAAAAATATTGAGATTTATGGAAAGATGAAGGAGCCAATGCTATTATTGCCTGAGAATAATGTCCTTGTAATTTCTGTTAATGTTAAAACATGTTTACTGAGAAAGAATCAGAGCATCATGGAATAATTTAGGTTGAAATGGATCTTTGGAAGTCATGTGATCCAACTCCTCACTCAAAGCAGAGCCAATCTCATAGTTGAATACAACTTTGAAACCAAGAGGCTGCTCAGGGCCTTGCCAAGCCAAATTCTGCGTCTCTTCAAGGATGGAGATTCCAGAGCTTTTCTGAGACACTCATTCCAGTGTTTCATCACCCTCATTATGGCAATTGGTTTTGTCCTACTACTCAATTAGAATTTTAACTGTATGGAGTTTGTGCCCATTGCCCCTAGCTGTGCACGTCCAAGAGGAATCGGGCTCCATTTTCTCTATAAACACCCACTAAATAGTTGGAAAAAAGCAATTACATCCTCCTTTGCCTGCTCTTCTTCAGGCTAGATGAACCCATCTCTCTACAACGGTCTTCACGTCATGTACTCCACCCCCTCGATCATCTTGATGGCCCTCTGCCATACTAATTTCAATTAATTGCTGTCTTATTTGTACTGGGGAGCACAAAATTGGATATAGTACTTTAGATGCAGTCTTACAAGTCCTTCACAGAATAGACAGCAGCAATCATGTCCGTCTTCCTCCTGTCTGTGGTCTTACTAATACAGTCCATTATGTTCTTAAGCTTCAGAGAATACAGAGAAACTGTCTGAGCAGCCAGGGACCAGGTTAGGCAAGCTAAAGCCCAGACAGAATTAAATCTGGCCAGAGACACCAAGGGCAACAAGAAAAACTTCTATAAGTATACAGTGATAAAAGGAAAATGAGGGAAGTTGTGGGCCCTCTCCGGAAGGAAACGGGAGACCTGGTTACTCAGGATATGGAGAAGGCTGAGCAACTCAATGACTTTTTTGCCTCAGCCTTCACTGATAAAGGCTCTCACCACACTGCCCAAGTCATAGAAGGCAAAGGCAGGGACTGGGAGAATGAAGAACAACCCACTATAGGTGAAGATCAAGCACAAGACCATCTAAGGAACCTGAAAGTACACAAATCCATGGGATCTGATGAAATACATCTGTGGGTCCTGAATGAACTGGTGGATGAAGTTGCTAAGCCAGTTTCCATCATATTTGAAAAGTCGTGGCAGTCGAGTGAAGTTTCCGCTGACTGGAAAAGGGGAAACATAACCCCCATTTTCAAAAAAGGGAAAAAAGGAAGACCTGGGGAACTACAGGCCAGTCAGTCTCACCTCTGTGCCCGGCAAGATCATGGAGCAGATCCTCCTGGAAACTCTGCTAAGGCACATGGAAAATAAGGAGGTCATCGGTGACAGCCAACATGGCTTCCCCGAGGGCAAGTCATGCCTGACAAATTTGGTGATCTTCTATGACGGGGTTACAGCATTGGTGGATAAGGGAAGAGCAACAGACATCATCTACCTGGATGTTTGACACTGTCCTGCATGACATCCTTGTCTCTAAATTGGAGTGACATGGATTTGATGGATGGACCATTCAGTGGTTAAGTAATTGGCAGGATGGCCAAACCCAAAGAGTTGCAGTCAACAGCTTGATGTTCAAGTGGAAACCAGTGACAACTGGTGCTCCTCAAGAGTCAGTACTGGGACCAGTGCTGTTTAACATCTTTGTCAGCGACATGGACAGTGGGAATGAGTGCACCATCAGCAAGTTT
>VYXH01011210.1:12930-24382 GCA_013397275.1 Burhinus bistriatus | reverse complement strand
ATCGGTGACAGCCAACATGGCTTCACCGAGGGCAAGTCATGCCTGACAAATTTGGTGATCTTCTATGACGGGGTTACAGCATTGGTGGATAAGGGAAGAGCAACAGACATCATCTACCTGGATGTTTGACACTGTCCTGCATGACATCCTTGTCTCTAAATTGGAGTGACATGGATTTGATGGATGGACCATTCAGTGGTTAAGTAATTGGCAGGATGGCCAAACCCAAAGAGTTGCAGTCAACAGCTTGATGTTCAAGTGGAAACCAGTGACAACTGGTGCTCCTCAAGAGTCAGTACTGGGACCAGTGCTGTTTAACATCTTTGTCAGCGACATGGACAGTGGGAATGAGTGCACCATCAGCAAGTTTGCCAACGACACCAAGCTGTGTGGAGCAGTTGACAAGCTGGAGGGAAGGCATGCCATCCAGAGGGAGGACCTGGACAGGTTTGAGAGGTGGGCCTGTGCCAAACTCATGAAGTTCAACCAGGTCAAGTGCAAGGTCCTGCAGGTGGGTTGGGGCAATCCCAAGCACAAATACAGGCTGGATGGAGAATGGATTGAGAGCAGCCCTGAGGAGGACTTGAGGGAATTCGTTGACGAGAAGCTCAGCATGAGCTGGCAATGCATGCTTGCAGCCCAGGATCATGGAATCACAGAATCTTCAGAGCTGGNCCCGCTTGAGCTGGGGAGCCCAGAACTGGACACAGTATTCCAGTTGTGCCCTCACCAGTGCCGAGTAGAGGGGGTGAATGACCTCCCTCGACCTCCTGGCCACACTCTTCCCTGTGCAGCCCAGGATTCCATTGGCAACCTGGGATGCCAACCGTATCTTGGGCTGCATCAAAAGAAGCATGGCCAGCAGGTGATTCTGCCCCTCTACTCTGCTGTCATGAAACCCCACCTGGAATACTGTGTCCAGCTCTGGAGCCCCCAACATAAGAAGGACATGGACCTGATGGACCTGTTGGAGTGGGTCCAGAGGAGGGCCACAAAGATGGTCAGAGAATTAGAGCACCTCTGCTATGAGGACAGGCTGAGAGAGTTGGGGTTGTTCAGCCTGGAGAAGAGAAGGGTCTGGGCAGACCTTCTAGTGGCATTCCAGTATCTGAAAGGGGCCTACAAGAAAGCTGGAGAGGGACTTTTTACAAGGGCATGTAGTGATAGGATGAGGGGTAATGGCTTCAAACTGGAAGAGGGGAGATTTAGATTAGATCTCAGGAAGAAATTTTTCACTATGAGGGTGTGAGACACTGGGACAGGATGCCCAGGGAAGTTGTGGAGGCCCCATCCCTGGAAGTGTTCAAGGCCAGGTTGGATGGGACTTTGAGCAACCTGGTCTGGTGGAAGGTATCCTTGCCCATGGCAGGGGGATTAGAACTAGATGATCTTTAAGATCGCTTCCAACCCAAGCCATTCTATGATTCTATGATTTACTGCAAAACATACATATCAGTTGCATATAAACTGAACATTGGTGGGTACTTTGTTGCTGTATTATAATTGTAAAGTTGTTGTGTTGTGTTGTAAGTGAATTTCCAGAGAAAAACTGTAGTTAACTGCAGTTATTATTTAATTAATAATTATATCATGTAAGCCATGTTATTTATTCTCAAGATAATATCTTATTGAAATTCTGTGAGCTGGAGAATCCCTCCTTTGAGCTGTACAGCAAAATATCCTGTGGGCAGATGCGCAGCAAATGTTACTGCAGTAGAAGCACACACCGCTTTGCACTTCTGTAGTTAGTTTTGTCCAACACTAATTAAGCTTTGTAGAACTCCTACAGAGCAGGTAATTATTACATCCATTATGCAGAGGGGAGGAATTGAAGCATAAATAAGCAACAGGACTAATTTTAAAGTCTGCACTGATGTCCTAAATGACCTCTTACTGAGTGGGAGTTTTAGGAATGATTTAATTAGAGGAGAACTAGGTCAAGGCCAAGTGTTTTTGAAAATCTCACGCTACCTTTTCTAACTCAAGGTCAAGCAGAAAACAGAAGTCAAGAGAAGGCCCTCCTTCTAATCCTTTAATTTATCTTGAGTGCATATTGTACTCATAAACAGTGAATCAAATTCCTCCACCCCAGGTGCTAACATTCCCATCAGGAGAAACATGGAGTAGAAAAGGGGAAAATTGGTTAGTTCCACAGTTCGGGGGCGGGCAGGGGAATAGCCAGCTAGCTAGCTAGATGTAATAATAGTGAGATTGTTCAAACCATTTCAATAACTCAGATATTCAGTGCTTTGTCTACAGTACATCAGTGTCCAGGACACTCTTCACCAATTTTAAATGGACTATTTTTCATGAACCCCATTTTTATCAGAGCAACCTGTCAAGCTGCCCTTTTATCAACTTATTTTCATAGCGTGATTAGACAGTTTGCTTACTTCCAAATCCTGAAATGTCTGTTAGAAGAGGTAGGGGTTTTTTCTTTTTACTTAACAATATGAAAATTTTTGTGAAAAGTTAAATGAAAGATTTCATGAATGTTCCTGGGTGAACAGGGAAATTTTGTTTAATTGTTTTCTTGGGCAACATTTCAAGAATAATCTTGATAATATTAAAATTAGGGGTGCTTATTACATCACAACAAAAATTAACACTCTTGAAAATGTTGACTTTATGAAGTAATATAACTGAAAAATCAGGAAATAGCTATACAACTGATGAGTGCCACAAGATGGCACTGTTTTATGCCACCTGATTTATTCTAAGTGTCCTAAAACAATAAATAGGTTAACAGAGATTATAAAAACAATAAAGGATGCATATACAGGCTTATAAAAATAAAACTAATAGTAATAAATGAACAGGAAATACAAAAAAGTTAGCTAACTAGCAGATTCAGTAGAAATAAGGTAGAACTCATTCAGCAATGACACATCTGCCCAAGTGTTATCAAGAGGCGGAGAGGGACTGGAAGTAAAGACGGCTGGTCTGGTTCAAATTAAGCAAGGATGCATCAATATGATTACCTAGAATTTAAACTTTCATTTTAAGCCTTCAGGTTCAGGAAATAATACTTAACTGTCCCCACAGCGTTTCTCAACCTTTTTCTTTTCTTTGAAAGATAAAATTTCTCTACACTGATTATTATGGTCAGAAAAAAGATATTTTACAAGAGAAAGGAGCATCGCCATTTGTGAAGAATATGCATATTAACATTATTTGCAGCCCTAAATATAATTTTACCCAAGCTTCCCAGAACAACAGCAAGACACAAAGTACCATGTTTTGATCCTAGGGAACAGGAATTTGTTTCATGTTGGAAGAAAGGAGGATCAAAAGAGTTTCTCAGGCACACCCAGTGCACTCAGTTTGGTACTGCTGGTTGAAACTTAAGACAGTTGATGCTTATTCAGACCTAAAAAGTTGTGGCTCTTCTATTAGTCAGTTGCTCCATAAAGTTCAGGTAGCTTTCTTCTCCACATTCCTGCATGAATGTCAAGATCAATTTTACCTGGGAGGGCAAGTCCCACACCTTCTCTGCATTCCTCAGGGAACAGGTTGTTCCCAAAGGCATATGGAAGAAAGCATTCATTTCCACTGACTTCAGTGGGAAAATGTGGGCCATTAAATCTTTGTCTGACTGGCAGTCTTAAGTTCAACATACAAGTCCTGCTGGGGATCATGTCACACAATTAATATACAGCCTGTCTTTATATCAATACAGGTGAAGGGAAACTTTCTTATTTGTGGGAAAATGGCTAACTGCAATATTTTTTTAGGCGTATTTTTGAAAGACATGCCTAGGACATTAGTTTCTGAGTTTTGAGTTGCCACTCATCAGAAGTAGATCTGTGTCTTTACATAAACTCAAAGATAATAGGAAAGTCCCTGAGGAATTTCAAGAAATCTCTGAAATTTGTCCCTTCTGGGATTATTTAAATATTACCATTATTTTCTCAATTTCTGTATTTGGAACATGCAAGAAAAGAAAATGCTGATACAAAATAATGTTGCATGTACAGCAATATTACCTCAACAAAGAAACATCAAATTTGATAAGCATTGCAAGAAGCCTTTCTAAAAAGTATTAATTTGTTCATTTAAAATATTTTCCATCCTCTTCTTAATAGAGTCATAGAATCATAGAGTCATTTAGGTTGGAAAAGACCTTTAAGATCGTCGAGTCCAACCGTTAACCTAGCACTACCAAGTTATCACTAAACCATGTCCCTCAGCACCACATCTACGCATCTTTTAAACGCCTCCAGGGATGGTGACTCCACCACTTCCCTGGGCAGCCTGTCCCAGTGCTTGATAACCCTTTCGGTGAAGAAGTTTTTTCGAATATCCAATCTAAACCTCCCTAAATGGTGCACCTTGAGGCCATTTCCTCTCATCCAATCACTTGTCACTTGGGAAAAGAGATCGACACCCACACCACTACCCACCATGCTGAAGTGCACTGGGATAGTCAGTCTTAAAAAACTATGACTCCATTGATCAAAGGTCTGATCACCCCTACTATAGGAAAAAAGCTTTGCAGCCATTATTTTAGCAGCCTTCATGGAAGAGGAAAGCAGACAAAAGGGGAGTAGGATGAGGGATTTGGGGTATTTCAATCTATTTAAGTCAGGAAATTAATAATAAAGGTGAATCTTGGCAAAGGATTTCTCAGCGCGGATCTTTATGCGTTTGCTGGGAAGGGAGAAGAGACAGCAGGGGGTAAAAACAGACATAGTGTTTGGAAGATTGGCTCAGGACCCTGAAATATGTGTTTGTAGTGAGTTCCTATTCTGCAGATAGTCCAGTCCTGTCATGTCTCTAAGCAACAAGATCTGTAATATGCACTTGCACTAACACAGAGTAAATTGCCTCAAATGTGAATAAATTTTAAGCCAGATCTGAATCTTTATTTAGTGATTGCTTTATTATCACAGTAAGTAGGGCAATAAATATTGTCATGGGTTTAAGACCCTCATAAAGCTTATTATTTTTCAGTATTCATATGAGAATAATATCTAGGAATTATTTATATTCAGAGTTCTGACTAATGCTCAAAATTACTGCGTGGGCAAGGTCTTCACCTGTAATATTCACCTCTCAATATTTTTTAGAGGTCAGTGATGGCAGAATGTAGAAATCTCTGGATTACAGGGTATTCAGCTGTGTTATACTTTTATGTAAAAGATGCATTTTTTTCCAGTGCTTGTGATCTGTGTGACACTGAAGATTATAAATAAAATAAACTATATCTAGAAATAACATGGGTTGAATTATGCAAAAAAAATCTTTTGTCATTCGATTAGAAGCAGACTTCTAGATTTCCACATGCAAATATGAAGTATGTTACCTGTTACATGACACAAATTAGATTTAAACTAGATTTAAGATTTAAATTAGATTTAAATTTTTCTGGTAATTCATGACATTCAACATAAAATGTACAGGCAACATGAGACAATATCTTAAAATGGGAAACCAATGTTTTGGAGATTAGAAGCAAAAGAGTGTATTTATAGGACTTGAAAATTGGACTTTTTTTGCATTTTTATACTCTGCCTTAAGGTCACTAAAAGCATTTCAAAATGACTGAATAAGTCTACTAGAAATGATCAAATTTTACAGCACAGAAACAACATGCTATAACACAAACAATACAGAGAGGATAGTAATGAGCCAAAGGCCACATTAAAAAGGTGTGAATTTGGCCACCATAATAAAGTTGATGCTATTGAAGAAAGAATATTGGTCACAGGAGGTTCATTTATTCATTAAATACACCAAAGTAGATGTATAGTAACAACATGCTGACCTAGTAGTATTTGACGCCAACATGTAATTGATACAAATTGATATATGATCTTATGAACAGAACAATAAAAAATAGTTATGTTGGACAGGAACCTGGAGAAGGTTCAGTGCATTTACCTTATTTGACAAAGTCTCTTTCACTGACAGTTTTCTCTGAGTTGGACAGCCTTGTTAAATAATTCTAAAAATAAATTTTACTTTAGATGATTGCTTAGACTTCATAAAATATTATCTCTCTTATACAGTTACCGAGTGGCATAATATAGGGATGGGAATCAAATCCAGATTTGGACATCCTCACCTCAATTCAGTCATTACAAAAATTACCATCTGCTGCTATTTAAGAAATGACATAGGACTTGTGGAAGACTTGTGATTTTGTGGTGGTTGTTGGAGGCAAGGTATGATGCTCTGGGGCATCTCATACACCATTACCTACCTATGTGCAGGGGCCAAATCAAGCTTTAAGTTTTGTCCACTGTAACCAGATCTTTAGACACCAAGCACACATGCAGATTCCTACAGGTAGAAACCTAAGCGTAGATGTCTCCATCTGGAGCTGAATCCCACCCTAGATATCTTTTTACAAGGACAGTAGAGAGCTGATGTCGTTGCCCACACACTGGCATCTAGGATCGTTTGATACATCTTAGAGTGTTTGACCTGGTCCAGACCTCCCATTCCAAAATGGCCTGGATCACCTATGTCATATTTGACAAACCTCTTTAATTCTTTCAGATACCCGAAGCATCACAAAAAGCAGTGGATGCTTATGTGTGAACAAGTGAACAGAGGATATTTTGTGTTTATGAATCCCTTTACAACACAAAAAATGGCTCAGCAAGCACATGACACCTATAATTTTTCCTGGCACTGAGTAGCTTTAAGATCCAATCCTTTTTTTTTTTTTATTCCCATTCCCTTCTTTTGTGGAATGTCTTACATAGTCTGGTCTCCGCTTTCAGACAGTTTTAATGGTATTCATCTGACCTATTTTAGACATCTTCATCTGATCAGGTCTCCGTAGACTAATTTTATAGTCAAGGAGACTACGACACATTTCTAGACTGCAATTAAACTCACCCTAAAGTATGTGGCTAAAATAGGTCAGATGAATCATATGCCCATTTCTCTTAATTGTCTATAAAGTATGGCTAGCTCAGATGTGGACAACTAAAGTTAGGTCAGATGAATCATGTAACATGGTATCCCTCAAGGACAGAGCTGGAGGGAGGAGTTACATTCCTCGTGAAGTGACTTGTTACCATGTTGTCTGCGGTTGTCAGAAGTCAGAAAGATTAATTTTACTTACATATTTTTATAAATTATTCTTATTATTTATAAGACTCAACATAGGAAGAGTTTCACACCGAGAAAATAGATACATGATTATCAATACTTGACTGAGCATTTTTTGATCACCCAAGAATTTTAGACTGGTTTGTATTAAAAACAGGCAGATAATCGTGCTTTCACAGAGTTAGGCTTCAACAAATGATACAAAATTTATGTTGGTTTTATGTCTTTCTGCCATCTTTATGCTGAACATGGGAGAACTGCAAGCATTTGACAGAGTATAAAGCAGATCAGATAGACAATGACTTACTATGCATAAAACCTAGCACTGTAAGGTCCATGCCTCACATAAATTAATTAAAAGAGACTTGAACTTACACAGCTGGTTTATACTAGAATAATTATTATTATCATGTGTTCATATTTTGATTTAGTGCTAGGAGTCCTAAACCTAAATTTACTCTATCCTCTGAACAGAGCCTGAGAGTTGAATAAGGCCTTGCTGGGATTAACATTTTACTAAATGATTGGTTCAGCATAGAAGAATCCCCTTCATTTTTGCCCCAATTCATCAAGCGTTCAGTTATGCAAATAGAATTCCTCGTGAAGCTGGATTGCAAGCAGACCAGTCAAATTATGGGAGTGTGGTGTTTTAACCCCAGCCGGTAACTAAGCACCACGCAGCCACTCCCTCTGTCCCCCAACAGCGGGACAGGGAGAGAATCAGAAGAGTAAAAGTGAGAAAACTCATGGGTTGAGATAAAGACAGTTTAGTAGGTAGAGCAAAAGGCGTGCACACAAGCAAAGCAAAACAAGGAATTCATTCACTGCTTCCCATCAGCAGGCAGGTGCTCAGCCATCTCCAGGAAAGCAGGGCTCCATCACATGTAATGGTTACTTCGGAAGACAAAACACCTAACTCCGAATGTCCCCCTTTCCTTCTTCTTCCCCCAGCTTTATATACTGAGTATGACATCATATGGTATGGAATATTCCTTTGGTCCATTTGGGTCAGCTGTCCCAGCGCCACTGTTTTCAGCACAAATCCAAAACATAGCCCCATACTAGCTACTATGAAGAAAATTAACTCTACCCAAGCAAAAACCAGCATAGGGAGTTAAAAATAACTGTCATAATCTGAAAGTCCAGCAAACAGGAGAAGAAGGAGTAGAAAGTAGGTATGAGGAGGATGAGTAGAATTTACTGTCAAATTGGCTTCAGTGTCAAGAAAATGCAACGTCTACTACTAGGCAGCTAATGACTGCACGTGGCCGTGACAAAAGCAGATCACGTTTTTAAAACTCAAGGGGCTGAAAAAACATGTAATGACAGGAAAGACGAAACATCTTCCTGATGGAATTGAGGACCAAGAATTCTGTAAAGAAGGAAAAGATATGGAGGACTGAATCCTTCAAAGGCAGTTCTGAAGGACTGTACTAGAGTTCAGATAAGTCCCAGCTCTTGTGCAGCCTGAAGATTTAATATTGAAGGAGGTACATACATATCCCTAGCCAGAGGACTGTGAAGCATCTATAAGTTAGTCGGATGAAAGATGAGAGAAATCTTTAGAATCTAAATGTTACATAAATACATGTGTTCCTATATTTACATTAAAACTGTGGTTTATAAGCCTTTATGGCAGTATTGTTTACCTTTGCTCATATGCCTTCATAATGAGAAGACTGCTCTCTTTGGCAGCTCCTAGTTGGGTGACTTGGTTCTGTTCCCCATCCTTTAAGCCTGGAACTTGTAACAGTTGGACAACATAGTAATGGATAAAAGTTTAGTTATGTTTCACACCTTGTTACTTCACATGAACTGAAAACAGAGGGACACACAAAATTAAGTTTCATAGAAAGGAAAGAAAGTGAGATAGAGAACTGTGTTTTGCAGTAGTCAGGGAGGTGTGAATCTTTATTAAAAGTGATTTTACATGGCTTAGGAATCTTTTCTTGCCCTACTTTTAAAGTACATTTGTGATTATTGTAATATGGCTTTTTTGTTGTACCTTCATACATTCTGTACCTTCTATAACTATTGTATCTCTGGGAAAGTTATGAATATTGCAATTCTTTTACTGTCTTGAATTTTGCACCCTAGATTTTCCATGAAAAACCAAGGGAAGAAAAAAACCCCAACATTAAACAAGTATTCAAATGAAAGACGATCTCTATAAAAAAGATCATCTTGAAATAAGCCAGTAGACCTCCCAGGAATGTTCTTTTACAAATATTGTTGCGGTAGGAATGAGTACCTTCTGCAGCCTAAGCCTGCTACCATAACTGGTCTGACTTTGTTATAAGGCATCCCACCAGGAAAAAAAAAAAAAAAAAAAGAGGACAAAAAAAACGTAGTGGCATGTTAAAGACGTGCGATGCCTCTTAAGGGCTGTACTCATTGACTATGACACAAACATCTAATGTTCCTAGTGTCACTTCCTACAATCAGCACTTTAGTATGTGCAGTAATTTGTTGGGTTTTTTTAAAGAAGATCCTATTTCACTAGATCTTTTGTAAGGGCTTTTTAGAAGTGGTTACATAGAAGCTGCCAAGACCCATATTTGCCAGTTCTTTGAACAGTTAAGCCTTCTCTCAAGTGACCTCTCTGGTCCCAGTTGGGACACCAGCCCTGCACCTTTTAGCACGCTTATAAACAAAAGCTAACTGGAAGTGTATACCTATAAAGAAGAAAAGCCATACAAGGCTTGATCATGAACCAACCTGTATGTTTACAAATGCCTACAAATATTTGACTTGTGATAGATCCCGTGTTACATCTGAATGTCTGTAGTGCCACATACGCATCTCTGAGGCAAAAAGCAATGAAATGCCCCAACAGACATTGCAGGGCTGCCACAAACACTGGCCTCTGATGAAGATTCAGAACAAATTTGTACTAAAGAGGCTCATTGGATCTTTAAATAACTACTAAGAAAAACGATTACTATTTTCTGACATAACTAGTGAGAAGACAGAATTTAGGAGCATTCCTTTTCTTAGAAAACTTTTTGCGCAAGCCTGGGATATCCTAATTTCCACTAAAGTTCATATTTCTTACAGAGGTAGACTTGTAAAATAATTATAGCAGGACTGAATTTTGCAGGCCTTGGCCCTGCTGCATCATGGCAGGGGCTGTGACTGACCCCAGTGTTCCCCCCGTGCTGGGGGAGTGAGGGGCACCCTCGGCTCTCCACACTCCTGCCCCTGCCCAGCACCCTGCTGCTCCCTGACACATCGTTTGAAACGCAGACATTCCTAGCCTTTCCCATGCAGAAAATGAATGGGGGAAGCTCAACACTCCATACTCTTTGCATGGGACCTCCAAGGGCAGCCTCGATCACGAGGAGCGGCCAGGCTGGCAGGTAAAGTTCTGCTCTTGTGCCTTGCCCTCACTGTGCATCAGGAATGTGTCAGCAGCCTGTGCCCCTCACATGGTTGAAGCAGAGTACCCATTTCTGCTTCCCAGAATGAGATTAATTTGTGAAATAAGGGTGTTCACGCTTGCTCTAAAATGACAGCAATTTTAATCAAAGGCTCAAATCAAAACCATAGAAAACACTATCGATGAAGTGTTGAGGTATCTGTGAAATCAAGTGGGGATTTTGAGAACTTCTTTCCAGATTAAGCCATCGAATTTCAGCCTTAGCCCCAACTACCACAACTTGCATTCATCACAACAGCCATCACCTACACGTTTTGAAATGATAGCTGCTACAGGAAGGTAAATCTCTATAATCATGTTAAATTTTGTCAAATATATCGTAAGATTTCTTCTTTCTTTCCTTCATAACAGAATCACAGAATCACAGGGATTGGAAGGGAACTCTGGAGATCATCTAGTCCAACCCCCCTGCCAGAGCAGGGACACCTAGAGCAGGTTGCACAGGATGGTGTCCAGGTGGGTTTGGAATGTCTCCAGAGTCAGAGACTCCACCATTTCTCTGGGCAGCCTGTTCCAGTGCTCTGCCACCCTCAAAGGAAAAAAGTTCCTCCTCATGTTCAGGTGGAACTTCCTATTTTCCAGTTTGTGCCCATTACCTCTTGTCCTATCACTGGGCACCACTGAAACAAGACTGGTCCCATCCTCCCCACACCCTCCCTATAAGCATTGATGAGATCCCCTCTGAGCCCTCTCTTCTCCAGACTAAAAAGACCCAAGTCCCTCAGCCTTTCCTCAGGAGAAAGACGTTTCAGTCCCCTAATCATCTTTGTAGCCCGCTGCTGTACCCTCTCCAGCAGTTCCCTGTCCTTCTTGAACTGGGGAGCCCAGAACTGGACACAGGACTCCAGATGTGGCCTCACCAGGACAGAGTAGAGGGGGAGGATAACCTCCTACGACCTGCTTGCCACACTCTTCTTGATGCACCCCAGGATGTCATTGGCCTTCTTG
>VYXH01011210.1:336-12254 GCA_013397275.1 Burhinus bistriatus | reverse complement strand
AGTTTTCCTTTTGCCTCCGATGTACTTGAAGAAACCCTTCCTGTTGACCTTGACATCTCTTGCCAGATTTAATTCCAAGGAGGCCTTGGCTTTCCTCGTCTCATCCCTGCATACTCTGGCAGCATTCTTGTAATCTTCCCAAGTGGTCAGTGCCTTCTTCCACTTACTGTAAACTTCCTTCTTCCACTTGAGCTTTTTCAGAAGCTCCCTGTTCAACCATGCAGGTCTCCTGCTTCCCTTGTCTGACCTCTTGCTCTTAGGGATGCACCGATCCTGAGCTTGGAGGAAGTGATGCTTGAATATCAATCAGCTCTCTTGAGCCCCCCTACCCTCTAGAGCCCTAACCCATAGGATTTCTCCAGGCAGTTTCTTGAAGAGATCAAAGTTAGCCCTCCTGAAGTCCAAGGTTGCAACCCTACTTGTCATTTTATGCCTCCTACGGCATAACAGGTATCATTCCTATAGCTATGTCAGTATTCCCAGCCCATTACTGTTGTCCTTAGCAACTTATCCAGGCCACCACAGTCATTATGCCTTACTGAAGTGCACATAGCGCAGCACAGTTCTAATGCGTCCAGCTGTGAATGGAAAAACAGGGATGAAGAGTCACATTTTTCCTTACTGTACGTAGGTAGTCTCTCTGTAATTAAAGCCATCAGAGATTTTCTTCATCAGATTCTCCCATGGCTCCCTGAAGTTCCACTCCCAAACTTCATTAAAACTCAATCTGTGCAATGTTTTTTCTGTGCAAGGTATGTAAAGTGTCCCTCAAGAACAATTGTTTGTGAAGTGAGGGGGTTTTGTTGCTCTGTAAGGTAGTTCTAATATTTCTGTATATACACAAACATATGTTACTTTACACATGCAAATGCTTCACAAGCAGTTCCTTTAATTTTGTTTGAGCTACATTAGTTTATGCTGACATAAACTGGCCCTTGACAGCTATAGGACTATGTAGATGCAGTATTATAAACCTTGTAAGACTTCAAAGATGAATTCTCATTACTAGAGTTTTTTTAGGTTCTATTATACACACAAGAAAAGGCTTCAGCCTGAAGGAAAAGAAATCAGAACGCTCAGGTTTATTTAAGAAAATCTAATAAATATCACTGTTCATTTTCAGCTCTTACTTTACAGCTTCGTTTCCTATATAAATCTCTCCTTGGTACGTTTGTGAGTTTTCACAAACATTGCAGTCTGAAAGTTCAGTGCCAGCTAACTTTGCCTTCTATCATTTTTTCAATGACAAGAACGTGCGCACATGTGTTTCCTGCTCGAGGTGAGGTTCATATTTACAGGATATGGAAAGTTAGCATGACAAAAGCAATGACTGTGTAGAAGGAAATTCACTTTCGTTAACAGGCATCCTATTTACTCTACTGTCACCTCGCACGATATGCCGCATACCATTTCAGACACCAAAGTTCTTTTGGTGAAAACTTCCTGCACAGAAAATGGAAACTTTGACAAAAAAACAACAATAACAGAAAAAGATATGGCTGAGTTTACCCTGGAAAAAAATATATCAGCTAGATCCTTTCCTCAGATACACCCATCCAGCTCCCATTGAGTCCACTGGTCACATACGAAAGATCTTCTCAGAAGATGATACTGAATTACTGGGTTTAAAAAAAAATTGTTGAAAAAAAAGCTTGTCTTTTTTTACCCACTGCATCCCACGCACTGAGAGGCCCAGCTGTCTTCAAAACTGCTTTCCAAAACCTTTTAATTATGAGTGAAGATTAATTCTTCTGGCAGTGGCTGAGGAAGGATCCCCAGTCAGAGAAAAGCATCCCAGGAGATTGGACAATGATCCTCAGCAGCTATCTGTAGGATTACTGTGGGATGAAGAAGGAAAAGAGTAAGTTTGCATTCATAAATCCTCAAAACCACCAGGAAAAAAAACAGTCACTGAGTCAGAAATATCACATTAAGCCAGGGGCTGGATTGGCAATGATGAGGGAACTGCAGCTCAGACTGATACTCTGCCTACAGGCGGGCACCACCAGAGCAAGTCATTTAAAGGAAATCATTTTCCATGCACTTAACGCTACCACAAGCCCTCTGCACTTAAAAACTGAGCTCCATGTGATTGCAACTCAGAGCACTGAAATTAGTATAAAACCAGGAGAAATTCCCATTAATTGGTGTAAAGATTTCTTTTTTAATTTTATTTTTTAGGGTTTCTATAACAATAATGAGAAAAAAACTGATTATTTGAGTGTTATCAGAAATGGCATGCTTTGCATTTTTGTTTTAAAAATGCAATATTTTGGATACTGATTTCACTCACGATTATAATCACTTGCAACAGTTCTTTTGCAAAGGCCATAACACAACAATTTAAAAGGATGGAATTTACCCACATGAGAAATTATATTCTGTGAAGCAAGATTTGACCATAAGTAAGCTCATATGAATGACTGAATTGAGAGTCATGGAATAATATTCTTCTCTGCTCTGTGATGCATGAATTTAATTATGCACAGTGATATGGATCACTGAAAAATGATCATTCCCAGGGCTATGGAAGAGCTTGCCACTGATTATAAAGCATAGAGTGCAACTGAATTTAGGTACAAAAAGGCTGAGAATCAGTTTAAAGATCTGAAGTTTTAGCTTTTCGGAAAAAAATGTGTGAATGGCTCACTAGTTACTAAAATAGACGGAGTGTTACAAGAGCAAGAGCATATAGACGCTACTTGTGCAATAAAAATATGCGTGGTAACAAATTATATTGCTTTGAAGAGCAGATGAGGAGAGACGCCTACTGAAACCTGATGCTGCCTTTGAACTTTAAAATTTTAACTTAATAAGCTCTCCACTGGTGCTGCTTAGCAAAGAGCTGTCACGAAGGGCAGATTTGTTTCACAGCAGAGTTGCTTTATTAAAAATCCTCAGCATTTCCATAAAGTCCTGATTCAGAAGCAGAAGGAGGAGTTACACTGAACTTGACTGCTGACCTGACAGTGAGAATGGAGCTATTGTACCCAGAACTGAATATGCATTTCTGAATATAACTGAATATCTGTGCTGCTTCTTGCTCAGCTTCACACGGCAGTTACCCTCAGACAGAGGAACTCCTTCGAGATCTGAACGTTGCTGACTGCCAGACACTGAAACCCTGAACCAGACCCTAAAGTCAGTAGGTTTCATAGCTGTTAAGAGGTTAAAATACAACTTGTAACCTTCTCCCTTTTTTCTCCATTTGCTGTAGGGTAATCAATGGACTGCAAGCCATGTGCAGCCGCATGGCCCGTGGCGTCATCTTTGTGCTATTCAGCAAACTGCAAGCTAGATGTGCCCAATTAATAGTAAAGATTGTCAGGGAAGCAGAGCTGGAAATGCTTATTTGGTAATGCATGAATCGAACCTGCTTGTTTGAATAAAACGCTAATTACTCACTGACTCTTTTGTGTTAAGCCTCCTCTTTATACTGTGCTTTACTTGGTGGGAAGGCGTCAGTACAGTGCAGTACAAAATGTGATACAAACTATGGCTTGGGAAGGAAAAACTCTACTGGCACATTATGTGTTGTTCATTGCATGGCTTTCCCTATTACGGCTGAATTTTCATGATAAAGAATATATCAGCTGTAATCATTGGTCGCGCAAATAAAACACACGGAAAGGAAGCTCATTCCCTCATCTGGAACCTCAGCAAAAGGCAGAGCTCCTTTCTCCTCTGCATGCAGTACTCAGAAGACCAGCATCCACCTAAGTCACAGATTTTTTCCATATTTTAACTGAATTTCAAACTCTGTGATGAAGATAGACCTGCTTATGATTTGATCTAGTAATGATGGCAAGAAAAGGCATCTTATTTGTTTTCTCCCCTGCCATCTTTGAGACATAGAGGCTGTCTCATCCAGGAATTTTTTAATGCTTTTTCAATCTTCATCCACAGTTTTCTTCTGTCTTCATCCTGACAGAAGCTGTGGCGCGGTTAGACATTTTCTTGCTAAAGCTGTACTGAGATACAACTCTCAGTTCAGTCCTACAGTTCCTTTCAAAAATTGTACCCGCAGCAGTGAGCCATGTCTCATAAGCAAAGAAATGTAGAAAACGCACTGAAAGACTTAAAGCAGGGAATATGCTTCACTCCTCTTACGAGATCTATAAGGAGCCAACAAAAAGCTTTTTATGAGTTTCAGTTGTCTTATGCAAAATTAATTGTTCTACAATTCAGTGCTCAGTTGTTCCTTCTAACAACTGAATGAACGTAATTTTGTCATGGGAGAAACAGCTTTCTGTTGCCGCCTATTAAGGAGCTAGAAAAGACTGTTTGCATATCATGTTGTCAGAGAAATACTTTGTTTTGCACCACAATGACAAAGCTGAAATAACTGTACAAGGTAGGACTGCAGGATGTCTAACTGGGACTGTTGCAAGAAGCAACACCAATGCCATGAGACACTCTTTCTGACTCCTAGAAACGTCTTGTCTCTACTGGTAAGTTGCCTCAAGGCGTCATGATGTAAGATGGCTTTGGGTTGAATGAATCCCAAAGAAATAACAGGGAGGGTGACAGGGGATTAAGAGAGGTGGTATTATTGGGTAAACAGAAGAAAGTGAGATGCAATAAGATGTTTATTTCCTATTCATAGGAGTTGATGGGAAAAACGACGCAAAGTCTATTGTATACCGCATTAGGGTGGAACTAACAGCAGCTTTCTAATGCCCATGAGAAGGTTATCAAGAAGACAGGGCCAGACTCTTCAGAGTAATGTATGGCAGGAGGAAGAGATACGATGCATGTACATTGAAAAAAAGGGAGGTTCAGACTGGATGTAAGGACAAGCTTTTTCAACACAAGGACAGTCAGCGGTAGAACAGCTTGCCCAGAGTTTCCATTCTTGGGGGTTTTCAAGACCCAACTGGATAAACATTGGAGTAACTTGGTCTGATGTCACAGCTGACTGTACTTTGAGCCGGAGGTAGGACTAGAAACTGCCTGAGGCTCCTTCCAACGTGAATTATTTTATGATCCTGTGGTCCTATGATTGTTCAGTTTATTGTGGAAACAGGTCTTTTTCCATCCATATAAATGAACTTTCCATTTATTCTTAAAATTGACTTGGCATTAATTACTGTTCATTATAAACGTCTGCTTGACTGCTGACTTTTGACTTTTCATAATGAGTGCTATATTTATCTTTCAGATTAGTAATGTTTTATTTCATTTACATATAGACCCAATGCTTGCAAGAAGAGATGTAATGGTTACTTAGAGAACTCAGGAGAATGTGTTTAGCTTTCCTGGTTCAGATGCTAGAAAAGAGCTGGCTAGTTTACTAATAATAAGGACATTTACCTTTTCTTAACTACTTTTAACATCATCCAGCAGGAGGATGGTATATGGGCTACGACTATTCCAACTCTAATGAGAGAGAAGAAGAATAATGCACTTTTGGGAAGTGAAGAAAGCATTATCTCAATGTTCCTAACACTTCCATTGCTGTGCTGTTTGTATTACAAACTAGACAAATGATAGTCTAAGCTTGGAATGCCTGACTGTAGAGGACTTAAATTGTTTTCATGTTGGCACTATCTCAAATGGAGCCTTTTACAGTGCTGTAACACTTAAATTTTCTTTGAACTTTTGACTAAAAGAGAGAAGCGCTCCTTTTTAAAGAGGTACCATTCTTGATTTTTCAGATTTTAGATGAAAAAAAATAATTAATGGAATGTGGGGTTTTTTGTCAGATGACTAAAAAATGTACGACAATTTTAAACTTATTTGTCCTTCCTGTTCTCAAAATAAAAATGAAAACAGAGGAGCCAGTCTTCTACTACCTTGCATGTAGTATAGGTTCTCTACAATTTGTGAAACATGAGTGAAGAGAAAAAAGAACCCCGCAGGAAAAATCATTAGATTTACACCTAGTGATTTATGGCTACCCTGAGATTTGTTTTGATGGAGGAAACAAGGGATAAATTCAAGTGACTTTAATAAAACTTATAGCATGTGCTTTAAGGTTTTTGCTATATCAGATGAGCCAAATAATTGTAGAAGAGAGAACCCAGTTTTGAATTCCTTGAGTCTGCTGAGCGCTAAGCAGATGTGCGCTCCAGGAAAAACCTGTCTGTCTCGCTCCACCTTGTCCTGGAAGTTGTCGCATTTACTCATGTCTTCTTGTAGAGTTCACAGGGTGAGCATATCGTGAGATGGTTCAGTTAAAACGAAGTGACCCAGGAAAGATCTACTATTTAAACTGTTTAATCTAACCTGTCTCATTTTGACTATTATTAGCAAATCATCCTAGCAAATCCCTGGGGACAATAAACACAGGCAAGAAGTTGACAAACAGCTGGGAGCGGTAACGTCCTTTACCAACACAGTGGAACTGAGAAGATAACATCTATTCACAACATAATGCTCCTACAAAGAAGAGCCTGGATCCTGCAAATCCTTTCCAAATAGTCTATGCAAGACAGGGTATTAGGTCTTATTTGTTTTTATGTATTCCTTAAACAATTGTGCTGCATACATAAAGCATGTGTTAAATATAGTATTTAAAGCTGCAAAGTTAAGATTTCAAGAACTAGGAAATATCAGAATCAAGACTTTAATATACCTTTCCTGTAGTCCAGTTGGGCACCTACCCTGCTTTCTGGCTGAGTCAGAGGCTATGTGTGTTGCTTTATAAACAGCAGGCATTCACGCATATGGAGTTTGCAAAAATATCATAATGTATATTTATTGGGATCCATACTGAGATTGTATGGGCAACTGAAACCTTGGCTTTTCCTATTACAAAAGCTAAGAATCTAATTTAGCAACCCAACCATTACTTTAACACACTTGTGTAATTTCCTGTAACAACTGCTCGTCACTTCATACATCATCAAATTGGAGTCCTGACCTTTTAACTCTCAACAAAGATTTCAGTCAAACTTAAGTTCACTGACTGCCATGTAGCAATGGGCCAAAATTAGATGGCTGAAATTTCCATTTACATCAGCTATGTCCTCCTCTCCTTTGACAGAGCCTGTTGCACCCAGGGAAGGCTCTGCTGGTTAGCTCATGAAGCATGTTCTGCAAATAGTGTTGGTCAGGATGATGTATGAAGGTAAAGTGAAAAAAGGCTCCTATGCCAGCTGAAAACATCAGCAGCTCAGGAGTTGCTTCAGAAACTGTTCAACCACTCTTGCTATACGTACACCTAACTCTGATGCAACGACAGGAAAAGTGACTGAGGACCATTTCAGTTGTACAATTTGAAGCTATTCTGGCTACAACTGAGTCCTACTGGTCAGCAGCGGAAGATTATTGTCTCAGAGTGGAACAACAATAGCCATCACGTTCACTGAGGACTAGCTGGTAGGGTCCTGCTTCAGTCTACCAGCTACGCTGCTACAGAAAGTTTCATTTATTATTGTTGCTTTAGAAGTAACTGTATAGGCCTGGCTGTTAGAGTATTCAGGTTCAGTGATTTTGATCCAGGCTGAAAGCTCTTGAAGACCACAAGTTAAAAAAAAGGAATTAATTATTTTTATAAATGTTCTGCACTTATGAGGGTATTATATTCAGTATGTTTCTATAAACAGAGCTTTGTCCCAGCTGGACTCCTCAGATCTTCTCAAAACAAACAAAAAAGGTTTTGATAATAATAGAATATACTGAAGATACACAGGTTTCTGTAAACCTTCTTCTATAGCAAATGCAAACAAATCATTCACACATACCCACCAAAAGCAGAAGACAGCTTTCTGAGAAATGTCCTTTCAATGACGTTCACAGGAAATATGATAGAAACCCCACATATATCACTTAAACTTAGTGTTTGCTGTAGATACTGTATTAGCTTACCAAGTTATCAAACCAGCATGCATAGATGTGGTCAGTGTTTGGAGCCCCTGCTCTTCCTCTTCCCTCCATAAGTTCTATGTGAATTTGGGGAAAAATGCGGTATTTTCAACTCAGAAAATAACAAAGCAGAAGCAGGGCTGTGCTGTGGGATAATCATTGTTTCACAGGATACAGCTTGGGTTGCTACTGCCTTCCATTTTGGAGCAAAAGTATGTAAATCATGTCAGATAAATATTTTAGCTGGGTAGATACACTGAAGGAAATGTTTAATAAAGTGTTTGTAAAAAAAAAGATTCACATAGATTCCTAGTCATCTATCTATAGCTCTGAACGATGGAAATTATCCACCTTAAATTCTCATGATTCTTGCAGTATTGGTTACTTCATTTGCATAAAATGAATAGAATAAATTGTTACGAATCCAAAAATATACGGTTGCCAGGATACATCTTGCTAGATGCAAATGAAAATGGGTTTGTGCCGACCAGCTTAAAATAGTTTGGTACTTAGACATTTTCTTATTAACATTAATAGGGATAAATGAAACATTACATATCCTATATATTTACTTCCAAACAGGTAGATAAACACGGGTCAGATTTCCAGCTCTATTCAGTTGAGAATCCTGTATTTTTGGTGTAGCCGCCCTAATCTGCCATGGTTGGTCCCTTGCCATCAACGGGCTGGTTGCCCAAGCTTCTTCCAATGTCATGCATCAGTTGATACAAGAAATAAAATGGGGGTTTACTGCAATAAAGGCTCAATGTATGCTGAGAAATAAAGCTCTTCAAGCTGAAGATACCTACAACAATTGAGATGCAAAAGTTTTCTCTGCCCCCTTACTAATGGTTCTTTGAGAGGAAAGAAAGATACTGACAAAACCACAGCAGCACGATGCTCTCATAGGAAACAATTTCAGACACAATTCAGAGTTGTAAAATGGTAGATTTACTCCCTCCTCCCCTCTTTTGGTTTATTATGTCTCAAAAGTTACTGGCTTTACTCCTAATTTTCAGTGGTAAAACTGAGAAGAAAATTATGTCCCTAAACTGCAAAATAGCACTGAGGTTCATCTTCACAAGTGATGAGCAGCTACAATTCCAAATAATATCATCGGTACTGTGAATTATGCAAGTGATGACAGGATCATACTGAATATCCATATAATTTACTTCATAGAATACATTAGTATTATCCTTTTTTTCCTGTGTTAACCGCAAAAATAAAGTACTACCAGACTGAGGAGATGATTTAGGGGCTGATTCAATGGCCAGTGAAATTGAAGACACTTTCCTTTGAATTTGGTAATCTGAACTAGGCTCTACACCTTTCTTTTCTGAGAACACTCTTTGCACTAACCTTCTTCATTTCAGTCTGCAGAGTTAAAATGAGCATTAAGAAAGATGTCACCTTATTCCACAAATCAACTCCTACATGTAATACTTGAGAAAAGGGCTAGATAAAAGCATTAGTTCTGCTTAGTAAGTTAAACATCAAAGGCTGAGAACTCATGTTCTCATCTGTTCTGAGGCCGCTGGTTGCATCCCGATGATTGTTAGCGCGATTCTGCATAAAGCCATGCGTTTCAAGACTTGCAAGGCACCATACCCCCTTAGAAGACTAGAAGACAACACTGTTCCAGGTAGATAAAAATTCAAATATTTGCCAACATTGCAGATGACTTTCTGAATCATTCCTGTTTAAAACAAAAATTCTCTACGTCAGCATTCAAATTACAGCAGATGGTATAAGGCCAGCATCTAAAAAAATTGGGAGATTGCTGCTATGCTGCTGTGTCCCAGTTGAGCCATGGCAACTGGTTGTGTATACATTGTCATAGCTGTGAAATAAAACGTGTTAAATTTCCCTGAGATTGGAGATTGCAGATTGATTTGGACGGGATTCACTGTGAGATTCAGACTCCTAAATTTTATACGTCTGTACGCAGGTGTCTTCAGCTAGGTGTCTAAGTTTCCACTGTAGTGAAGACATATTCACTTGTGTAGCAATGGACACACTGAGCTGCCTGAGCTACTGCACGGGTCACAGGACCTACAGGAGAACTGATGCTTCTGAAAGAGCAGTAAAAAACATGGCAAGATACCCAAGGGCATCTTAAAAAGCCCTGAATGTTTCTGCATACCCCACCTGTAGATCAGGACCTGGGTCAATGGAGCCTGGGTAGCTTTGAGCTGTAATAACACAGCCTCTTAGCGGCTGGTCCATTGCATTGCCCACCAGACAAGTGATTGTGGGCACCTACCTGCTTCTTGTGATGTGTGAGACACTCGTATGAAAGCACCAGGCCTGGACCCTACTACTGAGTGTAATGGGAGATTAGACACCTAATTAATGTCTAAGAACATGCATGTGTCTGCATACCTGAATTTAGAGGCACAATTCACCTGCCTATATGCAAGCACACCCTTTCACCCGAGAAAGTTTAGGGTGTTTGAGGTACTGGAATAGGGCTGGTAGAGATGAGGCAGAATTTATGGGAATCCTGCACCTCTTCAAAGCAAAAACTGGATGCTATGCGAGATGGAGTCCATGTGATTAGAGATTACTTTATTGAGGAATCTGAACCCTACCCCATGTTCCTCAAACTGAATTTGTCTCACACCAGCATAGGGATAACGGTTTTGCACAGACAGTTACTGTAGCTTGGCTAATATGCAAGTAGCTGGTTAAACAATCATTTCCCGGTCTCTAACGTCATTGTCCAAAGCTGAGAATCTGAAATCTATCACTTGCCTGCCATTCCCCCTGCAGGCTGTTCAACTTCAGTCTTACGGCTGTATGTGCCGCTAAAGCTGTGTAGATGCTCTACAGTTCATTTCATCAATGGTCCCTTTGTTTTGGCACGATTTAAAAGTTGGACTTTTCTAATTCCTAAATACTATGCATATCCAGAATCAAAATATTCTTCTGGATAAGTTCCTGAGGCATTCAGTGCAGACAATCTGAGACCACAGATAACACGCACTAATAGAGTCAGAATATTTCCAAATGATGGGTGACAGCTACCTCTTCTTTTGTAAAAGCATCCAGTTAAAGACATGCCCATTATACAGCAGTCAGAAAGCATGCCCCAGAAAAACAAGTAAAAGGCGACACTAAGTTGCTAGCTGGGAATCTGAGGTTCAGTTCTCTCTCCTGGTTCAAGTTCTTCATGTGACTGCTCTTCCCGCTTGAAAGTGGAGCAATGCTATTTACTTCTTTTCAAAGGTACTTTAAGACTCGTGGATAAAAAATGCAAGCCAGCAGCTTCGTGTTCTACTAAGCTGGGTGGTGTAAGGGCAGCTATATTAAATACGTGCTACAGTAACAGACACCAAACCTTTTAATAGACTAAGTATGTCACTCGAATTATTTTCTAACTAGAAAATTTGGAATTTTCAGACCATGGAACAATTCAAGGACATCTGGATACAGCCTGGGTAAAGGCAAGAAGTTAAAGCGTGTAAGTGATGCTGCTCTGGGACGCTTGCTGGGTGGGAGTGACAGGCCAGAGGGTCAAGTGAGCAGCAGACCCGACGTGCTTGCAGCTCTACCGAACGCTCGGCTTCACAGCGCCTCAAAACTTGCCTTATTCATGAGAATCACACCTCTGTGCGCACAGGCCCTTTCTTCGAGGTGTCTGCCCCAGGCAGGACGCAGCTGCGAACTCTCGGGTTCATGGACACCGTGCTGTAATGGCCTTGTGGTCAGCATCATGGCTTCTCACCTTTGAAGAGCTCGGCAAGCAAAACCCTGCTGTGAACAAATAACCAGATATTTCTATGCTGTACTTCCAATATTGTTACTTGTAGGGTTTTTTTATCTTTTTTTTTTTCTTTCTTTCTTCCTGTAAATGACTCATAGACTGGCTTTTGGGGAAGGGGGAAACCAAGCGCTAGTGTAGCTACTCTTGTAACTTTAACCTTATTTAACCCTCAAAACAGCAAGAGGAAGTACAAAACATTTTGACGAGCTGTGAATGGGCTCAGATCTGGGTTTGACGTCTTGAGGAAGTGCTGCCTTCTGCAAAGCCAGAAAGGCAGAAAAAGAGGTATTTGCAGTCCCGCTGAACCCAAGCATTTACACACACAGTCCCGCCCCCCCCC
>VYXH01011208.1:3579-36079 GCA_013397275.1 Burhinus bistriatus | reverse complement strand
TTAGCCTTCCTCGTTGCATCTCTACATACTCTGGCAACGCTCCTATATTCTTCCCAAGTGGCCAGTCCCTTTTTCCACATTCTGTAAACTTCCCTCTTCCATTTGAGTTTTTGCAGGAGCTCCTCAGTCATTCATGCAGGTCTCCTGTCTCCTTTGCTTGATTTCTTACTCTTAGGGATGCGCTAATCTTGAGCTTCTTGAGGAAGTGGTGCTTGAATATTAACCAGCTCTCTTGAGCCCTCTGACCTTCTAGAGCCTAAACCCATGGGATTCCTCCAGGCAGGTCTTTGAAGAGGCCAAAGTTAGCTCTCCTGATATCCAGGGTTGTAATCTTAATTATTGCCCTGCTTTTTCCATGAAGGATCCTGAACTCCACCATTTCATGGTCACTTTTTCTTACTCAGCCACACCAGTGTTTTGATAAATAATATTTAAAACTAGCAACTATTTTTAAAAGATGTTCTGCTATTTCTTTTTTGATCACCTTTATAGGTATATCAGTCTTAATATCTCCTAGTCTTTGTGTTCTCAGTGTTTTCTGTTGACGAAGATTCTTCCTTGATGGTTGCTGTAGACTTCTAGTGGTTCAAAGGTTTGAACTACACTAGGCTAGTGTAGTTCAAAACCTTCCCAGCTGTCTTCTAGCAACAAGTGTTTAGATTTAAACAATAAAAGCAGCCCCACAAAAATCTCCAAGGTTCAATTCAATTTACAATAAGATGCTAATAACAATCCCATAAAAATAAATATTCATTTGCATGTAATGTGTTAACTCAGCTGTCCAGCAATGTGCAGTAATCTCATAAAGCTAACACATTAACTTAACCAGTCATTAATTTCAACCTGTTTTCAATTCATAGTCTCCCTTCAGACCAGGTCATATGAGTGGTTGTGGCAACCCGGCAGAGTGGTCATGAAATGCTATTTTATGCCAAGGAGAAAAATGAGTTTGAGTAACCAGAACTACTCTATCTCCATTCCCCTTTTTTTCTAAGAAGTTTCAACTTAAGTGCATCCTAGGAAATCTGCTTGGCCTGAAATTATGTGAATTTGAAGGGTATTAAAAGACATCCTCTTACAGTAACTGATTCAAATCACTGGGAATTTCCAAGGGATAAAAAAGGCAAACATGAAACAGGGAAAAGGCATTCATATTCTGGAGGTGAATTTCTATGAGTCATTCCCCTGGCATGATCCAGGTGTTACCCAAGGTTATAATTTTTCTGATATTTTTATGTTAGTTCATCTCCCCAGCCCTAAAACAAGAATGACCCAGCAGGATCACAAAGGACTGTCCAAGATTTCCTAGGGGAAAAATCTTACTTAGATGAAATTTGATCAGGATCTAAGGACTCATGCTTGGTGAGCATAAGTTTTGTCCAAGCAGCAGTAAATGCAAAATCTATGTGGTTCCACATCTTCTTCCCAGCAGCACACCCCTGGAGCAAAAATGGAAAAGTCCCTTCGCCTGCTCTGGCATCATGAAAAGAACAAACAGCCAGCCAGCTTTCTCCTCTCAAAGGATATTAGGTTGGTTGAGGGAGGTCTCACTGCTGAAAATCACTGCAAAGTCAGATATGGAAGCTGGTCCAATTTCTATTATGAGTAAATTTGGATTTTTCTATTTCCTAGCTGTTTAGCATATGTTATCTTGCACAAGCTTTCTTGAGAAACATTCAGTTTGGAGCTGAGCCTCTGAAGCAGGCAGATTCCTGCTTTTTGTGACAGCAAACCAGCTGTATTCTCCTCGTAGTTTCAAGTACTATATAACGAAAAGTGGGGAATCTTTTTGATATCCTGGAAAAACTCTTCAGGCAGAAACTATCTTCCATCTTGACTTGCCTCTTCCCTGAAATGATTCTACACCTATACCTGCTGCTAGCAAGAAACACTTTCAAGTCCTCTGCTTCTGTTTATTTGATATCTATAGTTACATTTGTATATCTTTTATAGGCTCTTCTCTCTTATGTAGGTGGAGATCACATCAGAGTAGCAATTCTGTGTGCAGCCGTCATAGCAGTCATGAGCTTGGCTTACTTGTGGAACTTACCACAACAGTACTTGATAATCATTGATTGATATGAGATTATAAATAAATGTATTTTTATTAAGGCAAAGGTAGCTCCTACTGGCATTGCCTTGTGTGGTGCAAACATCTATGCAGCAGCTGGATCCAGCCACTGGATAAAATTATACATAGGAAAATAATGCCTCATTATTCTTTTCCAGTAATAAAAAATATGAATGATCAAAATCAAAAAGGACCTCTAACGGTGTGTTTCTAGAAGGTGGTGATGCAGAACCGTAACTCATATGTCCTCATGACAAGGATGCCCTTAAGGTGTATGCTGAGTATTTCAAAGAGGCAGCAGTTTACACCATGATTAAAATAGTCTGTTTGCCTGGAACATCCATTTAAGCAGTGCAATACCCATTTCTGTCTCTGAAAGTGATTTCTAGCATAAGTCTTTTGTAATTTCTATTAATATTGCAGAATGGAGAAGATTGATACTGATTCACTCACCAGCTCAGTTAATTTTTCTTCAAGTATGGATTCCTATTAGGAATGTGCCCATGTAATGTAATAAAACTTGCTCATACCATTTGCAATTAAGTCTCAGTGCATATATTTTCCCCAGCATCTCCTCCTTAATAATAATTGTCAGAAGAAGTGGAGGACATAAATGAATACTGGATGATTCACTGGCCTCCTGATAATTCTGTCCATTGTGATACAGCCTAAAATCTCACGAAGAGCAATAGTTACTGATAAGACAGGAGTGAATTCATCGATATTGTAGGATCAGTTTTTCTTTCTAATATGTAGAAAAGGAGAAGTAAGAAAGAAGAAGGTAAAAAGTCTCTTTTACTGCCTTGTAGATTTGCTCCTGTCATCCCTTGCCACATCTCTTGCTTACTACACTGAATTCCATCTGTGTCCTCCAGTTGTTTAGATACTTTGACTTTTTCTATGATAAATAATACATATAAGAATTCAACATAACCCCTCCAAAACATAATGCTTTTCTAGTATCATGTTCCCGCTCCTGTGAAATCATTTTTCTTGTGCTTTTCTCTGGTATTTATGGCAAAGACCACAGTCAGTGTCTACTGCTGAACTCCATGGTGGAAAAAAGAAAACAGAGGATCATAACTGCTCCTATGTGAGTGGCATTGGCAAACAGTGAGCTTTTGCCACTGTATCATTTTGCGCCTTTGGATTTGTTTTAATAACCACCTTATCTCTACTGAAAGATTCATTCCAACGTGTTTATGGCTACAGAATTCAAATTTTCTGGTCTATTACTCTCATCTCTTCATTCGTTAACATTAGTACCATACTTAGATTTCCTCTGGTCTTCTGGTGACATCTCTGATTTTAATGACTTTTTGATCTATGCCAGAAAATATGCTGACTCCCAGTCTTGCATCCCATAGTGAATCCCATCAGGTCCTGCAGATGCTGATTTGATGTTTGCTTGTTCCACTAATAAGCCTTGTAGTCTGGATGTGATCCTGGCCTTCTATTCCCAGAGCACTAGTTGCCTTCTGCTCTGTCTGATCTGTTATGCTAATGTAGCTTGTGACTAGCACAAACCAAAAGAGTGGTGATTTCCCCTTCAGGGGACATAATAGATTCATCAAGCCACTGTTCTGTGCTCAGTAGTGTCTGATACAGATACATCTGTTCAATAAATCATATATCCAGAACTATCACTAGGACAGAGGCATTTTTCCTGGAAGCATGAGATTAAATTACCTTAGCGTATGTAATTCCAGCTTTTATTACCAGTGATAAAAAATGTATCACCTTAAAAACTGAACCTCAGTGCTTGACTCTGTGACTACCGATAAGAGCAGACTCTTTGACTTGCATGTGTTTTATTGTGATTTTTTTGAATACAGGAAAAGTGCAAGAGCATCATCAGATTAACAAAAGAAATAGTTTGAAGGGGCACCTCTCCTCAGCTGAGATGTGGTAATAGGTCATGAGTGTGCAGCTGATGTGCCACAATATGCAGCTGAGAGACATTAACTTAAACCAGTGAATGTGGAAAGGCTGATGTGCTGCTGTTATGGGCATGTGTGAGAGCCCCAGAAGCTTATTTTTTTAGCGCTCTGCATCCCATGGCCTTTCCAGGTCAATAGAAAGCCCTGGTGGATATTCTGTCCACAAGTGAATTAGCTCATGATGACATCTGCAGAGCCATGATGGCACCAGGAACCTTCATATCCTTGCCTAATAGATTAAACAAGTTTTATTTTCCTGCTGGGAAGAGCAGAGATTCTCTTCCTGTGTCCTTACAAGTAACACTGTTGTCTCCATTGTAATCTTTGGCTGTCAAGACAAGGATGAAACGACTGATGGGAAAAGCATCTCACTTAGGAAAACTTTCCAATCACAGGAAATGCATGGTGTATGGTACCCACTGGGAATTAGCTATTCCCCTGCGTGGTGTAAATACAGTCCATGAAATATGGGTAGTGACACCTGGGAGCATACCCTGACTCTGAACTTGGACTGCTGTTGTAAATGTGAGTGGACTCAGCCTAGTTTAGTTCTGTTGCTTCTAACGCTTTATCAGTTGGGGATATGTCTGCCCGTTCATTGCAGGCTTTGCTAATTAGGTTGCAAGACATGCTAGGTCAAGTTCCTGCTGGAGTGAATCTATAACTTCTGCACTAGAGCTGAATTATATCTGATTGGTTCAGAAAGTGAACCAAGGGATGACTGAGTTCATTTATCATTGGCTGGAATGAATTAGGCAGACTGTGTGTAAGTGTCTTGTGTAAAATGGAAGAACAAAAAAGAAGTTGTAAAAATACGAAAAAGAGCGGAGACCCATGTCAGTAAATATGAGAGCTGCTCCTCTGACTGCCTCAAATATTAGAACAAGAGGGCACACAGTGAAATCAAAATGAGGAACAGTGAAAGCTGATAAAATACAAAATTATCTACAATTATAATTATCTACAAAATGTACAATTAGCCTGGAGAACTCATTGCCACAGGAAATTACACATTTCCACTGTAGAAGAAGGGGTGTACTAGGGTTGCAATAACACACAGACTTATTCTAATTAATGCTAACACTACAGCTAACATAATTAATGTCCCAGGCTACAGGACTAAAGCCAATCACTAATATAGGGGGAATGTTATCTAATGTGAAAGGTATTTTATTGTACAACTGCCTTAAAAATATAATTTTTTCCAATGTATTTGCTCCTGATATAGGAAACAATATATCAGGAGAACTTTACATCTGATTGATAGGGCAGAAACCACATTCATATAAGAAGATCTCTGAAAACAAAGAAAAAACCCACCCAAGCTAATCTAGTACTTGATGATTCCTTGTCCACTTTCAGGTAAATACCAAGAACAAAAAGATATATTTTTCAGCTCGGTCTTCAAAGTTGCAGAACCCTGATTGTCTTTTAAACATTTACTTTGAGCCTTTTGGTCTTTTCCTGTCCTTTTGTATTTTTTTATAAAGCAGATAAATATGGTTTATAAAACTATCTTTCACTCTTCTTGATACTGTCATCAAAGGATTTACTGAATAGCAGGGTTTTTTTTTAATTAGTATTTGTAAGATATTTAGTGGTAGCTTTCTGTGATGGTGTGACTGGACAGATAGATGAGGGGAGGGCGGTGGGTATTGTCTACCTTGACTTCAGCAAGGCTTTTGACACTGTCTCCCACAGCATCCTCACAGGCAAGCTTAGGAAGCGTGGGTTGGATGAATGGACAGTGGGGTGGATTGAAAACTGGCTGGCACATAGAGCTCAGAGGGTTGTGATTAGTGGCACAGAGTCTAGTTGGAAGTCTGTGACAAGTGGTGTTCCCCAGGGGTCAGTACTGGGTCCAGTCCTGTTCAACATATTCATCAATGACCTGGATGAAGCGATAGAGTGTACTCTCAGCAAGGTTGCTGATGACACAAAACTGGGANGGGAGATCTCATCAATGCCTATAATATAAAAATAAATAAGGGGAGGGTGCCAGGAGGGTGGGACCAGTCTTTTTTCAGTGGTGCCCAGTGAGAGGACAAAAGGTAACGGGCACAAACTTGATCATAGGAAGTGCCATCTAAACATGAGGAGGAAACTCTTTCCTTTGAGGGTGGCAGAGCACTGGAACAGGCTGCCCAGAGAGGTGGTGGAGTCTCTGACTCTGGAGACATTCCAAACCCACCTGGATGTCATCCTGTGCAACCTGCTGTAGGTGTCCCTGCTCTTGGCAGGGGGTTTGGACTAGATGATCTCCAGAGGTCCCTTCCAACCCCTGTGATTCTGTGAATAAAACAGCAGATCTACTTATTTCTCTACTTTTCAAAGAAATTATGGAAATACAGTTTGAAAATAGACCTGTAGTAGTATAGTTCTCATTTCTACCAGTGTTAATTCCTGTTAAAGTGCATTTGTCTCTTCTCTGCTATCTTTGTCTTGAAAAGATCTACACGATATGTGTCATCAGCCCTAAATTTAAGCATCGAATCAATACTTAGTGAAGGGACAGGAATCAGTACTTGCTCAACGTATAGGCAAGCTGTTATTAACAGGTAGCTGTTGATAACAAGAGATTTTTGTCATAGAATCACAAAATATTTTAGTTTGGAAGGGAAGGTCTGGAGTTCATCTAGTCCAACCTCCTGTCCAAAGCAGGCCTAATTAGATAAGGTTGCTAGGCACCATGTCCCATTAAGCTGTAATACCTCTGAGGATTTAGATTTCATCACATCTTTGTGCAACCTCTTCTATTATTTGTCCATCCTTATGGAAAAGATATTTCCTTGTGTCTTACTGGAATTCCTCAGGTTTCTCTGAGCCTTCTTCTCTCCAGGCTGAGCAAGCACAGCGCTCTCAGCCTCTCCTTGAATGTTCTGTGCTCCAGCCTCTTGTCCAGCTTGGTGGTGGGTAGTGGAGGCTGCACCTGCTCCAGTATACCGATGTCTTTCTGGGAAGTCCAAAATGGAGCATACTGCTCCAGATGCCCAGGTAATAAACAGAGAGGATCACTTGCTTGGATCTCTTAGATACGTCCTTATTAATGCATCCCAGAAGGCTGTTGGCTTTCTTTGCTGCAAAAGTGCATTGCTGGCTCATGTTCAACTGGGTATTCACCAGGACCTCCTTGTGGAGAAGCTCTTGCCAGCCCATTTCTCCAGGCTGTCTAGGTCCCTCTGAGTAGCTGTCCTGTCCTCTAGTATACTGACTGCTTTCACTAGTTTGGTGTCATCCCCAAATTTGCTGAGAGTGTCCCATCATCCAGGTCACTAATGAAGGCATTAAACAGTGATGGTTCCAGTACTGATCCCCAAGGGGCCCTGCTCATTGCTCACTAACAGGTGGACTTTGCACTGCTGGTCATGACTCTTTGAGCCTGGTGGTCGAGTCAGTTTTCACTGACTTGTTCACTTCTCCAGCCTCTACTCATGCATTTGGGGATGAGAGCATGGGGAACTGTTTCAAAGGCCCTGATAAAATCAAGGTACAGAAAATCCACATCTCTTCCCTTGTCCATAGCACCAGTCATCTCGTCACAGAAAGAAATGAGGCTGGTCAGGTGTGATTTGCTGTTGGTAAAACTGTGCTGGCTTCTCCCAATCACCTACCTTTCTTTCATGAGTTTAGAAATAACTTGTAAGTGGGTCTGGTACGTCACTTTCCTAGGGGATGAGCTGAGGCTGATCAGCCTGTAGTACCCCGCTATTTTTGAAGATAAGTGTGGCATTTGCCTTTTCTGCAGCCCTCAGACACCTCCCCTGATTGCCATGACCTTTAAAAGGTGACGCAGTATGGCCCTGCAATGGCATCTGCCAGTTTCTTCAACCCTTCAATACATCCTATCGGGTTACATGGACTTCTGTATGTCTAATTGGCTTTTTATTTTCCCTATTCATTGTCCAGTTCATCTAGGGGGTTTTATTATTATTATTTTATGGTATTGCCCAATATTCTAATAATGACGTATCTGTCACTAGACTAAAGAACACATTTTTGTGCATATCTTTTTCAGGCCACGAACTGTCTTTACAAAAGACTTCAAGACATCATTCAAAATTTCTGTGACCAAAACTGTAAGTAAACCAACAGTATTTACTAGCCTTGATATAATATCTTCTATTGTCTACCATCATCAGTTCTCTTGATTGATTTACTGATTAGTACATTCTCATTAGTACCTACTTTTGCTGAAAGCAAATAAGGTCATGAAGCCAGAGGTAAAAATGCTGAGGCTTTGGAAATAAGATGTATATTATTTCACTTTGTAGAGTAACATCCTTAATCACCTCTATCATTTGTGGCAATAAGCCAACAGAGCTGTTCAAGAATAGTGTTTTAATTTCAAAGACCTCATGTAAGATTTTTATTATCAGCGTCCACAACTGCCAACTTATCTGGAGCTTACCTTTGTAGCATATTTGTTGGAGTTCATAGAATAGGCCACTTAGCATCAAGTGAACCATGAAGACGTTTGGAATTAGCAAACTATAATGACTGTGGAGCAAGTACACTTGTAGTTTGACCTTTCTATACATAGCCAGCAATGACTGGGAGAAATAAAGTGAACATTAAAAAAGAACAACTAAGAGGCAGCAAAAATGGCTCTAAATAAAGTCAGTTGGAGGAAATGTGCAACTGCAAAAAGTAAGTACATTGATCTGACTTGATGTATCCTTATTGTCCCTCTGTGGTGGGTTGACTTTGGATTCCAGGTGCCCACCAAAGCCACTCAACGTGGGGTACTCCATGGACTGCAGGTGGATCTCTGCTCCACCGTGGACCTCCGTGGGCTGCAGGGGAACAGCCTGCCTCACCATGGTCTTCACCACAGGCTGCAGGGGAATCTCTGCTTCAGCGCCTGGAGCACCTCCTCTCCCTCCTTCTTCACTGACCTTGATGTTGCTCTCACATATTCTCACTCCTCTCTTCTGGCTGCTACTGCACAGGTTTGTTCATTCCCCCTTCTTAACTATGTTATCCCAGAGGTGCTACCACCATCGCTGATGGGCTCAGCCTTGGCCAGCAGTGGGTCAGTCCTGGAGCCAGTTGGCATTGGCTCTATCGGTCATAGGGGAAGCTTCTAGCAGCTTCTCACAGAAGCCACTCCTGTAGCCCACTGGCTACCAAAACCTTGCCACACAAACCCAATAGAGTCACCTTTGTTATCTTGTTTATCTGGGCAGATCTTCAGTCCATTTAATGACAAATAACTGAAGCTTGAAGCAAAGTGGGTTGTTAATGCTTAAGACGATGGCTCTACTCTGATTTCACTCGAGTCAGGAATCTAGCTACTTTATCTCTAGGGTCTGGTATACCTAAATTGCAAATTGAAAATCTGGGTTTATTCAGCAGAACTGAACTAAGCTTGGAGAACATGCCTGGAAACTGCCTCTGTCACCAGCTCTAAAGATCATAATGTGAGAAGATACAAGATCTGTGGTAGGATAAAGAATGAGGTGTTGGATGTGCAGGGAGTGACAGCTAAGATAAAATCCAGTCAGAGCTGTCAAAGCAAGACAATGTTCCTCTTTCTCACAGTTCTTTCCCCAAGAATGATCACCTTGTCTCACAGCCTTATGTAATCAATAGTCAATCCAAACCCCAATGTAACTTCCTTTTCCCAGGTTATAACGCTTCCTTGAATGCATTAAAAAATGTGATCAGGTGACACCTAACACAACAGACAGATCTAGTGACATTGTCACCTGTGGAGGCCTTTACATACAAGTTGGACAATAATTCAAGTAATCAGGTGTCTGTAACTGCTTAGGAATTGCCTCCATCTTGAGTCAGGGAGATGGACTTCACAAGTTTTGAGGGTTCTTTATGTATTTCTTTGTTACTCTCAGCAATTTTTTAAAACAAAAATTAGTGTCTCCAGGATGCTGCACAGACATTCATCAATTATCATAGAATCACAGAATCATAGAATGGTTTAGGTTGGAAGGGACCTTAAAGATCACCTAGTTCCAACCCTCTCGCCATGGGCAAAGACACCTCCCACTAGACCAGATTGCTGAAAGCCCCATCCAGCCTGGCCCTGAACATTTCCAGGGATAGGGCACACACAGCTTCCCTGGGCAACCTGTTCCAGTGCCTCACCAGCCTCAGAGTGAAAAATATCATCCTGAGATCTAATCTAAATCTCCCCTCTTCCAGTATGAAGCCATTACCCCTCGTCCTATCACTACATGCCCTTGTGAAAAGTCCCTCTCCAGCTTTCTTGTAGGCGTGCTTCAGATACTGGAAGGCTGATATAAGGTCTCCCTGGAGCCTTCTCTTCTCCAGCCTGAGTTATTAGACAGTTCTTGATAAAATTGATAACTTAACAGTTCTATGAAAAAATTGTGTTTGGATTTTTGGATTTCAGGATTTCTTATGGATGTATTATTTTCTACAGACTAGTGTGATTATTGAGCGGCAGTATGGTTTTATTATAATTCATTAGCTGGTAGTGCTACAGCTTTTTTCTTAATGATATTAATAATATCATTAATAACAATATTGATATAGAAAGGTGGAATTTATTTGTGATAAAAATAGCATTACATACTTTCTTCAAACAATCTATGCACTTTGGGAGTATTTGGATTACTTTGGACAACTGAAAAGGTAAAGTTTATTGACTGATTGCATCCAGAACTTATTATTTGCAGTATTAATGACAAATCAGCTTTACTGGCAGATGAAAAATTTCACCATGAGTAAAAATACTCACAGAAACATGATTAAAAACGTAAGAAGATTGTCTAGTAGGGTGATTCTTTGTTGGCCTCCAACAGACAAAGACAAAGTTCCTAAATATTGTATTGTCCTTTAAATTGGTTTTGAGTAGAGTCAATAGCTGTTCATCTAAAAGCAGAAACAGAAAAAAGAAAGGCTGAAATAAAGCAGGGGATCTGCTCTTTGTCATCTGATTGAAGTGTGTGGAAAGGGAAAAGGTATCCTTTCTTCTAGAGTTGTGAGAAAACCCAATAGAAGCAGAATTTAAATGAAACATTATGAGGCAGAGTTGGTTTATGGCCCTGGAATGACTCAAGAGTGACAATAAAAGGGATCAATCGAGAGTGGGAAAACACTAAATTTAGTTGAGCCACAACTCCAGGCTTGAATTTGGACCAGAGAGCATTTGTTAATTATGACTGATAATTTTACAAATATAGAAGTAACATTAGAGCACAATTGGGTGTAAATAAATGATCTATTAACTCAATATGCTTCTTTCTCCAAGTATTTACAGATAATTACCAAAATTATTTATCCTACTGAATGAGAAGGAAAATATAAATAATTTGATTAATTTATAGATGATTTTATTTGGCATGTTAATTTCTGTTAATGCTCTGTCTGTGAAAACTCAGAGAAAATCAAGGCAAAGTAATATGCTCTTAAATTTTATATCAAAATTGTTAGTTTTGTGGTGATTTTTCTTCTGTGGCAATAATTTTAATAGTGTAGGGTAACTCCTATGAGAAGAATGTCTCTAGCCTCCTGAACAGAGCAAGTTAGTCTGATCTCTTATGCGAAGACTTGATCTCTCAAATGTAGAGCTGGAAATTTTGTTGACAAATTTTATTATTTGAAAAAAATCATATGTATGAAATTCAAATTTTTTGGGTTTATGGTTCAGTTTGTCTTTTTAGTTTGTAAAACTATTTAAAATATAGTATATATTACAAAATGCTGTAAACACAACTTCATTAGATTCTTATCAGAAAATGTCCAAATGCAATGTTTTGACTCAGTTGAGATGCTCCATTGAAATTTTCTTCAAAAATAAGGGAACACTATCTTCTAGTAAAGAAGCACTCCATGAGAAAATGGCTTTCTTCTGTGTCTTTCGCTGCTGGTAGTCATTTGCAATGTTTCATTGGAACATGGGCATTATGGGTGATCATGGGTGTGGAGTGGAGAAGCTAAGTCACAAGTCATGTCCAGACCTCTGAAACTTGAGATCGAATTTGAACTTGTAAATTGGTGCAGAAGGGTGAATCAGCAATGTACTTTATTCCAGATTGATTGCTGTTGCTATGGGAAAGAACTGTCTTTTGTACCAATAGGAAATTTTTATGATATGTGATTTTATTTTGTGGTACCATGAACTGAAATAATGCAGACTGCAGGTCACAGTTTTGTCCAGTATGTGTAATAGAATGGGCCTAATATCTGGTTAGCTAGGATAAGAGTGGGCATATTCAACCACTACAGCAGGATCGCTTTTCTGTTGGCATGCTTTAGGAAAGAGGAATAGAGATCACTCATGTACTCTTTAATTTTCTTTGAAGTGATTTGGAGTGCTTGGTAACAAGATACAAACAAAATGCATTTATAGTACATTTTAAATTATTTTTAAACAACAAAAGAAAAAATGATGCATACAAACCTAGGAATCTGTTTGGGATGTTAAAGCTGAATCTGATTCTAATTGTCAAAGAAAGGTGATACTAATAGCCTGGCAGGATTTTTTTAATTCTTTCCACACATAGCATCCTGAGAGCAATTCACATACCAGGAGCTGTGAAATGGACAGAACAGAATCAAAAGAACAATGATGCTTCTCAGAATAGCTATATATTGCCTAAAACAACACAAAATGAGGATTTCAGGCATGGGTGCACAATACACATTCCACCTCAGAGGTGTGTCTGCTACAATCCAGTTTAAACCAGTGCATGTCATCACTGAAGGAAAATAACCTCCCCTTTTCATACTTCTTGCTCCTCTTTCCCATTCAGTATACAGCCCATCCTTTTATATCTTTACAATACTCCTGTGACCAATGATACTGATCATATATACCCAAGCCTTGATTCAGCAAAGTGCTTCAGTGTATGAAGACATGGTTTATCTTGTTGAGCTTAGTATGACGCTTGAACCACGTACCTTTATTTTTTTCCTAAATCAAAGTCTTCTCCATGCGAGAGAAGCGGAGCTCCTCAGTAAATTATTAGAAGTCTAATGGGGTAACAACCACATTTACCACAAACTGTTGTTTAACGTAGGCTTTTAAAAATAAATACAATTGAAAGTGATGAAAATTCCAGAGTTCTCCTCTCAAAGGTTAGTCCTGCAACACTGGTTCTGTTTTAACTAGAGCTGGTGGTGGTGATGTTTAACCGGATGACCTCCTAGCTGAGGCCCCCTGAGTTAAGAGTCTTGGAGACCTAACCTAAACCAGTGGTCTCACCTTTGTAGCTGATAAAGAAAGAGAAGTATTGGGCACCTCCATGGGAATGGGGACAGGCCAAGGTGAGGCCAGGATATCGGCCCTCGGTGGGGATCAGCATCAGGCCCAGTGAGGGGAACCAGGTCAGACTCATCCTCGTAATTGCCAGTCAGGGCCATGGGGATGGGGATGGGGACAGACCAAGGACAAGCTGGGACATCAGCTTGCTCTAAAAATACTTTATATCAATATTAATCTTGTAATTTATACTACTCATGAGTTTCCTTTACACAAAATTCAGTTAAAAGTTCTATTAATGACAACAAAAATCAAGCAAGCTCATCTTAGCTTTACTAGTGACTGTTGCATTCAACGTTGTGGTGAACTGCAATGAGGACATTTATTGTCAAGGCCCTGAGGCACTGAGAGACTTCTCAGCTTGACCTTGGACCTGCCCCATCACCACAAACTTGCCTGATGTTGTGGGCTGGAGCTTCCCCCAGCTGCCACCCTGGCCTGCCCTGATCCCTGACTAGGGATGGTGGGATAGGCCATGGCTGCAAGGCTTTGCCCTGCCAGCCCTCATGGGAAGCCCCCATTGCTCCTGCCCGCAGGGACATGCCAGCCCACATGGTGCCCTGGCACATACCCTTCTTCTTAATGTGAACTACCTTGATCAGCCTGTGGTGAAGTGGGAGTTTCCCACCTCCATGCCTAGGCTCTTGGACTTTTATGAGTGTCTTGTTGTAATTCAGCAGAAGATAACTAAAAATTTTGCTATGGTGGCAACCTGACCAATTTCTTGTACTCGGATTTTGTATCTGAATACAAGGAATTGTTGGGGGAGACACTCTTTGTGACGACTTTGAACTGTAAGTGTTGTCATTTATAAAATCAGTGACTTTTTGAGGATCCTTGCCTCTCCTTGGCTTGCTTTTGTCCTTGATTACAGTGACAAAAGAGCTAACCATTGAAATATTCTTGGCTATGAACTATGCTCTTAGAAAACACATTTGATGTTCATATATGGTCTCTTGGCTGCTTACACTTATGCCCATCTGCTAGGATGGCATGATGCCGGCACACACAGTGGCACGCCAGCTTTTTTGGGCAAGGAGCACCAACCACGAATGGTTTCACACAAGCAAGCTGCAGAATGCTTCAAGCATCATCTCTTTTGGAAGAATCCTTTCTTTTGTTATTGGATTGCCACACTGTTGCCATAGGGCTCTTTAAACCATTGGTAACTTCATGTCCTCTTACAATACTTGAGTGTAGAGGAGAAACAGGAGGCTGAAGAGCACTTGAGACTAGCAAGCAGCTTTGGAAATGTTGTCTGACTTAGATGCATATGAAACTGATTATTTGAAATAAAATCTATGGATATGTTAAACAGGAGCACTGAATGGTTCTGGTTTTATGTATCATCTTTTAAAGTGATGAAAACAGAAATCCCAACCCTGTGTGGCACAGAAGTACTTGCCAGCATGGAATTCACGGTGTGATCAATTAATCACAAAGCTTTAGTGTTCCCACAACAATCAATAACCAATTTAACTAATTCTGAGCACAAAGTTATCTCAATAAAAGTGGAGGGCATAGGGGGACAGGGATGACAGGTCAGATCATAAAAAGAGAGGAAATTTAACACAGAATTTGACTTTGAAAAGAAATCAATGAACTGGAGAAAAATAGCAAGACTTTCCAAGGAGTGCAACTTGGGACAAAATGAGAGGCTTTCTGCAATGATGATCAGTTACTGATAGATGAGAATGTGATGCTGAGTGGGTAAAGAGAAGAAAACAAAATAGAATAATGCAGTTCAGACTTAAATAATTTTATCACTTTAAATGCAAAAGAAGCTTGCTGTAAGTTGAAAAAGGGTTCATTTTACGTATGTTTTCCATGATTTCTGACTGGAGAATAACTGGAGCTTCCCCTCTGCTTCACGAATGTTTTGCAATCTCAAGGCATATTCTGTTCTGCACTGGATGAGTGCCCCAAGCCCTAGGTTAGCTGCTCTTTGGGAGTGGCAGAGCTGTCTTTCTCATTCTCACCAGAAATTTCATCCATGTTAGTATTAGTATATATATTCCTGAGGAAAAGTTCATGTTTTTTGAACAAGAAGCTCTTGTTCAAAATCTCTCTTGACAGGAAAAAAATGTAATTGATAAATTCTCCAAAGATAGTTACATTCAGAGGAGTGACACGGCTAGAATAAGAGGAGTGACTGAGTCTTAGCAATGCAAAGTTTACCTAAGGGTAGTAATGATGTCAACAGAGCCGCTTTAGCTGCCTTTAAAATGCACTGAGGGATTGACCCATTAGGGCTGGGGACATAACCCTTCCCAGCCTTCTCTGTGGCCTAGACTAAAGAAAACACTTTTGACTATTTTCTTTTCATTTGAGTGATCTCTGTTTTTCCCTTTTAAAAATGATAATCTAGTTTTATTCCTCACCAAATCACTCACCAGCTTTAGGGGTTTCTTATACACTGGAATTTTTTTCTCAACTTGGCTCTCAAACCAAATTATTTCCTTCCCTCTGAAACCCCTCAAAGCCCAGTGGCTTAGTGGTTTGCTCATTCAGCTGGGGCATGGAAGACTTAGCTTCGTGTCCTCTGCTTTGCTTACTTAGACAATTCACAGTAGATTAGCAAGAAACATCAAGGGACAGCCGCTACTGAATGTATTCTTTCTTGACACAGACAGAACTGATGGGAGACATCTGGTTTCAAATTCTTCCTTCTCACTGGTACTCACCAGACTTAGAGAAATATAGAGACTTCAAAGATTACATGGGAATCTCAATCTTCCAAATTTTGTATTTAAGTATATATGACTCAAAATAATTTAGCCATCTAATTCCCAGCAACTACACTGGGGGATGGGTACCACATTGCCTTTGTGGATTTGGGACATAAAATGGCAGTTTTGTCCCCTTCCTCTTTCTAAATCACCTTGCTTACAGGATCTAACAATATAACTCTTACTGGCCACAACAAAGCCAGTTAGGATGCAGCTATAGAGGGAATAATGATGCCTATTATAGCTGAGATTGTGTAATAGTTTCTATTCCACAACTTTCTGAAGCTGAAATTGTCAAGGCTTTGTCCAAGAGTGGCCTTATTGCTGAAAAAATACTCAATAATGGTTCAGCAATTTTACAATATGAGGAGAAAAACTACTTTGCTGTTATAAAATTTAGACCTCATAACTTTTTGAACAGTTACACATCCAAACTATCCGTTAATAAAAGTTGGAGGTTAGCATGGAAACCACCCTCTGAGGACATGGGCATCTGGATTCATTTTTCTGGCCTTGTAATTTATGTAGCAATTTACACTTCTGCAATGCTGAAAGAATCCCACAGATATTAAAATAATTTTGAGCCTCAACTTGAAATAAGAGTTAAACACATTCACTCATTATTTTTATAAGTATTTTCATTATGTTTATTTAATTGAGATAACCACAAAACGAGAATCTGCTTCTATGCATCAAGATGAGGCATCAAACAAAATTTTTCTAAATATAATTATTTTATTCACATGAACTGAGAACTGAATGACTTAACATGGTGAGGAGAAATAAGATATTAAGTTGTTAATGCTCCTGCAATAGTTACTATAAAAAATGTGCTTTCAATACTGATTGTTGATTTAGTTTGTCACAATCATTCCTTTAATGTGCTCAGTTGCACTTTCAGACTCCAAGACGTATAAAAGGTGGTGTTGCTTTTGTACTAAAATGAAACATGCTAGCCGTCTGCTGATAGACTTGGTATAAATTTACGTAGTTCCATCAAAGGTGGTGGAACTACACTGCCTTAAACTGGGAAACTGCTCCTATGTGAACAGCCATGCCTTCAGCATATGCTCACACCTACTCCAGCACATCACTGTTTTCCCAAAAGCTTACATGTGGCACCCTTCACGCCTACATTTACAGTGTCATTCATAGGAAAAGGCCCATGCATTAGACCAGGCTCTTTGAGAGACACTCAAAGGTATTTCTGAAATGTGGAAAGATTGTTGAGTGGACAGAATGAGAGCAAAGTGTTCACAGTAGATTGGCATAGATGCCTACAGTGCAGCTCCTGGAGCAAAAAAAATACCAACTGTAGGGAAGTTGCATTTTTGGGAAGATTGAGGATGAACCCAAGATGCTTCCAAAAATTTCCATGCAGAGATTTTCAGGAAGCTTTAGCACTAGGTCACTTGAATGTGGAAACTCCTATAGATATGGACAAAGACTACTCTAAAAGCTGATTTTTATTCTCTCGGGTCAGCAACTCATCAGCTAGATGTTGGCAAGCCTGCTGTCCAATTATGGTTGTGAGGCATTTGCAATGTAACCCTTCAAGCTGATTGCTGGTGGTTTGCAGAATAGGTCCTGAAATAATGACTGGCTTCTGCTGAGGCCACTGGTTCTACAATCACCTTTTTGAGTAAGAGAGGAAATGCAGTAATTGCATGGAATAATCTTTGCTGTCTTTGCAAGGTACTGCAGAGATGGGTTTATGAACATGACCATATGTAGTATGGGAAAGTGGATACTGGTATTTCTCCTACAAAACTGTTTGTATGTCCATGTTCAAATGTCTTCAGCATTACTGTGGATTGCTGTTCTTTGACCAGCTGCCTGTTTGCCAGGTGTTAGTTCACAGAGAGGACAAAAGGAAGCGATGGTTTCTGAAGCAAGTACAATCAGGGGCTGGGTCAAAGCTGCCCCTGCGTCTGACTCATTTTAAAGACAGATGAGAGAGGCCCTATTCCTTCAAAAAGCCATTCCATCTGATGATGAAAGAATGATTTGGACCATCACCCAGGGTGCCTTTGGGTGTTTACATTTATATTTATTAATTCTTCAACTTCATTCTCCTTTTAAGGATGAAAATATGGACTGTACTGTGCTGGGGAGTCCTGGCAATGCAGGGGTCTTTTGAGTGGTAAATTTTCATTTAAACAGACTAAACCCCAAATTTTGCATTCCTTCTTTGACATGTAAATGCATGAAAAAGATTTGAAATTTATTTTGAAAAACACTCACTGAATTTATATTCCTAACTTGGTGAAAGGTTTGGGGTCCCAGTACTGCACAGTGACACAGAGCAAGCCAGACGGAAAGAGAAACAACAAAAGAGAGAGATATGATAAAAATCTTTGGGAGAAATAGATAATTTGTAAGTGAACATTTTTACAATGCAAACGAAATATACTTTTCTAGATATTTAGGTAATAATTACCTCATTATCTTTCAACAATGCATTCTTTATTCCTGCTCCTTTTGGTACCTGACACTAATTTTTGTAACTACAATAACGTAGAAATTACTGTACACACATTGTTACAACTTGAGCCTGTTTAATTAGTTGCCTGGAAAAGAAAGATAATGTCTATTATTTGTCTGGGGATAGTCAACTTATCTATGTTTCGAGATAATCACCTTTACTCTTGAGTGGGAAGACATCCTGCAATTACCAAAGAGCTAAAAGCAGTCCTTTCTTCCAGGGAAGATGGTGAGTCCTGAAGGCAATGACACCTTCTAAGCCTCGGCTATCATTAAAGTCTTTTCGACAGTGTAAGACTCCATTTTTATGGAGGATATCCTTTAACCTATTTTCAGAACAGTAACAACTGCCTTCTCCATTCATTTGTTTCATAGTGCAGTCTTAAAATTCCACTTGTCTGCAGGATTCATTAGCAATGTCTTTTTTACGTACACACATGTGCGGGCTTTGTGTGTGGTCTCCGAGAATGTATAAACCTTCCTCTCTGATTGAGAATCTGGTATGCTCAGCCCATTAACTTGGCTTCTATACTCCTCTGCTAAGATCTTGTGCAGTGTTGAGTCGCATGCACTGCGAAATATTGAGCCCATTTCTTATCTTCTTGTCTTTGCAGGTAAATAAGAGGTTAAAACATTACTGTTCAGCTTCCTTAACCTGTTCCCGTAACGATAGGACAGTCCTACAGAACTGGCTCTTGACTGCAAGAAATGTTTTCAACTGTAGGTCTGGAGAAGTCAATGTGCTTCTTACTGTATTTCACTCCAACCTTGTTGAGGCTGTACAGCACTGTCTGTATCTTAGTAATGCTATAGTAGCATCTACCTACTGTAGAGGAGCTCCAATTATTGTTAATAAAGATGCATGAGAATAAATACTTATGTTTTTCTTAGAATGCTTAAGCCTGATTTTTCAGTCACTTATGTCTGTAGGTTTTTGTACTTTGGAGAGATCAATCACTTTAAATAAGCTGCCCCAGCTTTTTCAGACTTGCAGCTGGAATGTGGTAGTAAGTTGCAAGATAATAAGCAAGGTGCTGTGGTGACACTGGGGCAATGCTTCCAAGGTGGCACCACTCCACAGAGCAAAATGTCCATCCTTGATGTTTCCTGATGAATCTCCTCACCAACACCTGGCAGTCATTATTGGTACAAAACGGCTATTAATGTATAAAAAGGAATTCTGTTTCTGTCAGGAGAGGAGAATGTCAATGCCATGGTTTGTCCAGGGAATCTCAAAAAAACCCCGACATTCAGGAATATTTGGAAGTCCATTACCATTAGTAATGTAGCTGAAGATCCCTCGCAGACATTTGACTTTGTGATTCTGTGTATGAGAAAAAAATTCCTTATTTCTTTCCTACTGGAATTTGTTCATTCATCAGAATTGAATTGCTTTGTGGAAACCATTTGGTTTTGAGCAGACAAGTCTTGTGAAACCCTGCCTGCTAGGCAGTTGTTGAAGCCTGTTTGGTTTTCTCTCTCATTTGGCTCTACACCAGCTGTATAATGAGTTGCTGGAAAATCTGTTTCCAGGCTTCAAGGTTCCTACTAAATTAAGCTACTATTTACTCTAACCTCTGGGGAATTCCACCAGGCAGACCATCGCAGAGCTGGTGCTCCATTCCCTTTCACAGTAAATTTAAAAATGCTATTTTCTTTCTGCCTTAGAGAGCAAGCTAATAATGAAGTACTGAAATTCTCTGTGAAGCAGGACTCTGTCCAATGCAGTCTTTACTGCATTGGTACTTTACATGGTCTACTCTGTTTACAGTGAACATCTGAGGGTATGCTTTACCTCATGTTGTGCCCTGGCTCTGTCCAAACAAAGCCCTTTACAGTGCACCAGTTTCATCCATAACATAGGTACCATGTGCAACAGTTCACAGTCCTCTTGACCCAGACCAGATTTCTTTGGTAACTGTGGAAAGTTGAAACTAAAGTGCTTGCAGGTAGAGTGGATGAGGTGCAGCAGACACAAGTTATAATAAGGGATATTCTCATTGGGCATTGAAAAACCCCATAAACGCTTGAAACAGGTTGGCTAGAGCACTCTTGGACTCTTCATCCTTAGAGCTTTTCAAAGCTTGACTGGACAAGGCTCTGAGCAACCTGATCAATGAGGGTGATGGATGACCTTCACAGGACCTTTCTGGTCTAAATTGTTCCATGATTCAATGAATTAATGACTATGGGTGGAGTACAATTGTCACGTGAAATCCTGAGTGCTCTATTCAGCAGGTTTAGATGCACCCAGGTGGACTAAGGAGGAAGAATGTATCATGTCAGCACAGCATTTTCTCATCAACACTCACCAGTTATTGACGTTAGCCCTCGTTACAAGCCAAAAGAGCTGCAAGATCTGCTTTCAAATTCTGTGGTTGACCCTGTATGTACCCCTTAGAAAGATATTTAATTTCTCCATAAATCAGGACAGAATGTTACTGCAGGGATGGAGGAACCTATGGATGAATCATTGTAAACATTCTGCACAACTAAAGAAGTATTTCAAAGCAAAATAAAGTGAAAAGTGATTCTGCCAAGCTCTGTTCCACTCCATGAAAACAGACAGAAGAATTTTTTTCTGTAAGTGGAAAGTATTACCCTTTTGCTTTGGTATATATGTATGCAGTTCTAGATAGATAAATAGATTATAGTTAGGTATATGTTTACTCCATTTTCCAGACTTAATATGCTTATAACTTGGATGATTTGGCAGACTGCCACATGTTCTTTTCATGTATATAAAAGCCCTGATAATGATAAAGGCATACAAAATTCAAAGTATTTGTTGTTTCTACCTAGAGATCTTAATAATTGCAGCCCAGCTACACTGCAAGAGCATTAGCAGTGAATGATATTCATCTGAGATCTTGACCAAGGCGCAGTAGTAGCTCATTCCACTGATTTTATTTACGTAGGAGAGGTTGAACACATTAGCTGGAAAATTAATGTTATTTTTTAATTTTAAATTTTAATACATGCCTGAAAATTGTAGTTCAAATGTAGTAAGAAAAATATTTATTGCTGCTGGAAATGGGCCATAGTTGGGATACACTGCTACTTTCCTGTTAAAGATAAGCAATCATATTTTAGTTCATAATCCTGGCGAGTCAGCCAACCTAATCCTTTTTTATTCATAAACTTGATTATCAGTAAGTCATATATATTGTTATCCCAGCACTGTTGGAGGGTTTTTGAGTTGTATATACAGCAAAAATTATTTAATCTTGAGAGCAAAGGCTTCTACAGTCTAAGAATATATATAATGTTTTGGGGCTCTTTCCAAAAGGAAAGATATCTTAGTGTTAAAATCAGCTCAAGAAATTGTGCTATAATTCTTTAACAACTGAGATAAACTATATAGCGAAAGAGTTTAACACCTTAAGAAGTCATAGGAGGATTCTGGGTGCTACTTTGAAAAGTGATTCTACAAGACATGCCTTTATGTAGCTCTGTCTGTTGAAAAGGCTCTAGCATGTGCCTACTTGATTTACGGTATTTATACATGCCAGGATTGGAAGGAGCTGACTGACCTGTCTCTGGTATTGGAATCATCCTGAATATGTTTGTGCAGTAGTCCTCCTGATCTATTTGCCCTGAGGGGATATCTGGAGTAATTAATCATAATGACTGTACTTTGATATGTGCATCTTTGATACATGTTAATGTGGCTGTTCAAAACTCTGGAGAGCCAGCATGTTCCAAACGTCCAAGGGAGGCAAGGGTATGCTGCATGGCAAATTCCCAAGTATAATGAAGCTAGCTGTTGGGCTGGAGGCTTAGAAAGCAGGGGAGGCTCCCAAAGACACAGTGAAAGCCTAGATGAAAAAGGAATATACTTTGGATGTGAGAAAGGAAGAAATGGACAAGTTTCTGTTGTACTAGTGGGCTAGCTGGAGTTCAGAAGACAGCTATGAAAGGCAGGAGAAGGAAAATCCAGATGACCTTGATCTGAGCCCCAAATTTAGATTTGATAGCAATTATAGGTTTGACTGGTTTTGGCTTGTTCTGTGGATTTATTCTACTAAATAAAAAGAAAATAATGTTTCAAAATGCCATGTGGAGTAATTTCGTGTTTGTCTTAAGTATGGACAGAAGTGTTCTAGTAAATTGTACTAATATAGTTTAGTATGTTGCTGCCCCAAGTTGCCTAACTCGCCTCTGCTGCTGCTTATCATCCTTGTAGCAAAGGTCAGCAAACTGCAACGTGTGCCTATGTCCTCTCTGATCCAACTTACCACCTTCTGCAACTGTCCCAGGTCTCAAGCAAACAATAGAAAAGAATGTACCTACAGACTTTGAAAGAGGACTCTGTCTAGAAATCAGGATCTTCTGGTACTTGTGGCCTGAGAAGCAGCACTCTCAGTGGTGCATACATAGAGGAGGAAGAACACTGATGGTGCCAGAGCTGTGTACACCCCAAACTGGATCATTGTCCACATCTGCTTTTTGATGGGTTATTTGCCCCTTCCTTCAAGCATCCTGCACTGGCCAGTGTCAGAGTCAGGATATTGGATAAGAAGGATCCAGAACAGCAAAACTAGGTCAGATCCAACCTGAATATGGCCAAACTCAAACATGGTCTGATGAGCTGAAGATCTTACCAGTTAAGGTTAATAATAACCTCTGTTTATACTGATAATTCCTCCATGCAGCTGTTACTTAAAATCAACATAAAACTTTGTGGTGGTTTGCCTGAGGAATCAGCCATATAAAAGCTATTCCCCAGTTAGTCTTAATCATTTGCTGAACATACACTTTTCTGTGTGCTCCTATCAGCTTCCAGCTCAATGCTTTAAGGAACTGTGAAACTGTTGAGACCAAATGAAGTTCACTTGGTTGAGATCAATCATCCCAGCGGTAAAATGGGGTTTTTGGGTGAGCAGGATTTGGCTGTCTGTATAATATCTACATCCTTCAAATAAATGCACATGTTTATGTCAGAGACATAGGGGTTTTTTTCAGTATGAGAATTACTGACTGTCTCTCTGTCTACCTAGTTCCTCTGATCTTTTACATGGTGCTTATCACTGCATTATGCAGGTTTGAACAGTTCCTTGAGAAATTTCATCTGCAGGGTGAAGTCTTAACAATTAAAAACCCTATATATCGTTCATTTACTAGAAACTGTTTGTAAGAAATGTTAGAAGAAATGGGTATTTTTCAAAGATGTGGAAACATGTTTAATGGAGTTGCACATGCTTTGATGTATCTTCCATTCTGTCAAAGCTTCTGCTTCTTGAATACTATGGACCAGATAACACTCTTAACTTCTTTGGAGATGGTTTGTACTCAGATTTTTTGCATCCTAAGAAAGCTCAGATAACAGTTTGAAAATGGCTGGCCTAAGGAGTCTATTGTGTCAGGCAGTCAAAGAAGGAATCATATTCCAACATAAAACTCCATTGTAAGTAAGGGTCATCACAGCTACACTGAAACTGGGGGAGCTGGGGAATAGCTTCCATATTATTCAGCAGTCACCCACTCCTTGCAGAGGAATTAGCACCTATCTGCCACCTTTATTAGATTAACTTCTGGTAAAGCAAACTTATATATTTACTAAGTTTATGGCACGAAGGGCAGTACAACTCTATAAGGAAACAGATGTCTTAAGAGACACACAAACAACACTGACCAAGTCATGTCTGCTGTCACTCTGCTCAATTCAGTCGTGGTTGTCCACCCTGCCCTAATTTTAGTGGGACAGCTCAGACACCCAGCAGTAGCATATGGAGAACGTGCCATGCCGGCTCCCACTGATGTTCTCTCCTTCTCAGCCCCACTAGCTCCACATCTGATGAAACCAGACTATTTACCATTTCCACACATTAGATTTACTGTTTCAATATTATTTTTTAATTCTTTATTTTACTTAAGTGAGAGCAAATTTTGTCCATGTGGGGTGGAAACAAGGTTGCTATTATTCTGAGGGAACATTATTCTCTGCCTAATTTGACTGAAGGCAAAACTGCCCTGAAAAGACAAATTGTGTGCAGATACATGTGAGACAGTCCTGAGGTTCCATACTCTAATGTGAGTGTCTCATGAAATGGATGAGAGAGGTCAGCTTTATCAGAGGCCCTAAGGGTATAATCGGAGTACCTCCTCTGGTACCTCAGGCCATCTGCTATGGCATCTAATAACCTCGTGAGAGCAATGAACAGCTCAGACTGTGATTTAGGGCTGCGGTCTGACTGCCTATTCCGGCTGCTATATGAAATGAAACTCCAATTACAGTGTCTAAATTCAGAAGAGAAATGAGCAATTCAAATCCTTGGCTATTAAGGGCTGGCGTCCCATATTGCCTGTGGAGCAAGGCGGAGGCAATATTTAGACCACCAGCAGGAGCTGCCTAAGTTAACCATTGTGACTGTTTCTTTCCTGTGATGCTACAGGGAATTAGGGCCTGAGAGTGCCAGCACAGCACAAGATCTGAATTGCTCATTTTGTACTTAGGTGATGTGACTGTCTCTTAGTCCATCTTAAATGTCACAATAGGCAGGCTGAATACAGCCCTCCTCCTCCCCCTACTACTCTGCTGGGATTGTGGAAGGAGGGAGGGAGTGAAAGGAAAAGCCATCTGTGCATCCCATCAAGTGGTGAAACAGGGGGAAAAGATCCTGCTGCTTTCAGCGCTGTTTCCATGAGTGCAGAAGTGCTGAGTGGGATAAGACTGAGAAAGAGTGATGGAGACTGAAACTGAAAAGGAGAGAGAGAGATCCATGGAAGTCAGTGGGAGTTTTACCACCGACCATAATGGGATTATGATTTAGGCCAGTCTGTGGAGATTTTAATGAGTCAAATGAAGACAGCTAAATAGTTTAAGCAAGCTATGTGCAGACTCCTTTTTCAGTATCCAGCATGCTAAGTAAGCATACCAAATCACATCCAATGTCCATTATCCAAACGATATCATTATCCCCCAAAGAGCACTTGTCTCCTGGCAGGGCTATGTGACAGGCTGCTGCCCAAAGCACTCTGCAGCTCATGGCAGAGGGGAGATTATGATTAGACTGAAGTACAGGAACCCTTACAATTCACTCAAAAATTGGTATTAATACATATGCAAATGCATTTGGACGGTGTGAAAATCAGACTGTACAGTTTCAGTTTTATCACGTAACACTAGATTTCCTTTTCCTTCCCCGGTGACTCAGATATTTGAGACTTGTGCAAGCTGGGAACGCAGGCTTTTCAGTTTATCATCGCACAGCCCTCACTGTCCTCAGCCTTGAGCACATTTAAAATTGGCATAAACATATTGCCCAAACTGATAAGTTTGTCCACATGGGCCAATGCAGTACTTTGTTGGAACGCTGACCTGGGCCTTGAAACAGTATAGCAAGTGCTGTATCCCAGCACAAATCCTCTCAGGGGAACTGTTTACTGATCCCATCATCCGTCACACTGATGGGTTGTGTCACCTGGGTTACACAGGGCAGACAGCGAGGACAGATCTCTGGTCAGTGGCATGCGTGAACTCTTCAGTCCTGGGTTTCAGAAATCTTCAGTCCTGACATGTTCCCAAGATCCCGCTGCAGCAATCTCCCTGTTCTAGCCACAAGTACACGTACCTTGGCAGTTTGGCTGAATCATTCTGGTCCTTTAATTATCCGTACTATAGAACGTACTCTTGGGTTCCCAGGGAATGCAGAAAGATCAAAGGAACATAGGCATTGTCAAGCCAGCCTTATTAAGAGCACAAAGGTCCCAGTAGTCTGAATAAGCATTATTGACACCTAACACAGGTGCCATTACCCTAACTTACTCTAATAGTTAGACTTTTATATCTGAGCTTGTCACTCTAGCTTTATAGTCAGTGGAGAGAAGTAGACAATTTCAGAGAATGATTGCTTTCTTCCTAAAACCAGTTTCTAATATAAGATGGATGAATTACCCTCCGGTGCTGCCTATTTCTCTGCCTTGATTATAAAGAGAACCTGAGATACTGATGTTATCAGCAAATGTCTAACTTCTAAGTACCTTAATTAGGTGAGATGAGATGGGAAATGTTCAGAAGATCTCTGATCTGGCAGTTTCCATTTAGGAGGGCTGCCCAAACTGGAAGCATCATCCCTCAAAACCGATCGTTTTTGAAAATAGGAGCCACATGGGATTTTATTTGTGAGAAACAATAACAGGAATAGAAGAACAAAAATGAATAAACTCATACATGTTACAAAATTTATTTCCTCTGTACTTGCCAGGAAAGTCTAACATTCAGAATTCTGTATTTATTCTGCAAAAGCAGATGCACAGTCCCAGGACTGACAGACTGTATTGGGTTTGTGTGGCAAGGTTCTGGTAGCTGGGGGGTTATAGGGGTGGCTTCTGTGAGAAGCTGCTAGAAGCTTCCCCTATGACCGATAGAGCCAATGCCAACTGGCTCCAAGACAGCCCTGCCACTGGCCAAGGCTGAGCCCATCAGCGACGGTGGTAACGCCTCTGGGATAACATAGTTAAGAAGGGGAAAAAAAAACCAAAACAAAACAGTATGGCAGCAGCGAGAAGAGAAGAGGGAGAATACGTGAGAGCAACACCTCTGCAGACACGAAGGTCAGTGAAGAAGGAGGAGGAGGAGGTGCTCCAGGCATCAGAGCAGAGATTCCCCTGCAGCCTGTGGTGAAGACCATGGTGAGGCCAGCTGTCCCCCTGGAGCCCATGGAGGTCCACGGTGGAGCAGAGATCCACCTGCAGCCCATGGAGGACCCTGTGCTGGAGCAGGTGGATGCATCCAAAGGAGGCTGTGACCCCATGGAGAGCCCACACTGAAGCAGGCTCCTGGCAGGACCTGTGGCCCCACAGAGAGAAGCCCACACTGGAGCAGGTTTGCTGGCAGGACTCCTGACCCCGTGGGGGACCCATGCTGGAGCAAATTGTTCCTGAAGGACTGCAGCCCATAGAAAGGACCCACAATGGAAAAGTTCATGGTGGACTGTCTCCAGTGGGAGGGACCCCAAGCTGGAACAGGGGAAGAGTGTGAGGACTCCTCCCCCTGAGGAGGAAGGAGCAGCAGAGACAACATGTGATGAACTTACCACAACCCCTATCACCTGTCCCACTGCACCGCTTGGGGGGAGGAGGTAGAGAAATCGGGGGGAAGTTGAGCCCGGGAAGAAAGGAGGGGTGAGGGGATGGTGTTTTAAGATTTAGTTTTTATTTCTTATTACCCTAGTCTGATTGGATGGGTAATAAATTAAATTAATTTTCCCCAAGTCAAGCCTGTTTTGCGCATGATGGTAATTGCTGAGTGATCTCCCTGTCCTTATCTCAACCCACAAGCCTGTCATTATATTTTCTCTCCCCTGTCCAGCTGAGGAGTGGAGTGATAGAGCAGCTTTGGTGGGCACCTAGTATCTAGACAGGGTCAACCCACCACACAAACCATTCCCTACCTCACCATAGACAATTAGGAAATCGTCCAACTGTGTAGTGGGAAAAATAGAGATGTGCTATCAGACAACTCCTATGGGCAAGGGGACAGAGAGCTTGCTGTCTTCTCTACCACAGTGGCACTCCACAGTCCTCAACATGCCTGACATTCAGTCCTACACAACCACCATATGGCTCTTTTCCTTACTTAAAATCTGTTTAAATCTAGGAAATAGAGACTTGTGTGGGCCATAAATCCTATGCTTACACCCTACCCTGGTGGAGGTCCTTCTCCCATTGCTTTATTACCTTTTCTTCCCTTCATGCTAGGAAATCCGGGAAGCTGGTACACAGTATCTCACAATAATAATCATCCCAAGGATAAATTAGTTTTTAATAACATATTTTGAAATGGCAACATCAAGCCAACACTAGGTGCATTAATACAACTGAAATACCTGACACATCACTCTGACAGGGAGAACATAACAGCCAGGAGGGTAAGAGGAGTGTCTCTTGCTAGTGCAACAGGAAAAAAATGTAGCACCTGAATAGTAGTTGGCATCAACACGTACACACGTACACAGTGCTGACCTTGGATGTCATCAACAACAATGGATGGGAAGGGGATCGCTAACAGCTACATTCGTACTCCGGCTGTTCGAGGAGGTTATATCTTTTTAAGTATGTACTTAGCCCTCTGATGACCCTAAAAGAAAATGCAGGTGATAATTGGACAATCTTTATCTGTCAGAAACTGAGATTTTAAACAAAAGTTTGTTTGGCATTCTTTCTTTCTGCCCTCACTTGATATATGTTGTGTGCATGTTTATTAGGTAGCTTTTAAAATCCTTTTTCCTCTCCCAACAATTACACACATAATAAAAATGATAATCACAGTGGGTGGAGATTGTATTTCCTTTCCTTTTAACAGAAAGGACAGCCTGGTAAAAAAATAAATGGAGTTAATTAGTTGAATATAATCGCAAATTCCTTGGAGTCAAAATGCGCTGCATATCAGCAGAAAATGCTATTTGCCATATGGTATTGGAAAACTCTGGAATGATGTCTTTTCCTCTACTATTTTCTGCAGACTGAGTATGGACGCGGATTATTTGTGGCTTCCCAAGCATTTGAGTTATGCAAGCCAGCTCACTGAGTGGCCCAAAGCAGCAAAGAACCATGCTTGTTCAGTTCATAATAAGTACTAAAAAATAAACAAACAAAAAATCTTGGTTTTGCAAAGTTTTTCATGAAAGCCTAAAGTTTCACTTTTCAGTGGTTTTGGGAAACTTTCAGAAACTTTTTTCTTCTAAGAGTCCATTCAAGGTCCCCTGACAGTGTTACTAAGAACAGTGGAAGGGTCTTAGAGGGAAGTTATCAAACACAAGTAGGAAATCATAAAATCATAGAATCATACCCTCAAGCATGTCAATCTGCTTGAGGGTAGGATGGTCCTACAGAGGGATCTGGACAGGCTGCATTGATGGGCCAAGGCCAATGGTATGAGGTTCCACAAGGCCAAGTGCCAGGTCCTGCGCTTGGGTCACAACAACCCCATGCAGCGATACAGGCTTGGGGAAGAGTGGCTGGAAAGCTGCCTGGCAGAAAAGGACCTGGGGGTGTTGGTCGACAGTCGGCTGAACGTGAGCCAGCAGTGCGCCCAGGTGGCCAAGAAGGCCAACAGCATCCTGGCCTGTATCAGGAATAGTGTGACTAGCAGGACTAGGGCAGTGATGATCCCCCTATACTCGGCACTGGTGAGGCCCCACCTCGAATAGTGTGTTCACTTTTGGANGACCTTTAAAGGTCATCTATTCCAACCTCCCCTGCAATGAGTAGGGACATACTCAAGTAGATCAGGTTGCTCAGAGCCCTGTCCAACCTGACCTTGAATGTTTCCAGGGATGGGGCACCTACCACCTCTCTGGGCAACCTGGGCCATTGTTTCACCACCTTAATTGTAAAAAATTTCTTCCTTATATCTAATCTAAGTCTTCCCTCTTTTAGTTTAAAGCCATTACCCCTTGTCCTAGCACAACAGGTCCTGCTAGAAAGTTTGTCCCCATCTTTCCCGTAGGCCTCCTTTGAGTACTGAAAGTCCGCAATAAGGTCTCCCTGGAACCTTCTCTTCTCTGGGGTGTACAACCCCAAATCTCTCAGTCTGTCTATAGGAGAGGTGCTCCAGCTCCCTGGTCATTATTGTGGCCCTCCTCTGGACCCGCTCTAACAGCTCCATGTCTTTCCTGCTCTGACAACTCCAGAGCTGGACGCAGTACTCCAGGTGGGGTGTCACCGGAGCAGAGTAGAGGGGCAAAATCACCTCCCTTGACCTGCTGGCCATGCTTCTTTTGATACAGGCCAGGATACAGTTGGCCTTCTGGGCTGCAAGTGCACATTGTTGGCTCACGTCCAGCTTTTCATCCACCAGTACCCCCATGTCCTTCTCGGTAGGGCTGCTCTCAGTTCCTTCATCCCCCAGCCTGTATTGATACTGGGGGTTGCTCCGACCCAGGTGCAGGACCGTGCATTACACAAATGGTTGTTAAATACACAAATGGTTTTGTACTTCACATGGAAATCATTTAGAATAAGAAAGAGGTTAAAATGCAGAACCCAAGGCAAGTTACCATGCCACCTTCTTAAAAAACAGTTCCTCTGGGGATTTCTGTCAGTGATTTTTCACTGCTCATTTTTAAGATACACATCAACATCCACGCCCCCAAAAACCCAAACCTGCTAAGAAATAGCCATTCTGATCTCTTAGATTTATATCTCTCTGGGGAATTGCTCTCCAAGAGCCTAAGCTTCTTTTCTTATGTGAAAGAGATATATGGGGACTCACACTACTGCTTACAAACTCTGACTTAGAAGTGAAATAAAAGTTCATTTTCAAGCTATAAAAATATATCCAGATCTTACAACAGCAGCATTGCCTTAATTACACTGGTAGCTCAGTTTTTTGGTCTTTTCAGTTTTATGGCCCTGTTAATGCTATCAGGTCAATAAAGTTAGCAGCCTTAACTGAAAAATTGGCAGTGAATGTTTCCAAGCTTCATTCCTCAGATATGATAATTATTGTGATGTGTAGATTTTTCTCTCTTGAAAGTAAACACTTATATCATATGAATAAGTAGGCCATCGTTTTAGTTGTTAAATCTGTCAGATGGGCAAGTTGTTTTTTTCTCCATACAGCGTGTAAACGGAAGGTGAATTATACGTATAAGCAAAGCCAGGATTCGGAAACCTGAATTGCTCCAATCCCCCAGAGAAGTCACAGAAGTGCTGCTAGTAGCTTCAAGGGTTTTGTAATTCAAAACAGCAAGAATTTACAACATATAGTACAATAAAATACATAATTTACAAATGAGGGCTGGTCATGCAGATTGGCTTATGCTGATGAAAATTTTGAAGTTTTAGCACTTTTTTACTGAGGTTTTCAATGATGTTCACAAAATGTTGTACATTTTCCCCCACGGTTCTAATATGTGCCATTAGCAACTTCAAGGCAAAATTGAACTGAATGTGAAAAAAATTACTTACAAACTTTGAAAGCATTTAATATATATTTTTCCTCCTGTTTTCTTTTGTGGGGTTTGTCAGTAGCAGGTTTCCTTTAAAACAGGTAGTCAGTGTGATTAAAAAATAAGGAGAAAATCTGTTCACATGCCTCTGCTATTCTGACTTCATTAAAGTAAAATTTTTGCTTATTTTTAGAATGGTCAGTTCTGTCTTAGTGAACAAGTGGTATTATTCTTAGGACTTCTCTGAAGTCTTAGGGAATTGAGAAAGTATTGGAAGGTAGAAACCTGTCAGAGGGGCTTTCCTAGCAGTAGCAGGCTTTAAAAATATGATCCTAATTTTTCATTTTCCATTAAGAAAATCACAGATGATTTCTCTCTGGCTGCCCCTTGAAGTCAGCAACCTGAAGATTAAGCTGTCAATTCTTGCTAAAGCAGACTTTTTCAGGAATCGTCAAAAAAGTTGGCATTTATTCCAAAGAAGAAATTAAAAGCCAGGTGACCCTCAACACTGCCCACAGGACAGAAATTTCCTGCTTGACTCTTAGCTTACCTAACCTCTTCATCCATTCGTTACAAAGTGTAACACATCATCTTTTGACATCTCCATGCTACTTGATGTGGCACTGCATAAAGGGATGTGCATCATAACTTGCCAATAGAACTGCCACCTCGGACTTCCAAAGCGCAGATTTTAGCCTGTTTAGGAGCATGGTTGAGAGTGTCCCTCGGGAGACAGTCCTGAAGGGCAAAGGTGCCCAGGAAGGCTGGTCATACTTTAAGCAGGAACTCTTAAAAGCACAGGAGAAGGCCATCCCCATGTCCCAAAAAACGAGCCAATGGGGAAGAAGACCAGCCTAGCTAAATAGAGAGCTTTGGCTGGACCTCAGGAACAAAAGGAAAGTTTACACTCCGTGGAAAAGGGGGTTGGCAACTTACGAAGAATACCAAGATGTAGTGAAGCTATGCAGGAGGAAAATTAGAAGGGCCAAAGCCCAAGCAGAACTCGGCTTGGCCACTGTGGTTAAAGATAATAAGAGGAGGTTCTTTCAGTATATCAACAGAAAAAGGAATACTAGGGAAAATGTAGGCTCACTGATGAATGAGATGGGCACCCTAGTGGTGGAAGACATAGA
>VYXH01011207.1:1017884-1032207 GCA_013397275.1 Burhinus bistriatus | reverse complement strand
GTTTTTTTTTTTTTTTTTTTGGTTTGGCTTTTTTTTGTTTGGTTGGTTTTGTGTTTGGTTTTGGGTTTTTGGGTTTTTTTTTTGAGACACACCGATCCATAGTCACAGATCTTAAACAAAAAGAATGCAGAAGACCACTTGACCTGTCTGCTATACCTGATCTCATATATAGTGATTCCAGTGTTTCCTAAATTGGATGTATATGCCCTATTTTTCCCCTACCCTCTTAACTTTCAGTATTTCAAAAAGCGAAGTTAGAATATCCGTGAGGGCACTGTGTGACTGGTGTACGTCCATTCAGGGAACGTGACCCCTGTGTTATTTTACCTGAAGTCTGTACTTATTTCAATCTGTATTTTTCCTTTGGAAGTCAGATGACCTTTTTTTGCAGTGGTTTTTTTCCAAGTACAAATTCTTGTTTGTAAGTACAGAGTAGCCATCTTTGCTATGGAGTTAGCATAACCAATTTTAGCCCTCAATTTGAATTCAAGGCTCTCGGTACTTTTAGAGAAGTGTATTGTGCCTGACCATACCATCCGCCAGAATCCAACACTAGTTGAAATGACAGTTCTACCTTAAAACATTATCAAATCTGGAATCCAATGGTTTTTTTTCTTGAGTCTTTTCACTTAATGTCAGAGTCCTCTAACAAAAGCTATGCTCTCAAAGCTGTTGTAAAGAATAATGTCAAACCAAAGTAATTATTGTTCAAACATTTTCCATATTTCATACTGTATGATCTTTTTTTGTATTCATATGATGTTTCTGTTTTCATTGGAACAGTTACAATGAGTTTAATACTTTTTTTATTAAATTCCATTTCTAATAACTAGAAAGAATTCCATTCTTTTGCTCTCTACAGTTCATGCTTTAGCATACTGCTCACCTTTCTTTAGTTTGCAGAAGAAATGCAGGGTGAATACTTACTGCTCAAACGAACAGGAAATAAAAGGTCCTTTTTAAATTTGATACATGACATGATGTTATGAATAAGAAGAGTCTGAGTATTGAGAAGTCAGTGATATCCTGGGTTGTCTTACAGCTGCAGAGTCAATCAGTAAGTTATCTGTGAGCCTTTGTCACAATGGCATACACAGGAGGAAACTTCAGATGTAATGGTCTGTTGCAATTGGAAAGGGGTCTGCCGTAAACACAAGCTTTTGGAGGATAGTTACTGCATTTTGGATTCTAAAACATGATGGTAAATGAGTTCCTATCTTGAGCTGTAGCCATTCATAAACTTGTTTTGGGTAATCTTGCACAGCTATATAATTGCTATACACTGTGGGCTCAGGATAGTGGGTGCAAACGCTGGTATAAGGTGTAATGGCCTCAGAAGTATTTCACATCAGTGAAACTCACTGTGGTTACAAAGCAGTGTAAAACATGCTTTTTCTATGAGAGAACACAAGTCCAAAAACTAACAAGATGCATAAAATGCTTGTTATGCATGAATCCTGGCAATAAACAAGAAAAAATAATATTAGGATTAACAACAAGGCATAGATTCAGGAGTTCATGAATTAGAAGACATTAATCTACCTGCAGAGAAGCTGAGTATTTGTGTAGCTAATGCATTTCATTTGCTTTTTACCAATGTATCAAATTATTTCAAGTAGCTTTTCAAGAAGCCAGCTAGGAAAGATGTTAGCCTAATTAAAGGTTCTTTCTTATTTCAGGGGAAACTATTTTTTTTTTTTTTTAACATATGATCGGTATTGCCAGGTGGTTCTGTCTCCATTGGAGACAAACATATCGTTCCAACTGAATGAGGTGCAAAAGCCAGTTGATTTGAATATCTAACTGATTTGTAAATTGCTGGTCTATTAAAATTTAAGAAATGTGTCCATGTCTTACAGACCCTAAAACTAATCCAGGAAATAATTGCTTTAGATATGTATTCTTTGAAATATTATTGTAAGTACATGCTAGACTGGGCTTCTTTTAACTGTGGATTCTGATCTTGCTTTAAAGCAGTCGAGGAAAATTTCCCAACTATATGGAAGTTCATTTTTCAAAGTCATTATTTTTTGTATTTTTCTGTATTTTTTCTAGAACCCACCACCTATTCAACATTGAGGTGTTGTGTGGACACAGTCAGGGAGAGCAGCTATAGCTCTACAGTGCTTAGAGAGCTAATGGGCAAATTGGGCAAAGGCAACAGTTTATTGTACATATGAAGGAACTGAGAAAAAGGGGCATTAAGCAATTTACAGTCTACGTTGGAGCCAAAACCTGAAAAAGCCTATACTTCTTCCTCATATTTATATAATGCAATTTCTAAATGTATGTACTAGATTCAGATCACTGAGTTCTCATTATTCTCCTGTAGTATAAACAGCTCTTTCCTAACTACACTTAATGAAGTCTCTTCTCATCCTTCTGTGTTTCAAGGCTGAATGATTCAAGTCTCAAAGCTTTTTCTCACAGTAAAGAACTTCCTTAAATACACCTTGTAGACTTTCTGGCATAATTTCAATTTTGTTTTGAAAGAGCTTTTAGTAGCTGTATTTTAAAAGAAAACATTTGAAGATTTAAACACTTATACTGGAGATCAGAAGAATTATTGTGGTTTTGTGGAGAAGGATTTTGTGTTTTGCTAGTGATTCTTTTTTGAAAAAAATCTGTGTCACAACCATCTCATCCAGGGGAAATAATACAGTGAAACAGTAATCGCACATCCCTGGATAAAAATCCTGGCTCAGTTAAAGTCAATGGAAAGCTCTCACAAATGACAATGAGACCCAAATTCTACCCATTGGTTTCATTGCCATTGGAAAATTCACGCTGAAGCACAACAGCTCTCCTGTGTGCTGACTGGCTTCTCCAGCAGTAAAGTCAGAATGAGAATGTACAGGCTTCATCTGCTTCCCAAGAGTTGCTTTCCCAGTGAGTTGGGTCAGAATCATAAATACAATCTTGATATTTAAGCTAAAATAAGAAGAAAGGGTAGATCTTTTTCAATTAATTACTCAGGAATTTATGCTTATATTCAGAATTTATGCTTTATATACAGAAGCTTGTAAAGCTCAGGTAGACTAAAACTGCAGGTACCCACTGTATGGACATACCTGTGTTATACGTACTTTATACATATAGATGCTATGTTTATATTCTACCAGCTTTATTTACAGAAGTTTATATAGCTCAGAGGGCCTAAGAAACTGCTAAGTCACCCATTATGCCAATTATTACATTCTTTTGAGATCCATATAGATCCTTCAAAGTAACACTTTTTAAATTACAATTTCGTTTTTTGCTTTGGATCTCTAAATTCTGTTGAAATCAACCCAAATAAAATACTTCTTGTCAGATCTGTTAAGCCAGTTTGAGTTTCATCGTTGACATGATGAATCTTCTAGATACATGATGAATTTTCTAGATACAGTAATAACCTAACATAGAGCCTCATGAATGTCCTATTTAATGCAGTTTTGTGTCCTGTACTACATCTTAAACACTACCTTTCTTATATCCAAAAGATGCCTAATCATGTTTAGATAAGGAACATAAAACTGGTTGGAGAAGTTCAAATCACTTGTCCGCAGTCAGAAAATCCTACTTCCAGCTATGTTTTACTAATAATATTAGCTGATAATCTAGTAATAAATGCATAATGGGGGAAGGGGGGGAGGAATTGAGTTAATGGTGCCATTTCAGACTATTTGAAAAGTGTTTTCAACTTCATTTGGAGTTATAATTGGCCCACCGATGGAGCAAGATCATCATGCTATGCAAGTTGCTGTAGCTTCATTGACATCAAAAGGCGAATTTAGATGGGATACAAATCCAGCTCATAGACCCTAAAAACACTAAATAAAAGTCACTGCCAGACCAAATAATTTCAAAACTGAAAAGAGAAGACTACTCAAAGTAATGTCAACCATCTGGAAGGGAGACTACGTGGAAATAAAAAATGTCTCTGTCCAAGTTATCAACTTTTCCAAAGCTTGTAACAAAAACATGAACCAGTCATTTTGGCAGTAGTTCAAACAACAAAGCTGTGAAATGAACTGATAACTAGTCAAGGCCACACACCATGGCAATGAAATACAGTAAGATACCGCTACTGGTAATAAATGGAGAGAGTTGTAGGCAGATGGTCAGGACAATGAGAAGAAAAGAGACTGGCAAAGTCATCTGCCTGATAAAGCATGTAATATAAGCAAAATAAATCTCTTTTTAGAGTAGTCACTACTGACTTGGTCAATTTTGCTTGTGGATTAACTGCAGCTGAGAAACCATTTGTGAATGTTCAGTAGGGGAAAAAAGAAGAATAAAAATAAAAGCAGCTTGGTTCTTGACTCTCTTCAGGACATCTTCCAACTCATACTCACTTAAAACATCAGAAGTGATCTCCTGCTCCAGGAGATGGGTCATAATCTGATCAAGTAGCAGATTAGAAATTAGATTTTTGCCCTATTCTACCTATTGCTAGTTCATGTATTGTGCTGTTTAGAACGGCTGTGTGTTCTGGCAGGATGGATTAAAAGGACTGGAAAGGAGTCTGTAAATTACCAGGTTATGACTATGCGTAGGTGGCTGGCTGTGTGACTCTGAGGAAAAAATCTTTTTCCTTGAAGGCAGTCACTAAAAGGGCTGTTGCCAAACATAATTTCAGTCATATGAGGCATTTTAAAGTAGGTCCAGGTAAATAAAGAAATGATTTAAATATAGATGGATTACTGGCAGTAGCACTTTCCCAAAATAGTCTGATTTTTTTTTTTTTATGCTTGCACATGCTCGCTGTCTCTCTCGCTTCCCCCTCCTCCCCCCACCAATAGAGACAGAGGTGTAGGAACTCCTGCCTATTACTTTTGCACTTGCAGTCCACAGAACTTTGCTCTCACAAGGTGTAACCATCTGAGCATTGCTGTATACCGTCTTCCTCTGGTTTTGCACTTCATCTTGTTACTAAGGGAGACAATTTTAAAGCATGTCTTGATTTTTGTGTCAGTATGTGTGTTTGGGATTGCTGTTGATAGTTGTATGTTCTGTTTTGAAATAAACATGGCCATAGTGTCTGTTTTAACATTATTTACAATTTCTTTATTAGAACTTCTTTTACCATGGCCTACAGAAAATAATTTCTGCCTGTAGCACTCTTAAAAACTGCTCATGCAATGAGTGCAAAATCCTGTAATGACTTTGTTGAAGCAGAGACGTAAGGCGTTCAGTGTTACTTTTGGTATACTCATAGTATGACAATACTTAGACTCTGTTAATTGGAGAAATATTACTTGGCTTAGCTGTATGATGTCTTTCACAGCCTATAAGCAATGTTTCTTCTTCAAGAGAGATTTCTGAAATGGGAAGAAACTCAACATTGACAGAAAATGCAATGAGTCAGTCATGACAGTTACTCATAAGTGATGTGACCTACATCTAAAGTAAAATTCTGTATAAAATTTTCTGTCTGAAATAATAACTCTAAAAGTGACATTTGCCCTTTAGATATACAGATACAAATAAAGGGTAAATTAATCATAGTGAATGAGTCATTTTAAAGATTACAAGCTTCCACGGTATTGTTATTATGAAAGTTTTGTTCCCTAAAGATGCTTTAAACCTGATAAGGTTTTAGAAATTTAATTGAAAAAGTTTAATAAAGAATTAAAATTATCATGTGCCCCTTTGCTGAAATACAAATGAACTAAGAGATTCTTTGTAAAAGAAGCTAAGGTGAATAGCATGTTAGTATTCCTTTGAATACCGTATCAACTTCTTGCTATTATTAATAAAATTATGGTTGGTTTACTGGGTGAAATGATTTTAAAATAAATAGCTTCTGTGCAGATATTACAAGATTTCAGTATCACTATTTCACAGTGTTGAGATAACGGGAAAGAAGATACACTTAAAGGTCATTGCTTATGCTGTAGTTATATGTCTTACAATGCTTGAATGATGTTTTTAAAAGAGTAACTGAATACTTATAACTTGCAGGATTGATATTCTTTCAGATGCTGACAAACATACATCTATCCAGATAATGGAAATTATTCTTCTTTTATATGTGTTTGTTCATATAAATACAACATATAGTGCATTCAGCTGTGACTCATGAATAAATCTTGAAGATGCATGAGGAATCAGAGCATTCAAATCTGATTTTCAACTGAAGGGGAAAAAAAGTTTGAATGGGATTTCTTCAGTCCATTGGGAAGAGGTGATTTCATTTAACCCCTTCTCTGTTAAAAATACTCGCCAAGCTATAAGTGTGAAGAAGTTTGGTAGAGTTTTCAAAGGCACCCAAGAGAATCTGCAGTTAACTCCCACTGAAATAAGGCAATAAAGCCTATTGAATTGTGAACAGAACTATGCACTGAACTTCTTTGGTCTTATAGGTACAGGACAGCTGCATTCCACATCCTTCACTGGGCCTTTGTTCATTTATCTATTCCACATTTTTGCATGAAGATGTTAAGAGATTTGTACCGATGTTATACTACAACACTGTGACACTTTCACAATTTACCTTTATAATTTCACTGCATTTTACATATGTATTCTGAGCACCATTCCCCTCTGTTTCTTCTTGATAAGATACATGCCTTAACTGGAGAAGAATTCAGATTGTTTTCTGTGTGATTTTTCTAGCAAATTCTTATGGTTTTCTATAATGTTCTTTCACGTCTCAAAGACATTGCGTGCAAAAGAAGGTTTTATTCTGCTTACAGGTGTGATAGGTCCGCAGGAGGTTGCATCTTTTTCCTCTAGTGTTATGTGGATTTAAAAGACCTATTAAATCTGTTGTAAGATTTCCTTCTTTTCTGAGATCAAGAACAGCTCATAGTTTCCCCTAGCCTTCTTTTTTAGGGGTCAAATAGTAATCTTCCAAAATTAGCATTTCATAACACAAGATGAACTCTTCATTTTAATTTGGTCTTCTTCCTACGCTCTTATTATTCATACTTTTTATCATATTATGATCTCTCAAGATTTTTTTTCTTTGTAATACACATTGTATTTCTATTCTGTTTTCCATAAGCACATCTTTTTATCTTTCCCTGGATCTGGAAATTCAATTCTTGTGCCATTATTTGACAAAAGCATGTTGACATGACTTCAAACTTGCAGACTTCTAGATTTACAGATTTAGGCCAAACTTTTCATCTTTTTATTTTTTTAAGTCAACATAGGAGATGTTACGCTATTAGCCATATACTTTATCTCTCCATTCTTTTCTTACAGTAAAATTGCTGACAAGTCAAAATACTTCAAAACAACAAATCATTTAAAAATGTATTAAACAGCATTATTGCAGACCATGTCTTTGATTTATACGAAATGTTAACTGTAAGCATTTTCACTCATGTCATTAGGAAACTAACCAGGAATTCTCCCACGAAGGGGTGGGATGAAATGAAGAGGCTATTAGTAACGTCTTTAACCCACACCCTCTGAGGAAAAGGTATTTCCTGAACTTTCACATGAACACAGCTTGATCAAAACCTGCTCCTTTTTTAGGATTGTGCCCTGGGTATTTGCCATTCACAGCACCAGGGGAATAAGTGAACTGTGGCCTTAATTTTAAGGTTACTATTCCTAGAAGGCCTGAAATTAAGGACTGCTTTAGGCATTTATCTATGAATGTAAGTCAAATTGAGGCACTTTGGGACTTTGAGTGTGAACCTATGTAAAAATAGACTTTTGCATGTGATTAACTGGGACAAGTAAATTAGAAAGAAAAAGAACAAGGGAAATATTGACAAGTGAGGAAGTATTTACAAGGTGAATCCTCGTTAATTGAACAGCAGGAAGACACCAATACCTTCTCTACCCAACCCTGATATTTAACCAGTATCCAGTGTTAGGGTTAACGCAGTCTCCTCCAAACAATCAGCAGTTTGTAAGCTCTTGTATTATCTGGATTCTGCAGACTTCCAAGTCTCCATACAACCTAAAAGGTAGAAGGTGCCATATCAAAATGCAGAGATTTCATAAAAATCGTTTTAAGCTGAAGCGCCTCTGGACATCTGCCAGTACTCTAGAAGAGAGCTCTTTTAGCCTACGGTAAGCACAGAAACAATCGGCTAATGGGCGCATCTATATTACATCTTAATATTAAGATGCTATTTTTAATAATTTTAACTCTCTCTAAGCTTTGTAGTCTTTCAATAAAAGAAGGGAAAAGAATCCTATACTGCCAGCAGATTGTTCCAATTTGAAAAAAATATTCTCTCATGACCCAAAATGGGAAATCAGCTAAACTTGGACATTATAAGACCACAAAGTGAAGCATAGGAAGATCATAGAATCATAGAATCGTTTAGGTTGGAAAAGACCTTTAAGATCATCTAGTCCAACCATTGACCCTACTTCTACCAGGTCTGCCACTAAACCATGTCTCCAAGCACCACATCTACACGACTTTTAAACACATCTAGGGATGATGACTCAACCACCTCCCTGGGCAGCCTGTTCCAACGCTTGATAACTCTTTCAGTGAAAAACTTTTTCCTAATGTCCAGCCTAAACCTCCCCTGGTGCAACTTGAACCCACTTCCCCTTGTCCTATTGCTAGTTACTTGGGAGAAGAGACCAGCTCCCATCTCACTACAACCTCCTTTCAGGTAGTTGTAGAGAGCAATAAGNCCAGTCTGTCCAGATCTCTCTGCAGAGCCTTCTTACCCTCAAGCAGATCAACACTCCTGCTTAATTTGGTGTCACCTGCAAACTTACTGAGGGTGCACTCAATCCCCTCATCCAGATCATCAATAAAGATATTAAACAAGGCTGGCCCCAAAACTGAGCCCTGAGGAACACCGCTTGAGACCTGGCACCAGCTGGATTTAATGCCATTCACCACAACTCTCTGGGCTCGGCCATCCAGCCAGTTTTTAATCCAGCAAAGAGTACACCTGTCTAAGCCACGGGCTGCCAGTTTCTCTAGCGGAATGCTGTGGGAGACTGTGTCGAAGGCCTTACTAAAGTCCAAGTAGACAACATCCACAGCTTTTCCTTCATCCGCCAGGGGGGTCACCTGGTCATAAAAGGAGATCAGATTGGTCAAGCAGGACCTGCCTTTCATGAACCCATGTTGGCTGGGCCTGATCCCCTGGTTGTCCTTCACATGACAGGTGAGTGCACTGAGGATGAACCGTTCCATGATCTTTCCTGGCACTGAGATCAGGCTGACAGATGGGTCTGGATAATTTAGAATACTGTTAAACAATACTGTTAGGGTTGTTCAATCTTCTTAATTTACTGGGATTTGTGAACAGGCTTAGCTTTTCCTAATGTACATTAATTTATAGGTGCCAGAAGATTCGCTCAGTTATTTCTGTCTCAAATATTTAAGTTCCCCTTCTGTATCACTGCTGATTTGGCCAACAAATATTGAATTTTGAAAGATTTAATAACTACTTTTAGTCAATAAACATATCCTTTTAGTTTTTACATCTTTATACTTGTTCTTGTTTAGTATGGTGGATAGTTCTGATGTATGTTGAATCCTTCTACCTTTCTATAGGCAGATTACTGATATTAAATGTCATAAGTCCTATTCTACTAAAATTGTTTGTCTGCTAAGTACGTATCTAGATTTACTTTTTTTTAACATAGAGGATAAAAGGATACATTTTCTTTATTTTTTTTTGAGAAGCTTAAGGTGTTCATGTAGTACAATAATGAATCGTTATCATTTATGTCAGCACATGCTTGGTAGAGTGTTTAAGAGAAAGGGAATAGTAAAAAAAATAGTTGTTTTTTTTTTCCTGTAGATAATCTGATTATTTGTTCATGTTTCAGTATATCCAATAAATGCAAAGACAACACATTTTATAACTTAAGAGATATTTTCTATCATATATAGAATATATTTCTCAAAGTAGGTGAAAGCTCTTTAACTATGACATACAGTAACAATATAACGGCTTTATTTAAAAAGGATATAATCATTTTATCCTTATGCTAGAAAGGTTGTCTGGGTGAACTCTGCCCTTAGCTAGTTTACAAAAGCATTATTATTAAAATGTACAGTGACATTTCTATTTTGGTAGGACTTCCTCAAAGTGTAGGAAAAGGCAAAAAAAATCTCCAACCCTATATTACTTGTAGTAGGAGAACTTATTCATATATTTTCATATGAAGAAATTGTAAGAAACCAGAAAATGTGATCTTCTAAGTTCCCAGTTACTAATTTTCTTTGAAGTAGTTCTGAAATTCTTTCAAACATTTTGTATGCTTAGCTACTAAAAACAACTAAGTCATCACAGGGTTATGTGTGAATAATATATGTATAAATTACAGTAATGTACCTCTAAATGTGCCATTTATTTGCCTAGATATGACTCAGAAGTCTGTGCCTACTCCTTTATAATGAATACATGTTCAGGCATTAAAGATTAGAAACTAATTATACACACATTGTCAGTACTAATATTTGTACTTAATCTGATTTACACTACACTAAATAATAAACCTGACTAAAATTATAAAAAGTTATATGTGCAGCCATTAATGTGCTTTTTTATAGTACCTTATTCATTTTTAAAAGCATATTAAATTAGTTTTAACATTTGTAAAGCAGATGAAAGGCATGTAGAGCCAAGATAAAGACCACTGAATATGATTATTTAGCAGTAATATAGATTGCTTTTACACTCTTCTGTTTGAGCCCATTGTGATATTATGTGTTTCAAGAGATGAAAAGAAGTCTAGCTACAATTAATTACTATGAATTGAAAGCATCAATTAGGAGGTATCCAGTCCTTGGTAATGGAAAGCAGTGCTGGGAAAGTAGTGAAAAGGGGTTTGAATATTAGTTATCCTTTGATTTCAGCCTCTCATCATGGTTGAAGAGGGAATATATGCTGTAATGTGTCACACACAGATTTAGCTCTGCAGTTTCAGACCAATGGCTTGATGTCAGCATGTTACCGAGCGGGACCTGCTTGGAATAAGCCTGCATACAGCTCATACTACATAACATCACACTCTCATCTGGATAGATGTGCCTGTGCTGAGACCGTGCTGCCATGGCTAGGCATCTTCCAATATTGGTAGTAAGATGTCCAGTTTAGGCACACTTGTTTCTTGTGAAGCATGCTACTTTGCATAGTTTTTCAAATTGTGGCACTTGCACCTGTTAAAATCAATGGATGTTTGGCAAACCACCTAGTATAAAGGGTGGCAGCCTGGGGGAGTGGGAGCATAACTTGCTAAACCAAAACCATAAATTATTACACGTGAGAGGCAAGATGGGCATTATCCTGACCTCATGTGAAAGCAGAACAGCCCCCTGCACCCTTTCTACCTGCGATGCGGTAGGGATAGAATTGTCTCTGCAGCCCAAGGACATTTTCGTCTATCACAAGAGCATTATCTCACAGTCCAACCCACTCCCTAGGAATTTAAAGTAACTACAGAAAGCACCTTAGAGATCCCGGCAGAAGCTCCCAGTACAATAGTAAATTTGCTAGGGTAGAATGCTCAACAAAGAGAATGAGAAAACAAATTTATCACTCCATATCCATTAGTTGCCATCTATGGTACTATACACACGTTAATAATAAAAAGTGCTAGGCTTATTTTATAAGGCATCGACACATTTCTGAAATATATGCTTTCTGTTATCAGTACCCGAACTTTATGATAGACTGTCATGTAATTTCCTGAGTATGCTGTTCCTTAGCTGGAGCACATATAATACATCCACCATTAACCGGAAATAAATATGTGCCATTTTGGCATTAAGATTCATGTCCCAACATGATATCAGTTCTTCTTTAATTTTTTAACTGATACCTTCAGTAAACCAGAATGCCTAAAGACTTGCATGATCAGATAACATTAGAAGCACAAGGAACAAAAATGCTTTTCCTTTCAGTCTTACCACCATCTGCTACATTCTTTAGAGTGGTATTATTTCTATAGACTATTAATAGGAGCTACACAGGAGCTTGAGCTGTTTCTAACTAATTAACTCCAAAAGTCATATTCTTGGTTATCTATTTGACACTTTTTTTTACCTCCTCAGACTGAAACTGTTCTATCTTTAATTTTTTCTGGTACTTTCTTATCTATATAGTGGTACTTCAAACTGCTGTGTTGGAGTTTCTAAAAAACCAAAACAAAACTAGCAAAACCCAAACCCCAATAGAATGAACAAACAAAACCCTCTATTGTATTACAGAGTAATATAGTTTTTAAATGATGATGAGTTTTCCTGTTTTCTATTCAGATTATTTAATTTTGTGTGATTAACATGTTACTCCTGTGAAATATGTTTACTCTTTCAATAGTATACTTTTCTTCATCAAGAAAAGTACCTATGTACACGTGAGGATTCCATCAGGAATTCCTAACAGTATTTCCTCAAAATTTCAACTTTGCATATATATACTCACATATGTGCGTACACACACACGCTTTGAAATGTCTTGCAGAAGGCATTGTTCAGTACCCTGAATAAGGTCTAGTTCTTCTAATATATATAGATAGATTAAAAAAATAATAATCTTTGGAACTCTTCTGCAAGGTACTGAACGATGTCTTTTTACTCTTCAAATTTTGTGCCCTTATCCTGAATTATTTAGTGGCTTAGTCATGTGGCGGGAGGTTGGCTTGTTTTACTGCAGAGGACGCAGTTCCCCATGAGAGAGATTAGAAGAAATAATTTTTATTGACTTCTTAGAACTGTATACCTGCTTGTGTCAATTGAAAAATGTATGCCTCAAATTGCATACACGAATCTATTTTCCTAAGTTTTCAGTTCTTCCAAGATTGATTTTGTTAAGCTAGACAATAATATTATAGTTTATAAACATTTTATAAATGTTTGTACAGTATCATGCTGTAAAATACGGGTAGATTCAAAGGTGCATGGTAGACCTTTGTAAAATAAGTCTTAAATGTGTAGGGCTCTTTATTTTTAAGGCATTAGTGAGCACATAATCCAAATACTCTAATGTGTTTTTGAAGTGATTCTATCTCTGTTAAGGTTTAATAATTCATAGTCTTTACTACTCTTGTCTAATAAATACAAGTATTATTACTATTATTAAAAAATAATAAACTAGAAATTCACAACAGCATTAAAACTGACATATAAATTAACCAATAAAGACCACTTTCTGCTCTTCCAGGATTATTATTTTTTAATCATCTTTGTGTATTACAGTCAGTGCTCCCATTGACGTCAAGTATTATACTCCATAGTAATGATCTGAGTCCTCTATTACTCATAAAAAAAATCAGTGTCTAAGCTGTTGAAACAATTATCCCACTACAGAAGCTTCCTATGTTCCCAAAGAATCTTTTAAAAGGTGGTTGTTAGGAAAGCAAACAAAGACAGTTTCACATGCTCGTGGAATGCCACAGAACTGGCAGGGATATTAACAGCTCAGCATGATTCATTTGTCCTTCTTGAGTGCTCCAAATCCATCACTCCACATGACAAAATTCACATTTTTATTAGATTTTCACTTCTTGGAGAAGAGCCGCATTTCCATTTTTAACAGATTTCCGGCTTCCAGAATAAGACTTAAATTTTTTTGTTATTTCCAATCGCCTAGCAATTCTGCACAGGCAATGTAAAGCTTATTAGTTTATTTTTGTAACAGTCTGTATATGCACATGAATGCAGGTTGCTGAGCAAAGGGAAAGAGGTCTAATTAACCAGACAGTTAATTACTAGGACAACACCAATCTTTTCTTTGGAGCAATAACATTTACATAATACAGCAGCTCCAAATTTTAGTCTGAAAGAAATAGTGCAGGCTCTCTACTAAATGGTGAAGCTGGAGGGGCACATCCTAAACTCATTTTCGTCAGGTAGATAGGAGTTTTATAAATAGTTGAGTAAAATCCGCATCAGATATGAACATTTATGATTACTATTGGGATGTATTTACCAGGTAGACAGAGGTCTATTGCTAAAGCTGTCAAAAGCAGTCTCTACTAATAAATATGTAGTTTTGCCAGTGAAATAAAATTTTCTGGTCCTTTGACTCTTTCCAAACAGAGATTTAATCTTTAAACCCACTGGCAGCAGCACAGCTGAGACAGTAAAAATCTGTTAGACCTGTTCTGATCCAGTAGAACTCAGCGCTGAAGAATGCCTATACAACCCAAGGGGTACTTGCCTCAGAAAATTATTGACTCTTAATTTGGCTACTTCTTGTCTGGAAGGGGATGTAGGAAAGAAATATATTCTGCTGTCTAAATTGAGGTGTCTAGTCTAGGGTGCTTCCATAATCAATAAAAAGCAGCGGGTGCATTGCTAAAACAAACATATGCTACCATGAGGAAGTGGAAGAGAAATGCAGTAACAGATTATGCTTGCTTAAGATAGTACAAACTGCTTTTTTTTTTTTTT
>VYXH01011207.1:970979-1017827 GCA_013397275.1 Burhinus bistriatus | reverse complement strand
TTTTTTTTTTTTTAAATTTCTGTCTGTACAGGTTAAGAGAGTCTGGACAATTAATCAAGTTTAGTTACCTAGATTATCAGTCCTTAGAGTGAACTAACTTAAGTCATCTTTTTAGGAGCAACAAGTTGTTATTGCCACCCAACTGCCTAGGCAATTGAGTTTGGTGGAAGAGCTACAATTCCTCCAGTTGTCTTCCTCCTGCTCTGTGCTGATCATGATAAGATTGCACAGACAGTAACTGTTCTGCTGGTCTGGTCAAACCAGAGCTTGAGCTATCCTTGATGGCTTTATTTCCTCTGTCCAGCCAAGTGAAGGATGAGGAAAAGCTTGCATTTAGAAGCATGACTATTTAAGTGGGTTTAGTACCCACGCTCCTAAGGAGGACATTAACTTGTGTTTTCAATTTCAAAGTAAGAATTGCTCCTGTCTCCCTTTCTCCTCCTGTTTCTGTAAGAAACACATTCAAGTGATAGTGTCCCTTACAGGTTCACTTGATGAAATCTGTAGTCTCCAGCCCCTCCTTTTGTGTTTTTGATTTTCTCCACGTTGACCAGATCTTAGCCTGAACCTAACATTTTGATTCTGATCCCAAATCCCATAAGCATCCAAAAGAGGTTGGTTCAGGTAGTCTGGTTTGCAACCTTCTCTAGTACGAGTTACGTTATAATTCCCCTAAAATTTATTTCTATTCACATATTGCTTCTCACAGTTAGGTACTCTTTATGCAAATTCTAGTGGGCATACTCGTCAGCTGAAGCTGCTCATGCTAAACATGCTGTTGTCCTTGTTTTACAAGACACTCCTGACTCTAAGCAGGTTTGATTCCATATATTTCTAACCTAATTTACATCTCAATAGTATCACACCCCATGTGTTTGCACATGCCTTTTGTTGAGGCTTGTCACCTGGATGCTACTTTTTATCCCACCTCAAGCTTTTACATAGGAATACTTGTTGTCATCTTGTGATCTACTGAGCATTAATATTCTGCAAGGCACTATGGCAGTTGTGCTTCACTGAGCACGTTTTCACCTGAAAGCAGTTTTTTAATATAAACATTTGCTTAATATTCTGTACATTTAGAGTATTTTATCTGCATCGGTACTTTACTGAATGTAATTTAAATTCAATGGGAACTGATTATGCTTAAAGAATCAACCTCTTTCATAGTATTTTTAATAACATACATGTAGATTATAAAACTTATATGCCCAATTGGAAGAACATTTTGTGTGTATAAATTCACATCCAAGCATTTCATCTATTTTTACATGGACACTGGATTGTATATTAAAGGGACTCTTCTCCACAGTATTGCGTTGTGCAGCTTTTAAAAGTTTAATTATGAGGCATCCTTTGCATAATAATTCTTTTTATTGTAATGGTAAGCTATTAAAATAAATAGTGTCTCACAGAGGAACTATTTTAGCTCTTTGCAGCTGGTATAAACAAGCAGTTTGGAGAGAGAGACATACCCCTTGCGCGGTCTTTGAATTGTTTTGTTGTGATGGCAGTCTGATCTCACAGGTCTTTCAGAACTTACCAGCCCTTGCTGGTTTTGAATTAATGCTGTGTGGAAGGGAGTTGCTGTGGATGGCTTGCACGTTTGGGTTGCATTTGCCTCATGAGGCTTATAGATGACCACTGTAAACTCTTCATCTATTTTTCCTCCACCCCACTTAGATTAGGTACAGCTCTTAGGACAGAATGACTTAAACTCTGAAGACATCTTTCAGTTCCTGTCGACTGTGGATATAGCCTGGGTAATTAAACTGGGCACCTAAAGTCTCTACAGGGCTGAAATTACATAACATGAGTCACAAATCAGCATTGTCCTACCTTGTGTGCTCTTGTGCTGCTGTCCTAAATGTGGACTGCTCTCTGGGATTCCTAAATAAATAGCTTGTTCTTCAGGTGTGGTGCGACCTCCAGAATCTCTGTATTTCAAGTTATATTTTTGGCTCTCAGAGCTTTTGAAAATAATGTAAAGGTAATACAGGTTTTGGTATCTAAATGTAAGCATTTGAAGTTTGAAACTTGAGATTCTCTTTGTCTCAGCTTCCACCCATGTGAAGTAGAGTTAATAAATACTTAAATACTTTAGACAGAGGAGTATTATTAATGTTCATTTATAATTAATGTTCACACAGTTTTTGAAGATTTAAAGTGACATACAACTGCTAAATATCACCATCATGGTAGCTCTACTAATGAAAAAGGATTACTTCAACAATAGAAAAAAATGTTTTTATCCTTCCATTGTACAGTTTCATGACTGCAAATTTTAAGGAGTTTGTTTTAATGCTGTCCCAGTTGCCTGGTATCTTTGGGCTAATGTGTTAAATTACAGTGGTTGATTTCATAGCATTTTGAACATGTATTTATTTATAAATAGGCTGATGTCTTACTCATAACTGATATAAAACTCGTAAGATATGTCTGTGTTGTGCACTTTTGTGGTACATATCTCGTACTGACAACCCCATGATAAATTATGTCACCATGTGATAAATCACAGAGTCGCTGCAAAACATTATTTTGCAATTCACGTTTGCTATCACTGTATCTTTTTCCTGTAGATTTGAAGCCTAATCTCCAAGCAACCTCTAAAACTCGTCAGTCTAACAGTTCCTTCATATTCTCAAAGCATGAAATCTCTTCCTGCAGCTAGATGTTCAGGAAAGTCAATGCTTTTTTCAGTGACCGTGACAATGTAGAGGAGACCATGCCTCACACTTTCCACTGTTTCTTTAACAGTAGATGTAGCAGACCAATAATGGGCTTCTGTAGAGCTAATAAAATAGGTGTTCAGCTTATACTGAATTTTAATTTTTCTCTTCAAATTTTGCAAGTACTCTGTATAGACCATTATTAGTTAGCTATTATATCTAGCACATTCTTAAAGCTGGTAAAACGTGTTAGTGCATTTTTTTCCCCTTCTACCTTGTAACTACTTTATAATTGTATTGGATGCACATTCTACTTCTAGGTAGACCTATTTGCTAGTAGTGTCAATAGTAAATTTTGAAGTTCTTATATTATAATATTTAGGTGGGAATGAAGGAACCTTTGAAAATACCAGACTCTATTCCTTAGATTGTGAACTGTGTTCTGCTCTGGTTTCAAGCAACCCAAATGAATGGCAAGAGATATAAGAGTAATGGAGTTCAAACTTCAGCAGTTGGTGTACATCTCAGAAAAAGGAAGTTTTATAATGACTTATTAAACTCTTGGGTTTGGTACTGTGTTCTCATTCTGTATACAACTGTGATGGTTAGCAAATAAAAAACCCAACAACACTATATGCTTATGAATGCCATAAATTTCAGGTTGAGTGACTTGCAAAGGTATAGCATATGTCAATGTCCCAAACAGGTCAAAATATACTGTTTCAATAAGACTTGAACGAACAACTGTCACTTTATTCTGTCACTGCCTATTGGTCAATAACTACCTTGTTTTTCTATTTGCCTCTCCTTCAGTATGACTTCTATTTCAATAGATGGGACTTAAAAACATATTAGTGTACTCAACTTTGAAGAACATTTTAAGTTTGTTATCCACTGAAGTGGATCAGCTATGATTCTTCATATGTTAATGTTAGTCCATGCACTTGTGGACACTAATTTTTCTTTCCTTTCCCCCCTTCTTTTGTAAAGGAAACAAGTTGGTCAATAGTTATGTAAATTGAATTACATGTTTTGATCAAGTAATAGTCTATTGCTTTAAAAATACATTCCTGGTTTGTTTTTGGCATTCTTTCTCCTTTGGCATATTGTTATCCTGTCATAAATAATTACCTTGTTGTCTTACCTAGATAGAAACTGTTCAACTGTAGTGCAAAGTAGAAAAGGTGTATTTTCTGTCCAAGTGAACACTGAAGGTGCTTTTCTGCACAGCATTACCAAAGAAACTCTGGTGAGGACAAGGGCAGCGCATAGTTTCTCTTGCACCACTAGTAGTTCTTGGTGAGTTGCTGAAATAAGAGGATTAAGCCAAGAAAGCGGTTTTAGTTTTACATTTAGGTTTGAAAAGCGAGCAAATTCCAGGCTCTGTATGCAGGAGCTTTGAGTTGAACAGCACTGAACTTTCTGCAGATTCATTTGCATGTGTTTTTCTCATGCTAAGTTCAAGAGACTTTCTTCTCCTCTGAACAAAAAGTCAGAGGAGGAATTGAAAATGTATTTGCGCGAGTCTAATCCAGAATTCTATTAGAAATTTGGGGGTTTTGCTCATCTTTTGAGACTCAGCAGATTCAGATATGCTCTTTGTGTATCAACAGATCTTTCTTATTTGTTTGCTCTCTAAGCCAGTCTTAACATACAGCACTGACTAGACTAAAAGCTGTAGCTAGAGTCATTATGCAAATAGTGACAAATAACAGCAAAAATATGAAACTGCTCATCTCTGGGAAAAAAACAGATTTGTTGAGAAGCTCCTATTATCTACTCTTTACTATTATTTATACTACAGCCATTAGCTATTTTTGTTTCATATGATAGTGTTGGCTGAAAATTAATTTAATATTAGTCTTTATTGCCCTGGGGACAAATGGCATAATATTCAAAAGTGTGAGAAAACACCGCACAAAGTGTAAATAAAAGAAACCTTTTGTGGTGCAGCAGAGGAAGAATGTAATTGTGTAAATAGAATGACACTCATTTTCTTGCCTGTAACAAGGTCCCACACATTTCAGATATGAACATACATATAATAATTTTATGATCAAAAAAGAAGTTCCCAGAGCTATGCATGGATTAATGCAATCATTTATGTGAATCCATACGTTCAGTCCTGGACAGAAAGTTTTTACGTAAAGCTTTCTTCACTCAGAAGAAATTTCCTATTTTCTGGTGGAAAGGAAATGACCTGTAGCTTCTGGCTTTGCTAGTGATAATGTGTAGGTAGTTCTGCTCCTGTATCCATATTTTGTCACTTGTTGTATCTTGTAGTCTACAGTATGTTTGACAGATCTACATGTATTACGCTATCGATTACAAAACCTACTGCAACTCACCCGTGTATAGAAGAATGAGATTTATTGAGGCTATTGGCCTTTTCGCATTAACTGCTTGTTTTGCTAATTAATTTGCATAGCTTCCTTCAATATTTCCATGACAATTGCAAACCTAATTATTGCATTTCACCATGATTAAATGTAGGGTCTGTTTCTTATAAAGTACCTTGTCTAATTTCAAGGGAGGAATTCAGTTCAATATAATCCAATTGTCTTCTCAGAATGATGGCTTAAGAGTTGTTGAATGTCCATGGCTGTATATATCAGATCCACTATTACTTAATGAAGACATTTGATGTAATTTGGTGACCTAAATGGTTATTTGTATAGTGTTGCCAAAAAATAGGTTTGAACTAAGGATCAATTGATGGACTAACCTTTCTATTTAACTTAAAGATATGGCTTTCTGTAGAGAAAATATTTAGCTCTTTCCTTTTCATCCTGAGAGAGAGCCAGTTGGAAGTCACTGTTTTTCTAAAAGAAATGCAACTAAGCTTCATTCTCAAGGCTTACATCCGCTTTTTATGACAAGAAACAAATTTCATTCTCAATATAAATCCGGAGTGATATTACTGAAGACACAAACTAATGACCACAAAAGGTTGTTTTGTGAACTGGTGGTGAGAAGAAAAACCTGATCATCAGACTTTAGGTAACATGCAGATGCATGCCTGTATTTCATGAATATTATTTCCGTGTATGAGCAGGGAATTAATGGATGGATGATGCCAAATAACTTATTATTCATGACCATGACATGAATTAGCTTGACCTCCAAACACAGTTGTTTGCACAAACTTAGTGCGTGTTCACAGATGCTTGTGACCTGATTACTATGCTAAGCCCATGAGCATAATGCACGTATGGACTATCATGTCTAGAGAAAACTGTAGTAAAAACTGTAGTAAAAACTGCCTAATTTCTTCCTTTTGCTACAGGGAAGTGATAGTGTTTTAATTTAGTTTCAGCTTTGGTTACAATATAAGTTTCGCGCAAGGACCTGATGAGGTGGTCTTGTTTTTAATAGTGTTTTGGGTGTTTATTGTTTAGGGTTCAATATAACAAATGTTGCCAGCTTGGTCTTTTTTCCTTTTTAGCAAGTGGTTGATGGTTTCGAGTTTGTTTGGAGAAGTAGGGTTTGCATTTCTTTTAAACCCTCTACATACAGCACAACTGAGAACACTGACGCCTACGATAATATTTTAAAAGAGAAGAAGGAAAAATAAAATATTCATGCATAGAGCCATGAACAAGTTCCAGTGTAATGAGTGAAGAGTAGGTATTGCAATATATAATCAGAAACTTGAATATTGTTTTATGAAAATGATATAGAAGTGTGACCACACAAAGGGCTGTTTTTCTTACATTAGCTGGAAAATGTACTTTTTATTGCTTAATATCTTGGTTCTATGTATAAGAATTTGATAAGATGAAATATTAAAGCATAAAACTGTCTTTAAGACTATTATATGCCTACCACAAATAATTTAAAAGTTGAATATAAACTTCATCCTAAAAATCAATTCTGTATTCTTGTCAATCCTAAAATAATCAGATCATATATGCTGTTTTGGTGTTTTGAGGGGACTTTTAAAATTAATTTGTTTTAGTAGCAAAACAGGTAGAGATAGGAAGAAAAATGCTTGCATGCAGGAACTCCCACTAGAATGTACCACAGAAGCAGTACTTCTTGAACCCAGAAAAGAAAAAACATTGTGAATATTTCAAAACAAAACAGGGAAGACTGGCTTTTACAAAAATGAGGGAAATGAGATACAGGACCAAATAAAATTTGTGGAGCCAATTTTCCACTGTTCGGGAGCATCACACAGTAGTTAGAGCAGACATGCTGCTTGAGCCTGTTTACATGCTAATATACTTTGACTGGAAAGGCTTTTTAGCTGCTACCATAGCAAACACTTTATTGAGGCAAAAAAAAGCAGTTGGGATCTACAAAATTTATTCCATGACAGTGAAGTAGTTATAGGCTTAGAAATCAGGTTCTTTTTGGAAGCATGGTTAGGATATTGTGCCACTCCACACAATCACAGGTTGTAGAAAAGAAAATAGTGTAGTGTATCCACTTATTTGCATCTGCTTAATTGACATGGCATTGAAAATAAGAATAGATAGAGAAGTAACAATATTTGTGATTTCTGATTGGGTGTACAAGAAAATGAATTTTGGAAAAAAAAAGGTACTTTTTACAAAATACAACAAAGGCTATGTAAGCATACACTACTGTATCTTTTAAGTGTATCTGTTTTCCATTAGAAGTCATGCATTTGTGTCCTGCTTCGCCTTGTTGGACAGAAATCTGCCATCTGAATTTTAACTGACTGAGACCACAGCGCACTAGTGACTCAGAGGAAAATTGGAAGTTTAAAAATTGTTATGCTGTACTTAGTACAGATGAGGGCTTGGTAAAAGGATATTATTTAAAATCAACTAGAGTAAAACCTAGGTACAATTTTACCAGAGGAATTTGGAGAATTGGTTTATGAACTTAGGAGGCTGGTAGAAGGAACAGGGTTTCTCCACCTCAGCTGTTCCATCCCTGCCGACAGGGGCCCTGGAACCACAGCAGAAAAAAAATCATCCAACAGGGAACTTGGATGAGAGGCTATTTAGGTACAAAAGATTTTCTTATGAGGTGACCAGTGCACCTGCTGTATTTCAGAGGAAAACAGATGAGGTACAGCAAGAGGTAGAAGGTGTTGCCTGCTATCTGAATGATATACAAACACTTGGGGGAATTCAGAGGAGCGTTTACAAAACACGGAGAAAGTTCTAAAGATACTGTTAGAGTTATCAGCAAAATTCTGCCTCTTTTCAAAACAAGACTTCTTGTTTGTGGCACTGTATAACCCAGCAAAAGAGCAGACAAGCACCATTAAACATGCAGTAATATCTAAGAGTGTCTGAGCTTAAGTTGTTCATTTACTATGGAAATTTCCTCTGAATGTATCTATGTGAGCCAGTCTGGTACCTGCCCTGTACCTGAAAAACAGAAAACCAGGTTGGAAAGGAAAGACTGAAGTTCTTGAGAAAGCACTCAAGGCATTGAGTATTCCCAGGCTGTTTACACATTTTTGTCTAGCCTTACCCATGGGGTGCAGGTGAATAGTGCTGTTTTGTTCAGAGCTGAGGCTGTTGCTTCACACAGTTTAATGATGGGAGTGAAGTGCCATAGTGCTGGTGTTCATAATTCTACTGGAGGTTGAGAGAAACTAAATGTGGAAAACGAGGCTTTAGGTATAATTTCATTTTCTTCACAAAACACTGCTGAGAGTATTTGGCTTAGAGGAAGGTCTAACTACATAGGAAGGAGAACCAAGCAGAATACAGTTAAAATTTGGTTTTTTATGATGTATCACTCTGAAATCAGTTATCAAGCATCATCGAAAGCCTACCATGATTTGTGCAGTATACAAGAAAATATACAAAGGAAAATTCTATATATAAAATCCTTTTTCTAGATGCTTTTGTTATTACAGCTGTTGAAATTACTCTGTGACAAATTCCGTTTTTTCTTGCAAGTAATGTTCCACGTATATAATTGAACAGCACCTTCAGTACTCACAATTTCAAGAAACTGGAGTTGATAATGAAGTATGTTGTCACATAACATAACCAGCATCAATGATTTGTAAAAATAAAAGTGATGGGCTGCTTCTCAGTTCTTAGGTTCAAACTAGGCTGTAGAAGTTTGAGTGTGACTCTGAGATTGAAGCTATATATTTGTTTTTGTAGGGGAAAAAACCCAAAGCTAGGTATACCAATAGTTAAAGTATATTTTCAGTGGCTAGAAGAGGGGGCAGCCTGTGCTGAAAACATAACTGATGTGATTTATACCATATCTGTCTCTTACCAGTTGCCCTGTGAGTTCACTGCAAGTAACTAATCATTACAGTTCATATCTCTAACATTTTCATTTGCAAAATGTAAGCCAATTCAGTGCTCCTTGGCATTGGATTGCATAAGAGCAGCTGTGCGGTGCCAGACTAACGTCGCTGTAGCCCAGTGTCCCTGGCATTAAAGGTGCCAAGGAAAGGGTGTAAGAACTGGAGAAACCCATAGCAGTGCTCCTCCGGAGTCCTTCTCCAGCTTCCAGTGATCTGGGATCAAGGACATCCTAAAAAAGAGACGGTATCTCTCTCTTACTGTATGCATCAGCTCTCAATGGATTTTTCTTTCCAACTGCTCCTTGAGCCTAGATAGAATTTTAGCCTCTGCAGCATCCTGTGACAAAGACTTCCACAGCTGAACTGTAGATAACTTGAAGAAATACTTTTTGCTTGTTTTGAATATATCCTCTGCTAATTTCTTTTGATGCAGTCTGGTTGCTGGATAGGAAGAGAGAGGAGAAACAGTTGCTCTCTGTTGATCTCTCCATGCCATAGGATTGCATAGACTTTATCTACCCCCGCACTTCTACAGAAAACTTTTCTATCTATGTATCTCTTCTAATTCTTTTATTTTTTTTGACTCACACAGACTTTAAACTGTGGGGATAAAATGGAATTACACAATGTCATAATCCTGTTTTCTGTGTAGTTCCATATTCCTTTCCTAATTGTAGGTAATGTACTTTCTTTTTAAGCGCTATTGACCATTAAGAAGAGATTTCTGCTGGTCTGTCTGGTACAATGCCAAGATATTGTCTCTGAGCATTAATGGTCACTTCAGGCAGTACTCGACATCACATATGTAGAATTAGGATTGCTTTCTCCTTATTAGCATTCCTTTCAATTTATTTTTATTAGAAGAGTGTTTTCTGCACACACTAAGATGAGATATACTACAAAAACGCTTAAAGGATGTTGCTGCACTGCATTGCACTTTTTCTTTCTTGTGCAGGTCTGTCCTGTGCAGGGGGATCTCAGGGGACTTCAGAAAGTTCTCTCTCAAATGGGGATTATTTGCTAGACTTAGTTTACTGGTATCATCAGACTTGCTGGAAATGCTGAAGAAACCAAGCCTTGTAAAATCCATATCATAGAGATGGAAGTAGCTTTTCAGTGTGCAGCAAAGACACGTTGTCAAGTAATAAAAGAAAGAAACTTAAAAGGCAGAATCAAGTGTTGAGTCAGCTTGTGGGACTATCACTTATTTAGTGGATGTAAAAGGAGGAAATAATGCAATACATTTCCCAGCTCTTAGGGCATATGTACTCCTTACAGTTAATGTGATGCCTGACTTTAAAAGTATTCCATTTTTGTTGATAGAAAGAGAAGGTAATGCAAGTACATCAAAATGGTGTTTGTGTTGTGAATAATCCTCATCATATCTATAATGATCCAGGAAAGAAAGCAAGTATCCATTTGTCTCTTTCACGAACAAAGTGGATGTCCCTTCCATGAGATTAACCTTGCTTTTATTCTGAAGTTGTTATTTGAGAAATTTAAAGGATGATGGAGTGACATATGTAGTGTACAATGCAGGCCTAATATCTCTTTATTTCTGTTGAGCTAGGGGTTCGGGGGAAGTTGTGAGATAGACTTAAACTAAACTTAGCCACTTAGGCTTTGTTGTAGGCATAAATGGAAATGAAAGCAGACAGAGTTTAAGTAGCCTTAAAATTAATAGAATAGTTTTTAGCTGTTATTCTGGATTTTAAATAAATACTGGAACATCTTATTGCTACATTTTCTGAGTAGTAGTACTTATTTTAAAATTCAAAATAAAATGAAAGCATGACTTCACTTATTGCACTATTATTCAACCTACACTTTGAATACCATGAACATATTTCTTTCAAATTAAATCCAAACCTGCTCAGTTAGATGTCTCCGACACCTAAAAAGATTTTCTGCAGTGAATACAGTATCTGTACAAAATCTCCCCACTGATTTATGTGAGCTTTTTTCCCACTGAAACCCACTGTGGTGATGTCCAGATCACCACAATAAAAGTTCTTAATGATACTTTTAATAACTAGAATCTTTTGGAATGTCTAGAGAAATCAATTAATCAATCACTTCTTTCTGAATTTGACTCCCTGTGACTTTGATATCATCCCTAAATCACTCTTTCAAGTAGGGATTTGAATGAAGAGTTGTATTTTGTCTCTGCTTTCCTATTCTAGGAAGCTAGTGGTGGCATTTGGGGGCTTTTAGAGTAAAAATATTTGCACAGTTTCAGAAATAATATTTATAATGCATTAAAGATCCTTTTTTCCTATTTCTTTGCAAATGTCAGCTTGTGTGTAAAGTACAGTTTAATTGAAAATATTTTGCAAAGTTGTAATCCCTCTGACCCAAAGGTGTGTGACTGCTGCAAAACTCAAACTAGATAAGCTAATGCCTCATACCTTGCAGTGATAATTAATAGCAGTATAGATGGGTATAAAATAATATCTGAATCATGATTTGTGCCCGTTTTGCGCTGGTAAAAATGACTAAGTGAAATAAGGCCCAGAGCAACAGAGAACCGGGCTGTGATTAAAATGTTCAGTAGTTTTACTGTTGTGAGTGACCTTTCACAACTCCTGTTGTTCCATTTCAGTGCTTCAAGGTGTCTTTTCTCTTCATCTTGTCGTGCTTCGTGCAGCTTTTCCTAAACTTTTGACCATCTGCCAAACAGTTTCTTATCCGTTGCGAGACATGAAAATATTTCACCCTTCCATTGAAATTCTTGCAGTATGGAACCTAGTTTGACTCTCAAAGTCTTTAAAAGGAGGGAAAAGAGTTTAACTGGAAGGTTTAGTAGGATCTAAATGCATTCTCTGGCTTTTACGTTCTTTACATGTGAAGTTTGAAAATCAGCATGTAATGCAGTATGATTCCTCTATCAACTTTATTCTTCACCTGTTTGCATTTTCAGAAGACTGAATTCAGGAGGGTTTAATTTGGGGGTTTACCCGTGCAATCATGATCATCTCCGTTGTTCTGCAATTATATAAGCTGCTGTTCCTAGCCCAAGGCACATGTTTCATATGCTCTGAATATATATGGAATAAATCATTCTTACCTGTTTCAAACAAACAAAAGCCCCAAACCTCCACTCTTCACTGGAACTGCTAAGTAGGGCTCCTTGAAGTCCTGACATGTTTTCAGTGCCACTGAGATCGGTGGTACAATATTGAACCACACATGGGGCCCTTCCAGAAGGGCTATGGATTTGCTTTAGAACTCTATGGTGCATGGTGATATCCAGAGCTAATCACTAATTTGTCTTATATAAAAATGCTACTGTCTATGCAGAGCTTTTTTTTTAAGGAGTAATTTCCCCCTTTTGTCCCCTCTGTCAGGAAGTTGTAGCTATGGCATTTGTGTTCTATAGTCAGTTCCATTACTAACTCATATTCATTTCCATTTCTTGGATTACCTTGCTATCTTTTCCAAGGCTGGCAAAAGCTGTGCAGATCCATAATTACATGCATTTGGATTTTCATAATTCAAGAAAGACACCCCCACACACCCCTTTGCTAGTAAGGGCTCTTCTGTCCTCTTTCCTTTGCCTTTCTGCTAGACAGTTACAGAACGGTTCGAGGAGTGATGAAGAAATTTGGCATTTTTGATTCTTGCTAATATTTTGTTTGTTTTCTAAGTTATATACGCTTATATATATGTATGTATCAATCAGGTTCCCTTCAGGGGACTTAATTTGCATGTGTTCAAAGCCTTGTGAGATTGGAATCTAGATAAAATTACTAAGATAAAGCTGAAATTTAATAATGTTGTCAATCTTTCTTGTAAGCTCAGGACTTCTGCTGCCATTGTTTTAGTCTCATTTCATCCTCCCCTTCTAGGTTTATTTTTGATACAGTTGATCTATTTCGGTTAGGTAAATAACAATGAGCTGAAACTTTTCATTATGCCAGGAAGACCATGACTTAAACATTCCTTCAAAAATCTGAAGACTGTAAAAATCTGGCTTCATCTATTTAATGTATTGATTGATAGCTAATACACCATTCTTCAAAGCTACATGAGGAATACACAAAAACTGTCTTGACAAAGTTTTAAGTTCTCTTTTTTTAATGCTTGGCCACAGCATCTTGTGTTCTATTTACTTTGAAAAATGTTTTGAGTACTAAAATCTGGTGTAAAGCAGTTGGGGGTTTTTTTGGGGGGGTGTTTGTTGGGTTTTTTAGGTTGGTTTTTTTTGACAGAAACTACTCATGTGATCCAACTTTCAATGCAGACTCTGAAGTGGGTAACCTCAGCCTCCTTGCGTCTTGTAGCGGCTAGCATGCTTTGAGTTCCAAAATGTTCAGTTCCATCTTTTGAATATGACTTTGAATATGAATTTAGCAACTTCAGTTTTGGAACAGGATACTAATAAGATAATTATTTTAATATTTCTGCAATAGTATTTTAAATGAAAAAGTTTCCTAACAAACATGGATAGTCTCATTTCTTTGAAATGAGTAACTTTCATGTAGCATTTCCTTTCTAGATCTTAATAGCACCTTCTCAGCATATAATGAGCCATTAGTCTTTTCAAAAATTGTATGCTAATCTATCTGAAGCATTTAAAGCCTAAGCAGCCACAAAAATATTTTTTTTTTTTTTACTAGATATTTTATGCACTATTTCTCCAAGTCAAAGTATATTAAAAGTATCTAAGGTTTTTCTATCATCCAAGAGATACAGTTCGCTAGTTTAAGTGCTTTTCTGATTCTGGGCATGGATTTGTGATCTCGCAGAACTGAAGGACTACATGGAGGGAAGAGTCACAAAGTCTGAAATAGGCTTTTCTAAGCTTCCAGAATTTCCTGGGAACTCCATGAGACACTGTCTATTCAGCCTCAACATTATACATTTTTCAATCATTTCTGGAGTCAGTGGAAAAAGTTCCTATGGTTTTACTTGTTAATGCTTTAGCGGTGCTTGGATCAGAGCGTACACAATATATTTACATAAGATGCCTACTCAGGATCCTAGTAATGGCAAATGTGGAAGTTTATGTACCTGACTTAAATTAACAGCAAGCAGGCAGTTCTAGTTGGCTTGAAACATTAGGTGAATGTTAGGTCTCAGTTGTCTCAGCTGCTACAGCAGTACTTGGTATAAACACGTCAGTCACTCTTTCCCTGTACCACCTCATTTTCTAAAGAAAATGGGAGTTTGATGCACTTACAAAATTGCAGACCTGATGGCAAGTGCAAATAAGACGAAAATTTCTAAATCTTTGAGTGCACCTAGCCATCAGGTAATGAGGCACCAAAGCCTACCTTTTTGCCCACTGTTATTTGTGGATAGAATACTGCTCTCAAAAATAGAGGTTAGGTTGTAACCCTTTGAAAATTTGTCTCTATATAGCTCTTGATATCTTTAGTTAATATCTTTAACCTAGAATCTGGTAAGTAGACTTATTTAATTTTTCATGACCTTTCTTTGTTTAAATCCTTATGTTTAGGAGGATAATATCCAGTAGATTGGGTAAAACTCAAACAACTTTACAGTAATTAAAATGCAGATTTAGTTCTTCTGAAGTGTAATAGCTTTGAAGCATACCAAGGTCTGCTGAGGGAATCTGTTTTGTTTGTGTATCCTAATAGAACATAATGACTGCTTTCAAGCCATTATAGTCCATCATGTTAGTGACTCCATATGCTGGATATCTTTATCAATGATATTTCTTCTGAGAAAATGTACCGTAGTTATGTGGTAGTGTGTGTATATATGTGTATTTATTTTACTTTTAAATCCAAAAACCACTTCTCTTTCAAGACAGCATTAATGTCTTTATAGGTCTTTGAACTTGTCACTATGGAAAAGGGTATTTGTTTAATTTTCACTAAGAATTCCAGCTTAGTAGAAACAAAGCTTTCACTTATTTGAGAAATAGGTCAATCAGATCATAGGTAATGGTGAGGTAAGCTTCCCCACGGTGTCCTGCCAATAGTTTACCTGTCGGCTGTATGGTACGCTTTTGCAGTCAGATCTATCTGTGTCCAGTCCATGGGACGCCAGCTAAAGTATGCTCTACTCTGTACTGTGCTTTAAACTACACCAGTAACCAACCGTTAACTAGACAGCACCTATGTGACTTGAAAACAAAAAAGTGTGATCTGGTGCCTTTACAGCTCCCTTAGTTTATTGTGCCCTAAAGAAGGCACGATTGCCTTCCTGAGCTAAGCCCTTTACCTTTAAGCTTCTTTACTCTTGATTTTGACAACTGATGTAAAGAGCTGTACGATGGAGGCATGAAAAAAGAGAGGGAAACTAAAGGACCAGGAAAGTGATTAAATGTTGAGGCTGAGTTTTTAAAGTAAAATCAAGATCTAGGATTATTTTATTTGATCTTTGTTTTTTACTCTCATGAGTTTAACTTAAAAAAAAAAATAATCTGTCATTAGGTTTCAGGTAAGTGTGCCTCATTTTACTTCGTGCTGAGGCTGAGTGGGAGAGATCATACTTGAATTATAAATTGCTGGTTCATATAGCATTCTCTCCCTGTGAGTCTGATGTAGTGTGTACACCAGCAGAGAAAACCTCTGCTGCAGGTCCACAACAGGACACAGGGGTGGGTAAATGGGCAAAAGCCCCGTTCTCACAACAAGAGACTGCAGACGCTCGGCCTGCGTGCCCCAATGATGGGAGCAATCTGAACTGCATTTTCAGCTTCTTATAGGTCTTAGTCTTACATTAATAGTATCTTCCCTGTCATTATACAATGAGGAAACTATTCTTAGCCACAGGAGCTGCTTTACACTGCTCTGTTGAAGACACCCTCTGTTGTGAATGCCAACCCTAGATTGTCTATAGGCAGCTGTAATACTGATCATAAATCAACAGTTATGTAGTTTCAGGCTTAAAAATAATATGAGAACATTGCACCTGGTTTTTTGTAAGATCATTCCTAGCTTCACATTAACACTAAGCTAGTGTTATCCCAGTCCTTGAGGATGGAAGAACCGACAGACTGACTTTTCCTAGAGACACCAATGTATCAGAAATAATCAAGCTAAAGAGCACCTGTTAAGACACTAAGGCTGTGACTGGACTGTAGAGCAGGAAAGGTTTGCTCTGCTTTCCCAAATGTCTGGCGGGGGGGACTAGATAAAAGCTCCCCCTTTCTGCCCCACTTGTCTGTTACATTCCCATTGGAAACCCTAAGTGGGAAAAGTAGGGTTTATCTCATCCAAGTGTGGAGTCAGGACATCACCCAAGTCTTGGGTCACATCCCAGGTCCCCATGGTGTGATATTCTAAATGGCTAAAATGTAGTGAGAGTATCTTCTGGTGAAGGAAACGGGTGGCGGCGTGGGGTGGTCATGGCCTGGGATTCTCCTTATCAAATTCAGTCCTAAGGCTGATTTGAAGGCTGAGTTGCAACGTCTTGGAAATAGTCTGGGGTTATGATTAAAATGCTGACAGATCCTTTAACTTCAGCTATGGGAGCAGAGCTGCTGTAATATACAGATCCTGTAAATTAGAGATATAAAGTATGTTTAAGTAGAACCAATATGTGTCTCAATATTCTATTTCTTTTAATGCCCTTTCTGTCCTGTTAATTTTGCTTTATAGTGTGACAGTGATGAATTGACGTCTACCATTTCCAACTACCAGGTACACTGTGTACACATTTATTAAGATTAATTAAAAAGTAACAAATTGTAAAGTAATAACATTAACAGCTAGTGGAAAAAGTGTAGACGTTTTGACAGTCTTTTTGAATTTCATTAAAAGATGGTAGTGACAAAAACCCAAGAGACTATTTCTACTTTACTAAAGAAATAGGTCACAGATTCAATTACAGTCACTGAAGCATGGACTCAATCTATCATGGCAAATTAAGTACATTTTAGCAACCTACTTTCCTTTAAAAATTTTATAGACACTTTCACTGGAAGAAGAAAGACTATAGAAAAAGAAATTGCAAACTGAAGGCTCTTTTTTTTTCCAATTGCTACTGAGTGCTTGGCTTATTTACCATAGGTGTAAGACACAGAAAAATCATTATGGAATGCCAAGATATGTAATCATCATTTCTCTTCCTATATTTTGTCTTTAATTAATGATACATCGTTTGTTCTTTGGCTAGGAAGCATAGCTCAGATTGAATCCACAGTGCATCAGTTAGAGGCTTTGTTCTCTCGTTTGAAATCAAAGGACCCATTTACTTAGAAAAATCCACTGCACAACCTTTATGCAATTTTGCCACAGATCCATAGTGCTGGGCTGAAAATGTGTTGTACTTCCAGTTCCAAATAAATAAATAAATGAAGACACATACAGCCTGTGGTTATGGTTTAGCTGAGTGTAAATATTGGAATGATGAAACACTCTTTTGCCCATAGCAGAATTGATTTCATGTTGACAACTGGAATTTATAAAGATCCTCTTTCAACAGAGTAGCAGTGGCCATATTTGCTGCATTACCACAGCTGCAACAAAATAGCAGCAAACATAAGAACTGATAAGAGAGATGTAATCTATTTCCTCTTTAAACATAACCCCTAGATTTATTTTGGTACCCGCAGGAGATTTGTGGACTTCCATATATTAGGGTGTTCAGTGACCTTTAGATAGTAGAGGCATATTAGGATTTTTTTGTGTTTTTAATGTAGAACATTTAATTAGGCAAAGAAATCTACATCTATCATACAGATGAAACCAGAGTGTTGTTGGTTAAAAGGGACACAATGCTTTCTGAGGTAATGTTGATTAAATGTGTGACTTTTCTCAAAGTACACTGGGGACAAGATGCTTTCCATTTCCAGATACACCTCTTTCCAACAATGCTTTTTACTTACTGCTCAACAATTTTTGCTGGTTAAATATTCAGGGCCAGATTGCATTACTTCGCTGTAACACCAGAAAAGCAAACAGCACAGTAAAGGTAGCAAAAAGCTAGACCTAGGAATCAAGCTTTCGTTATACTGAATTGCACAAAAATACAGTCCACATTTTTGTCTCATACCTATTAATAGTTACAGTCTAGCCACAAGCATAAGCTCAGGAAGGATGCTTCCAATGACAAGTGTAACTATATCAGCACAAATTGTGGAAGGTTGAAAAACACCTACCACTCCTATTAGTCATCCAATTCTGCTGTATTGCAGGTACCTCAACAATCATGGGAATATTAGATGACAAAAAGCACACCTGCTTTACCCTGTCAACCTTAATATACTTATTTTCTTATCAAAATTACATTTCCCTTTCAAAGCATTCCACTTGATTTCTATATTAAGGGCACAACATTTAAGTAACTCCTGCCCTGTTTTTTCATGTATTCTCCCTACAATCCATTATCCAGAGAGGAGAAGGGATCACGATGCCAGCTAAAGCAATGATAAATGCTTTGCAGAAGATCCAAGCCTATACAAAATTCTTTTTCTTTTGGTTATGTTCTAGACTTGGTACTCGACCCCATTTTTCAGGAAGCTTCTTAATTTCTTTTTTAAGCACCCAAAGAGTTATTTATGCATTAAAACTATTCTAAATGGGTCCAAAAAGTGTAGCGTTACTCAAAAAAAAAATAAAATCTTCTTTTAGTACAAAAGGGAAAGTTTTTAAGTTCTTTATTGGTTTTAAATGCATCTGTCTTTCTGTTGAAATGGCTGAATGGGAAATAGTTATGTTCATTTTAACATATTTCACTGACCACATTACTAAATGCTATAGGTACTTTAGTCTAATCACTGGTGCTTATTAATTGAATAGATATTTCTTATGAAAAAAGTAGGGTTCCCTCCAACTTTAATACACTGTGTATATTTTTGTGGCAGAGTGTTAGTAACCCTAAATGCAAGCAAGAAGGCATGAGCAGGACTGTTTCTGCTCACTGTTATACTAGCATATTGGGGGAAGAGGTGATTCAAGTAAAGCTCAAAAAAGTTTTATGAGTATCAGGTACCTGAAAGACAACCAGCCTTGATGTTCTAGGCAGGTGCTTTCTGACATATTCCTGCTGGATGTGCAGGACACAGCAGAGGGCAGCAGGGCTGACTGGGCACTGCTGTCTTCTCCATTCTTGCTAGGGCTCTGGAGGTGTTTCCTTTCCACATGAACAACTTGTATGATTGGAAAACATTCCTTTTTTCATTAGCATGTATAGGAGTGTTAATACGATTAAGATGGCAGCAGTACTGTCTGAATGCTGATGCTAGTAAAAAATGGTTGTTGAAAGCATTGGTTTGTGTTTGGCAGACGTGAAAGCTTAAACCCGGGTATGTTTAAACATGATGTTAAGTGAGGGCATCAGCTGAAGATAGAGAAAGCCCTTGCCTGTCCATTGCCATCGGAGCTTGCAACTAGTGTCATGGTTAAAATTCGCTATTGTATATAGAGTGGCCAGAACAGTACAATACTTTTGCTGCTTGATGTCATTGGAGAGACGATATTTGCTTTTGCACCCTATGACATAGATGATGACATGCTCTACAGGGTGTACACTTGGGAAATGAAGCTGCTCGTAGGAGTCTCTGTGAGTAGGTGATATTTATGTCCTGGGACACGTACTGGCTTTTAATTATTACAATTATTTAACTTTGCTTTGTCAACTCCTAAATGACTGCACTTGACTGGTAGAGCATTTCTCTCTTTGTGCAGTTCTGCAAGTGTTATCAGAGCACCTCAGCTTAAACTTGGAACTGGCAGGAGGGTTGTAATGTTGGGGTGGAGCACACTGAGCTCTGACTTCAGAATTAGAGCTGATTTGGGGATTTTCCATCCTGATGCTGCCGGGAAGTCCAGGTTTCCAAGGTCTGGCTCTTTAATAGCCAATCTGTTTAAAGAAGGAAGGAGCCAACTTTATCAGAAGTTCCAGTAAAGTCACTCTTTAATTTTTGTAGTCTACTTTTGTTATTGTTAAAAGGTACCTGGAGCTGGGAATAAGGGATTGTGACGCTTTTGTTTCAAGTGGGGAAAAAGATGAATAGATTCGTAGATTATGCAGAACACCTCTAAAAATATTCTGTCTTCTAAACTGTCTTCTTTCTCTGTTTTGCATCTCATTTAAATAAGCACCTTTCACTGGAGTGTAGAAGCATCCAAATGTACTGCTTTAAGTTATTCTGTTGTGATATAGTAAGTTTTGTTAGTTTTAATACGTAATTGTAAAGACTATGTAAGGTTTGGAAAAACAGCTTGACAAGAACCACAATTGTAGGCTTGACTAATAACAAATAAGACATACACATTTTTAGTCATAGTTAATAGTCTTGAGACTATTTACATTCTTGTACTGTGCCTGAATCATAGGAACTGAAAGAGGTCTGTCATTGTCACTACATCCCAGCTGACATCCAAAATTATTTTATATAAAAATCTTCACTGCCACCTCTGAGGAATTATTGAAAATGTTAGAAAACAGGGAGAAAAGCTACAGCCTTCAAGAAACAAGTAGTAAGAGCTGGAGCCCATGACAGCAAAAATGGTTTTATAATATCTCTTATATCAGAAAAATCTATGGGCACTGCTATTTAATGACTGGGAAAAATCCAGTTTATCTGTTTTAAACCAGGTTGGGAAATAATGGGGAGGAGGGGGAACCTCCTTATGGCAGTCAAGATTCCCTTTAATCCCAGATTGTAATAATTGATAACCCGGTTGTAGGGGAAGAATTCCTTTCTGAATGGCACAACTCATCTGGAGTGGGCTCTCGAAGTGTTGGAAGTAATAGCCATCATTTGGTGTGACTTCGTGACTGTTGTGTCAGGGCCTTTAGGGCATCCTGCATAAAGCATCATGCTCTAGGCTTATGGTAAAACAGAAGCTCGCGAAAGAGGGCTCCTTGGCCTTGTGTATATTGCACTAGTACTTTTAGGCTGTTGCCTATCTAGCATTTTGCAACGGTTTTGTAGGAATTGGATAGATGCTCTTTCCCAAAAGTCCCATTTGTTTTCTTCATTCTTTTTTCTTACTCTATATATAACTTAGGATTTTAGCAGTGGGTGAGCAAATTCTGCTCAGTGAATTTAGTAATAGAGTGCTTTTCCACGTGAAACGCTGGTGCACCAAGAAACGTAAGCATGTGGCTTATCCCAGGGAACAGAAAGAGGCTTTAGCCCTGGTACAAGTGCATATCCAGTCCTGCTACTAGGATGGAGATTAAATACCATTCACTCTCTCTACTTGAGTGAACCAGAGAGAGACTCTTCCAAATACAGTTCTCTTCACTTCCTGTCTTCTTTTTAGTGCTAGGCTTGGGAAATATTATTCCAAAGAGAAAACAAGGTTTAACAGATTACAAAATAATTTTTTTTTAAATGAGCCAATATCCTAAGTAAATAACACATACATATTCTCAATCAATGAAACAATAAATAAAGTTTTCATGTCACACTGGAATAATTGACTCATTCCTTGCTTCTGGAAGTCTGAGAATGAATTAGGTTCCAATAACATCAGTTTACTGCCTCAGCTAAGTTAGCTCTCTGACCCATAAATAACTACATGGTTTAGCATAAATTTATTTATTTTACAATTTATAAAGTGCACTCATCACTAGGGTTCTTGGCATGTATACAAAGATAACAACAAAATAAGAACATATTGACTAGTTTCAACTAAGTGAACTCCTTCAGCATGTCCTCAATAAATGTATATAAATCATCACCAGCATCTCCAGGCAAAGGCATCAATAAATATATAAGCCTTGGACATCATCCTGAAAGTCAATGAACTAGGGAGTCTATCAGATCACCAGGAAGCAAGTTCCAGAGTTAAAAATGCTCTAACAAAAGCTCTGTGACTCCGCCTCAGAATTTAAATCCATCAGGTGATATATTTAAATCAGCCATTTGTGTTACTCTGGTGGACTCAATGGCTGTGATGATACACAGGGAAAGTGTCTTGCCCCAGCACACCAGTGCTGCAGTAGTGTGCAGCCCAACCTACACTGCACCTGCAAACAAACAAAGAAAATGCTTTGCAGACGTCGCCATATGGGGGGGTGACTCTACACTGGTGGCTGCAGTGGGAACTGAACTTGAGGGAAGTTCTAAGAGAAAAGAAGACAGCAGTCTTGTTTGGGGCTTGCTTGGAGAAGTGAAGGCAAGAGCTAGTTGAGTCTACCTCAAAGACTCGGGAAACTTTCTCAGTTTAGTGTGTGTGTAGTTTCTTCCTGACAGCAAATAGAGCTGAGCCAAATACTGGGTAATTTGCAGTAAGTGAAATTTGGAAGTGACTTGAGAGATTATGTAACAATTTCTCACTCAGCTTTCCTCTTAAAGAAAAAGTTGGAGGTGATTTTTCACTGAAAGAGCTTCCAATGTTAGGAAGGAGATTCTTGGCAGATGATGATTTTTCTTACCCCAAGGTCCCAAGCAGAGCTCAAATCAGTGCAGTGAGGGACTGCTGATAGCTGGCAAGTGGTTACAGCACTTTCCACAGAGGACCTTGCTCTGCGCTTCCCCAGTGACCTGGACCTGGGCACCACTGGGGCCTAAATCCTGCAGGGCATTGGTGTTATCAGCTCCTCATTCAGTACCTCTAAGGATCTAGTCTGTAGTTTCTTTGTGCCTTCCATCCTCATCCATTTCACTGTGCTGTTGTGAAGATACTCTAACGAAAACCCCTAGGACCTGTCTCGAGAGGTGCAATGAGTGCAGGTGGTCCTGCCGCAGCAGAGCAAAAGCCTGGTGCCACAGCAGAGACCAAGCTGAGCATGCAGCTCCACTCCCCTGCACCACCCTTATCACAGAAAAATAGGAGTGTCCCAAGGTGCCCCCTGCAACGTTCGTCATGTCAGAGTAAGAGATTATTGTTAAATTATTAGACATAATTATTATCAACAGGCTATCCACAAACTTAGGAGATCCTTGCAGAAGATCATTTTTCTGTCACTTTGCAATAATGTTTGTAGTGATTTTATTTAGTAATGGAAGCTGAGAATAATACTGAAGCATGGCAGGGTTGTGAATCATCAGCATGAAAAGAACCCCAGGCTAGTGCCATCCAGCTTTGGCAGTCCTTGTCTCTAGTTGCATGCTCCAGGCCTTAGCATGTTCTCTGAGGATGAAGAACTGAATTAAGTTTAAGTAGAAAGACTGTTATGTTTGCTTCTTCTAAACTACCTACTGCCAAAGAAGTGGCTAATCCATCTTAATTCCAATTACTTTCATTCACAAAGCATGTCGAAAACTCATGGCAGCATAAAAATAGTCCAGGAGACAGGGAAAAGAGGCAGTCTAAATTTGCCAACCTGTTCACCTGTTAGGATTTCACAGATGCTACTAAAGGAAAGGAATAACGTGTAATTTGTGACATAACCTAGGAATTTAAAACTCTCCAGAGACCAATTATAGAGATTTGGGCACTTAAACTGATAGCCGCCTTCCAAGCTCCACCTGAGATGTTCCTTCTTTCAAAAGTCCTTGTGTACATCTCTATTTTCCATAGGATAATTGACACGGTTTCTGTGCCTTGTTCATGTAGTCAGTGGATTCTTCTAATGATAACCTGAAGATTAGTGCTCTGTCATGCTTGAGAAAGATCCCTAAAGCCTTGGGTTTACCTTTTCCATGTCAAATCTACTGATTGGTAACTCTTCAAACCCCTTTCATAATACTCTTCACACGTAACATCTGCAAAAATAGCCACTAGATTTCTATTGAGGTCAGTTCTCTTTGTGGTGTATTTTATGTTACTTTTTGTAACTTAGGACATAAAGGTCTGACTGATACTTTTTTGTGTCCAAAATATGGCCACTAAAATATGCAACCAAAATGTGGCCAACTGGTAACAGGTGAGTATACAATTCACTTTTATGACAGGCAGACTTCTGTAAAAGCTAGATCTAAGTATTCCTTATGTAACTACTCACTTAAAGAACAGTTCACAATAGAAATAATATGCCTAAGTATGCAAACTGTGTTCATCCAAGAAAAAAATATTCACCTCTAAGTAGGAGTCATGGTAGTTTAAAGTATAGAGGGCAAGTCCTAAAAATCTTGTCTGTCTCCACAGCTTGGTTTCATGAAATATAAAAGGCAATGTAAATCTTTGTTGGATTTCTGCTGCATTTGAAGAGGTATAGTTGATAAATGGTTACTTTTATTTCTACCAAAACTCTCAAGATAGGTCTACTTGCTTGCTCCCAGGATGATATTTGTGTGTACGGGAGAGAAACATAATTAGGCTTTGAGTTCTGTACAACATAATCCGTGGCGAGTATGAATGACATGAAAGGCAGCAGAAATTGCCTGGGAGGAGGCTGTTTTTGTTTGTTTTCAAAAAAAGAGGTTGAAAAGATTCTTTCTGCGGCTGATGCAATCTGGCTGTGTTTGCTCTGAGCTAGAGACACTTGTGCATCACAGCAAAGGCAATGGAAGGGGTGGGAAGAGGAGACAGTCAAGGGGTAAATTCCACTTGCTGTAACACCTGCTTTTGATCTAAGCATTAATTGGATGTGATTTAGAAAACTGCTGGCATCAGAGGGGATACTAATACTCCTCTCTTATTGTTGATGCTGCCTGTCCCTGAGGGAGCTGTTATATTTCCGTCTGTGTTAAGACTTCTTTTGCCCCTTCCTTTGTCAGTGAAAACACATTGGATGGAAGAGAGAAAACATTGAAGACACCTCATTTTCCTTCCCAAGTGGCATGATAACTCCTAGGGGTGTTTATCACATACTTGCTTCTTGCCCAGCTCACGCAGTACGCGTCCACATGCCCCTGAATGTTTACAGTATGGTACATAATGAAGTCTGTTGTTCCTCCCTTTCTTGTCCTTGTTTTACCAAATATTGGGCAACAAGTGTCTTAGGTCTTTTTTCTTGTTGAGTCACCTGCTAGTCACCCTTGGGCTAGAACGATTTGAATATGCTACCATCCTTTACAGTTATTAAAACTGGATATTGCTTTTGACTGAACTGCACAATGTAGCCATGGAAAATACAATCTGTGGTCAGTATCTTCCTCATTCTTTGTCAGTTTGGTTGATAATATCTCCTTATGTAAGGAAGTTCAAAGAAAGTTCTGTTATATCAGTTTATACTTTTGAATCCGATCTAATCGCTACAGAAATAAATTTAGTTACTAAATCAATGACTGTTTCTGGCAGCTCAAATCTTATTACTCCATCTTGTGGAAGAAGCCAGAAACGACACAAGTGATGTTAATCCAACATCTGCCATGCAGTGTATGATTATCTAATAAACCAAACATACCAATACTTCATAGATTTTTCTGCAGACAGTGTTGGTTAGTGTCTGTTTTATTCGAAACCTTGATTCAAAAACATTTCAACATTTGTGTAACATGAACATTGATTTTTATGTGTATTTGAGTTCATATTGAATTGGGGATTTAATAAAATGTAGCAGGGAGATCTGAGGTTTTTTCCCCTCATTTGAGGACACAAAGTGAAAGTTCAAATGACAGAAGACTGGGCTTTTGTATAAAAGACAGGTCATTAAGTATTGCTTGCAAGCTATAAAATTAAAACATATATTATGTCGCTTATGACATGCTATTTCCATTTTCCTTCTGTCAGGGTTTTGTGTCTTCAATAGGCATGGACTTGAGATATCATCTGTTCAACGGGCTAGCATGGTTTTGTTTAACAACTTATCTTTCTGTAGTTCCCCTGAGAATTTTTTTCACAACAGAGACCTCTACTGAAAGGAGAGCAGCTCTGCAGAGCTGGAGCGGTCCTGTGGAGCAAAGCTACTCTGACAAAACCACTTGTTAATCAGTGGTATCACACAGGAGCTTAACAAGTGTCAGAATATCCATCGCTTACTTCCTCTTCTCATGGAAATAGAGGAAAATAATCATGAAGTAGTTAAAAGTCTTACTTTATTTAGTGTTTTGAAAGTGGGATATATGTTTGATTCATATCACACCAAAGCTCTAATACTTCTGCTGAAATTCGTGTGCCAATTGCTCCAGCAAGGCTAGTCCTTTTTTAAAGACAGGATTATGTAATATATTATGTGATGTACTATATTTAAAAGATTCTAAAAATCTTTTGGTTTAGTTCTACAATTTTCGTAGGGGAAAGAACAAGACATCTTCCAAACCAGGTTATGTGTAACATAAGCACAACACTGACATCTGGTGTTTAAATCTGATTTAATCCTGGCCAGGGTTAGGTTAAGAAGTGCTAATATTTAGGGCTGTCAGGTGTTCAGGCAGAGGCCAGGGTACAGAGGTACCTAGAGGCAGTTTAATGCCTAAGTGGTCTTGATGACATTAGGCTAGTGTCCTCGAGGGCTTGTACCTTTAGTCACTGGAAAATTTGGTTTACAAAACCTGCACTACTTAATAAAGTCAATTAAAAGCTTATAGCGAGATCTGAAGGTCCTCAGGCCGATTCTGTTGGGTATTTGAGGTGAGTAGGTTGGGAAGAGTTATTTCCAAAAGCAAGGCTCTCAACCAAGTAATTAAAATTCCAAATTTGCTTTAAAATGTAGTTAAGGATATTTTTCCAATAAAAGATTCAACTGAGCAGTTTTTTCTATGTGCCAATTTATGCATCTTGCCGTGACGTTTATTTAAGGATTTATAATATCCTCTTTATTGAAGTGCCAGTTTGACACACGCAATGATAGTTTCTGTCTGATCCTTGCATCTTAGATAATCTCTGCTATGTATTTGCTATACATTTTAAAAATGGTAAGTGAGCATGATCAGTTATCAATACCTACCTTGTGTGGCATGCAATGTTAACATTCATTTCACAGAAATCAAAACCTTTTCCCCTTTTTTGCAATTATGCCTGGTTCTTGGCTGATTTTTGATTGTGGTTTTTTTGTTGTTTTCTGCCAGACCTGAAAGAGAAAATAAACCAGTGGAAAATATAGTAGAAAAAGAGGTGATGTGGGATCAGGCTTGCTCAGCTTCAAGCAGAGTAGTCCATTTTGTGCTTTAAAATATATAATTAGTTCTTAGGTACAACTATTCATCCTTAGCTCTGTCATTTAGAAGGACCCAAGAGAAGGAGCAGATGCCGTTTCCCTGTGACTTGACTTCCAGGGCTGGTGCGACTCAGAAAAGGTACAAGCCTGTTTCTGAAAAGGGGTGTCGCTTCAAGTCTGGACTGAGGTTCAATAGGGACCTATTTCCTCTGTGATGAAAACAGACTAGGAAATACATGAAAAGCTGCTGTTTATTTCTTGCTTTCTCCAAAAGTTTATGCTGCAGTTCAGCCTCACCCCACTTAAAGGAAGTGATTAGCCACTCCTGTCTTCCCTGTCCTGCGTAGAGCTAGCATTTCTATAATTGGCATTGGATTCTAAGGCAAGCCTCAACAGACGAGAGGCTCCTGTATGACTGAGTTTAGAAATGACATTAAGCATCTGCCAATGAGTGAATGGAACAGATGCTGGAGGCATGTACCGGTGAGCAGCACACCTTCAACAGTGGTACTCGTGTAATTATTTTTTTGCTCAGTAAAGTGGCATGTGCAGAGAAATATCCAAAGTGTCACAGAGTCATTCAGCTCATGGGAATGAGAAAACCTGGAGGTCATTAGTCTATCACAAGCCCTTAAAAAGTAGAGATTTTAATTTGAATGTTCAATCTTATTATATCTCCAGCCACAAGCTTTTTTTCTAATAACCTTGTGGTTATTAGGCCTCGTGGGCTCACCTCCTCCACTCTCTTCCATGGTGTACTGGATTGCACTCTGTATAAACAAGCTAGAAAACAAAAGAAGCAACAGCATTGAAGAAAATAAAGCTTCCACAAGAAAGCATTTGAAAGTCTTCATGACTCGCCTTTGAAGCTCAGAACAAAATCGTTATTGTTATATTTCTGAAAATTAGTAATAAATATAAAAAAGAAAACAATATATCTCTCGAAAGGGACTGATGAGTCACCTGTGTCTATGGCTAGTTCTGATATACTCTAGCCTATTTTCCTTAATCTTCGTTCACTTAGTGTTGAGTCAGAAGTCTATTTCTTCTCTTACGTTCATAATAGCCACTAAGGATATTAAGTTTTTAGTTTAACAGTTGTAAATAAGAATTGCCTTCATTCTTTTCCTTGATTCCCTGAGCATTTGCTTTGGGTTTTGGTTGGTTTTTACTTTTGCACTGGAAGGTCACCTAGAAATGAATGATGTTATTAATTTCAAAATATATTTCTGAGAGCAAAAACAGTTGGGAGAGGTGGTATTTATATGGAGAATAGGTAGAATTGTTGTACTCCTGGTCTCAAACAAGAGGTCATAGTCAATGTATACCATAGTAATCCTAACCCTTACAAGACAAAGCCTTTCAAATTTCCTCAGTGCACACCTCTGTGGAAAAAAGTCCCAGTTCCTCATCTCCCAGGAACTGGGAGAGTAGGGATGGGGAAAGGTGGGGGGGAGCCTCTATAAGTTTATAAATCCTATAAATCTATAAGTTTATAAATCCTAAGCATGTGGTAAAGGACAGAAAAAGATGCTATCTCTGCAGAAGACATGCAATAAACCTATACAAAGTTGGCACACAAATATGTGTCATCTTTAATTTGATTCAGATTTAGAGTATTTTTCACCTCCTCTGTGGCTGACCAATGGAGAGGCTAAAATCCATGTAATGAGACTTAACAGAAGATTGAGACTTCATATCTCAAACCAAACCAAATACTTTATTTAAAAGAATTTTAATGAGCAACAGGTACAACAGAATTCACACACTAGCACCAAAATATCAAAAATGGATTGCAGGAGTTACAGAGCAATATATTCACACCAAAGAACTCCTTGCACAGTAGTTGCTGAGGATGGAAACACCTTATTGCTTTCTTCTGTACAACTTGAAACAAATAAAAGAGCTGAAGTCGCAGCTACAAGATTCTCAAAATCATATAAGATGTAGCTACTACTTTGGTGGTACATTTGTGTGTGTAGGGGGAAAAATAAAAATAAAGAAAAATCATGTAAGAAAGGATGTTTGTGTAAGTACCAGTGTCTTATCTTCTGTTTATAAATGTAGGAATTCCTCCTCAAACTGTATCACCCACTTTATACCTGGAGCCAGCGTAGAAATCTTTTTTTTTTTTTTTTTCTCTAATCAATATCTCACCTTATTACTTCAGTAGAAGTTGTAATACTTGTATAAAAAGTTCTCAAGGAAATGAATCCTCTGAATTCCTTTCCAAATGTCCTATCTGCATAATCTAAATCCATCCACTGATTCCACAGGGGTGCCAAGATCCCCTAGGAGGATTTCCACCTATGTCCAAACCTGCAAAGAGTTGTGCACACTTAATATCCAAGTCAGCAGAGAGGCTCATGCAGCAAAACAACTGCTGGTAGATCCTTTCTTCCAGCTCAGAAGGATTCTGAATTTAATCCACTGAAGTATCAGTATCTTGAAGCATCTGAATTCCCCTGGTGCAGCAGGATGCTTTTGTTACTTCATATGCAAATGGTATGGAGGAAGGAGAAGGGACTGTTGTTTATTTGCTTTTGTTTTTAATCTACCAGTATCTTCTCCTTTGATTGCAACAAAATGTTCTGGGATCTGAGCTGAAAACATTATGATATGTAATTTTAAACACTTCATCCATTTTTACACTAGGAATGTAAAGTACCATTTGAAGTAATGGATCGCAATCTCACAGTGTTACATAGATGCATTACAAAAAGCATTACTTTCTTTGTTTCTCATCAATGTGACAAGAAAAGGTAATAACAATAGGATTTGGTTTCTGTATGATTCAAAGGCAACAAGTACTGTCTCTCTTTTTCCATCTGTATACTCTAGAGTTGAAAATTAGATGTTCTGGGACCAAAAATGATGTCAAAGGTAATGAGAGCTCTGCAGGCAAATACAGAGTTTATGTTAAAGGATGAGTCAGTAATCTGCATAGGAATAGCAGAAGAAGGGAGTTGAGATATTGATGACTCCATTATCTTTATGAAAAGCAGCTTCCAGTATACTTTAAACGTCTGAAAAGAAACATTTTTGAATGCACACAAGTAAAGTCCCAAATTCTCCAGATTCTTTTGTCTAGGGTAGATGACAGAGCAGATTTTATTTACTTATTTATTTTCCCTCTAAGGAAAAGTTGAAGAAGGAATTTAAAAACACATTAACACAGGAATGACTTGATGTTATGTTAGTATGCACAAGGACTGCTAGTGCAGTTAAACAAAAAAAGAAGCCAGGAATAGAGACAGGTATTCATTATTGACATGTTTTTTAATATAGAAAGTTGCAACAGGATACTGATAGGAATTGAAAAGGGTGGGAAGGTCTATGTATCTCTGGTTCTGACGGAGTGTTGATATGGAAAATTGGTGTTAAGTTTTTGTAAAACACTAAAAATAATATTGGGATTGAAAAAGTCTCCACATTCGAATCCAGGTATGGAATGGATCACCACTGTAAAAGCATGAATTCTTTACTATTATTGTTTTAAAATTTTTTAAAATCATTATTACTACCTAGTATTCTACTAGTAGCATAATCCACAACAGGAAATGGTATCAAAATTCTCTCTCTGTGCGCATGTCCTACTAGAAGACCTGCTTTCCAGATTTTGGCCAGAAGAGGAGAAGGTTCTGAGTGCCTGGGCCAGGTGAGGCAGGAGCTCCTGTGTGGCAGGTCCCAGGCAGCGGGTAACTGCTGATGGGGACTCCCAGCCAGCAACTGGCTGCCGGCTGCTCTCAGGTTCGTGTAAAGAACAGCTGTGGCTACAGCTAATATTCGAGTTTCTTTGGGATTAGCAGGAGTGTACTAGTATTCTATAAAGATGAAGGAAGGAGGAGATTGATATATACTTTGTTGGTTTCTCTTTTATGGATTAGAAATTAGGAGAAAATACAAGTCATTTAAAAGAGCTCTTCACCATTAGACTCTGACAACTTTCTTCAGGCAGATCTTGGACTCCTCACTCCTTTCACTCTGATAAAACAGTTTTGCAGAGACTCTTAGGCTGCTATGCAGTCTTGTATCCTCAACACTCCAGGCTAATACTGCTATAGGAAGCGAACAGTTGTTGCCTAAAGAAGCGAGAGTTTGCCGTCTTTTTGGCTGTTTGTTTTTTTTTTTTTCCTTTTCTTTTTCTTTCTCTCTGCTTAGGAAAACAAAAGCTATGGACCTATTCCTTAATTCACTAAGTAAGGATGATACTGCTGATCAGTTTAGGGTTCACATGGAAGAACTCTTGAGCTTTGAGAAAATGACTATTTGTTCTATATTTTAAAAGAATTAGTTTGCTGAACATCTGCTTCTTATAAATATTCTAGCAAATTTATTGTCAGAAACATTTGGGTAAACAGTGAGCCTTAAGCAACTATTAAAACATGTCTGTGGAAAGGTAGAATTCAAATTTACAGTATTATTTATGCTAGAAATATAACTCTAGGATTTACGTTCATCCATCTGGGAAAACAGTATGCTTAATCTAAACAGCTCAAATATTGAGCACTCATAATTCACAGGCAAAAATAAAATAAAAAATGCCTTTTTTGCAGATATTGCTCATCAGTTCCATTGCATCTTGCTATGTGGCAGGGGAGCACAGGGATCATGGGGCACTGAGATGCATATGACAGCTTTGTATATAAATGTATTGTGTACATTATATCATAGAATATCAGGTTGGAAATGACCTCAAGGATCAACTGGTCCAAACTTTCTTGGCAAAAGCGTGGTCTAGACAAGATGACCCAGCACCCTGTCCAGCTGAATCTTAAAAGTGTCCAAGTTCAACAAGGCCAAATGCAAGGTCCTGCACGTGGGACAGGGCAATCCCAAGCACAAATATAAGCTGAGCAGAGGAGGAATTGAGAGCAGCCCTGAGGAGAAGCACTTGGGGGTGTTGGTGGATGAGAAGCTCAACATGAGCTGGCAATGGGCGCTTACAGTCCAGAAATCCAACTGGATTCTGGGCTTCATCAGAGGTGTGGTCAGCAGGGTGAAGGAGCCGATTCTGCCCCTCTACTCCACTCTTGTGAGACCTCACCTGGAATACTGTGTCCAGCTCTGGAGCCCCCAACATAACAAGGACATGGACCTGTTGGAGCAAGTCCAGAGGAGGGCCACAAGGATGATCAGAAGGCTGGAGCACCTCTGCTATGAGGACAGGCCGAGAGGTTTGGGGTTGTTCAGCCTGGAGAAGAGAAGGCTCCAGGGAGACCTATAGCGGCCTTTCAGTACCTGAAGGGGGCCTACAGGAAAGATGGGGAGGGACTCTTTATCAGGGAGTGTAGTGATAGGACGAGGGGTAATGGTTTTAAACTGGAAGAGGGGAGATTTAGATTAGATACTAGGAAGAAATTCTTTACTGTGAGGCACTGGCACAGATTGCCCAGAGAAGCTGTGGATGCGCCATTCCTGGAAGTGTTCAAGGCCTGGCTGGACGGGGCTTTGAGAAACCTGGTCTAGTGGAAAGTGTCCCTGCCCATGGCAGAGGGGTTGGAACTAGATGATCTTTAAGGTCCCTTCCAACTCTAACTGTTCTATGATTCCCTGGGAAGACTATTCCAATGGCTGATTGTTCTCATTGGGAAAAATTTACCTCTTGTGTCCAATTAGAACTTCTCCGGGAGTAACTTGTACCTATTACTCCTCATCTTTTCCATGTGGCTCCTTGTAAAAAGAGAGTCTCCATCTACTTTGTAGTATGTGTGCAAAAGCAGAATACATGTATGCATATTGCAATGTTACATATGGGTATATTCAACAGTAAAAGTGGACCTGTATTCTCTCATAAAATTGATTAAAAACGGAAAGATTTTTGTTAATATCGTCCAACTATATTTAGTGACTTTTTTATATTTTTGAGACTGGGAATCAAAGAGAACCAATGAACCAGCTGAATTGATTCCTCTGCAGTATACAGTCTAGTTTGAGATATGACCATGATACTGTCTCTGCTCCAAAGGCCTATTTCATGTTCAAATACTTCTCAGCTTACTATTTATACGCCTTTCTCTTATTTTTCACCCTAGCAGTACTCTGAGCAGTAGTTCATTCATTTTAATTTAATCCTGTTCTGTTGCTTGTATGCCTCTGTTTGTCACTTATTCGAGCTATATTTTGTGCTGCTCATGTTCTGGCAACTATTAAACTCGTCCTGCAAAGATTGAACTGGTGTACAGCTCGGTCTATGGCTTTGCACACTGGTTTAAATCACTTCCGTAGGTCTTCCAGCTACAATTAGTAGCAACAATACTAAGACCTCTGGCAGGCAGCAGTCATTGCAAGATTTTTGTTGGTGCTTATAGCAAAAAATGAGAAACCATGACAAATGACAGTATCGAGAATGTAAAAATTTGTGTCAAATTTGAATGTGCAATTTTCTTCTGTGATGAAGTTGAAAACTTCTGGTTTTTCTTAGTCTTTTTCAGAATTCATATGCAACTGTGGAAGCACTGTTCACAAGTATTTTTGAAACTCATTTTATTGAACTATCTTGCAACTAGGTTCTTCATTAATCTGCCTCCCGCATAGTTCTTCTGTATTTTTAATGTAGAAATGCTAAATTCTCTTCCCCTCTATGTAAATTATTTCCAGCTGCATTTGCTTTATTCTTGCCTGCTGAATTTTTAGTTTCTCTATAGTTTACCTCAAGTTAGTGACTATTACATGTCGATCTACTTCCTTACTTCAAGGTTTTTAATATTGTATAATACACAATGGAGTCTTTTTTTTGGTTAAGTACATAAGGTACCTTTCCATAAAGCAGAAGATCAATAAAAAAGGAATCTGCAGACTATTTTCAGCTTATATTTCACAAATAAAACATTGATGCTCCCTTTTAAGTTGGCAATCACTCATCCAGCAGGTTTCACAGACAGTAACAGTTCGTTAGTAATTTCGGGAGGGGAAGATGTATGATGTTGTAAATATTTAAAATCAAATTTGAAAAAAAGGACAGAGATGAATGTGATCAGAGTAACACAATGCTGAAGGCAACATTTTCAAAGCAACTCAGTAGATACTGTTTTCCCTTGTAGGTGGCAGTATTGAAAAGGAAGTTAAACTGGATCTGGTGCAGGGAATGAAAACTCCCTGCCTGAAACTCACACAAAGTTGGAATATGAAAAACAGAATAACTACTACCAGATCCAGACAGGATGACTAAAACTGTGCCAGAGATTAGTACTTGCTAATTTTAGCCAACAGTGGATTTTCTTAATTTAAAAAAAATGGTGTAGAAGTTGAATATATCACCTCAAATGTGGCCCCATGCACACAGTGATATTGCAGGAACTGTCTGCATTAGGGTGGGTAAAAGAATTGTCAATTTAATTTTCGCTTCAGAATTGTGAATGTGAAAGAGTATTTCCAAAAACCCTCTCATTTCTGCTCTTTGACAAAGAAACTATTTAGTATCCTTAATCATATATTTTTATGATATGTAGCACAAAGAATCTCATTTACAATAAACTTGTTAGACTTTTACTCTGTGCTCTGCTCTAATTGCAAAGACACTGCCCTCTGGCCAACTTGGGCTGTTACACTGCTTATTGCTGAACTCTGGAAAATGCTCTGAGGAGCTGAGTGTTTTTAAAGACAAACAGCAATTGCTGATAGGGCTATGGATTTGTTTTTTTCTTGGTGCAGCAGTGTCAGATGGTGAGCACAAACATCAGAGTAAATAGCAAATTTATGTCTTTTAGCTACCAAGTTACTTTGAATCATTTTCCAGCATTCAGTTAGTGCCCTTCATTTATTGCCAGGAAATGCTATACCTGGAGATCTTTGATGCTATTATAAGTTGATGTTAAATTAATAAATGAAGAGGCACAAAGTTTAAGACCATATATCAACTCAGAAAGTGGTTTTAGTCAATTAATTTAAAAATGGGTTGCAGGATGCAGTGGTGTCTGAAGCTTGTTTAGTTACACTTTGCAGCAACATACTGCAAAAATTGGCATGGCAATAGATTGAACATTTTCATTATACACTGTGTCTAACTAGCAGTAAAAATATACAGATAATTTGTAATGCACCCTGACTTTAGAAATATTCTAAGAACTACAAAGAACTAGGTGTCCTGGTTTGAGAAACAAAGGATTAATTTCTCTTTCAGTAATTTTACTTTTTAGTGAGGTGTCTTCTAACGCTTGGGAAAACTGCATTTTTAGAAGACTTTAGTGTTTGAATTTGTGAAAATATTTACTTTATAGACAGCTATGGTATGTGGGTTTCAAGGTCTCAGTGTTTTCAGGCTAGCCAGGTGCAGGGACGAGGAGGAGCAAGACCCGGGCACTTGACCCAAGCTGGCCAACAGGATTATTTCATACACACATTCATATATTCATACACGTACACACATTTTGTCACATTCAATACAAATTAGAAAGTTTGCCAAGGAGTTTTTTTCTCTCTCCCTTGATGGCTGCAATCCTGAGAACTTCTTGCCCTGGTGCCAGACCCCTAAGGCCTCCCATTCCTCCCAAAGCCGTAGCGCTCGCAATAATAAATATCAGATTACAGGGTATTGCCTTCAATACTTGCATCAATCATGTAATTTCAGACTGTACCTATTTTTCAAAATTAAAAATAACTTGTATAGAGTGTCTTCTACAATATTGTTGTTCAAAGACATAAACATGGAGTTTTGATTTTTTTTTAAAGCTTTTTTTTTAAAAGAGATGTTTTTTGGTTGTGTTTTTTTTTTTTTTTGAGCAATGGTATTTATAAGGATTGCACAGGGCTTGTTTCTTTCTTTTTATTTGCTGCATTTCTGTGCTATGGGAATAGGATCATGGGATAATTCAGATTGGAAGGGACCTCAGGAAGTCTCTAGTCCAACCTGTGGCTCAGATCAGAGTCATCTGTGGGCTTAGACCTGGTTCCTCAGGGCTCTGTCCAGTTGGGACTTGAAAACCCTCAAGGATGGAGACTGCACAACCTCCCTGTGCAACCCGTGCCCCTATTTAGCTGCACTCAGTTCCCTCAATCTACTATCTGGGTTCCTGCTCATACAGGCCAGGATGCTGTTGGCCATCTTTACTGCCAGGGCCCTGGTTGGCTTGTGCTCAGCCTGCTGTCCTGTGGGAGCCCAGTGCCTCTTCAGCAGAGCTGTTCTCCAGCTGGTCAGTCCCCAGCCCAAATGGCTTTTTCATATTTTTCTGGAATTTAGAATGTCAGAATTCTTTAGATGCTAAACAGATATTTGCCAAGGACCAGTTTGAATGGATTTATATTTAATTTTTTATTCCTATAAAATAAACTTGAAAGTGTAAATTTTACAATCTTAGACTTCATGTTAGTTGGAATACAACATAATCAAAATATTTTTAGACTGACCCATCCTTTACAGTTGCATTTAAAAATAAAAGAAGAAATCCAAATAAGGCGTGTTCGTCACTACTCTTTTACTTTATTATTTGTCATATATTTTTAATACATAAGTGACATCTGATGTATTACTTAATCAAGAGAAAAAGAATTATACCTTGCACATAATCAGTTATTTTTGCCATATCAAAAAAATTAGACTAACAGATGAGGAAAATAAATAAGATGAACTTTAAAAATGAAAATGCTTAGCCTTTGGAATTTTAGTTGACAGCTTTTGAAAATTAAATTATAAGTCAAGTACTGATAGGTTTGATATCTTCTTTGCAGCTTTGCAGATGATGTATTGCAGCTTTAATGGAATATCATTTATCATCTGATAATAACAAATGTAGTATTTCTGAGCTTGTCATCTCTTCTGTGATGACAAATAGTCCAACTTGTAGCAGTGATAATGGGATTTTATAATGATCTCTCCAAACCAACTCTGCTCTAGTGCAAGCTATTTTATTTTAAATCTCAAAATACCTATTAAAGGTAGATTACAATAGTCAAGCTGTTGAGAACTGCTTGTGTATATAAGCTTCTGTGCTACAAAAGTTGCATTTACCTCATTTATTTTAAGGTTTGGCCTATTGCATTTTGTTGGTTTTACAGTAAAAGTTGTCTAGATTTACTAAGCAGTATGTTTATCACAATTTTCTTTGTAACAAGACTCATATGTAACAGTCTGGCAGCAGACTTTTATACCTATATACCAATGGATGAGAAGAAACAATGCAGCTCAATGTTATCCTGAAAAAAGTGGCCAGTTACCTTTTGAAATTCTATCAAATTATTTTTATTCACATCGTTTAATAACTTAAGAGGAAAGTCTGATTTACTTGGTTGTATTGCTTTTATCTTAAACCATAATTAATTTTCATTAGTGATGTCAGCTTCCATAATACAGCTACCTTGGTCTGTCTGTCCAAACCATTGGATTTTTGAAAGCATCCTTGTGTTTTCAAGGACACAGTTTTAACTTACTTGAGCTTGGCAGTTAGAGCATTTGAACTGTTCTTCAAGTGAATGACTGAAAAAGGAGGAATGGTGAAGAAAAATGGGGTTGTTTATACAAAATGCATTAAAAAAAATAATTAGGTTATCTACTTCTTATAGACAAGCATCTACAAGGATACTGAAGTAAAGTACCCTAATACTGAGATATGAAATATAACCTTGATGCAAGTAATTTTAACAGAATTTGATCAGGTTGTCCAGATATTTTTCCATTAAATACTTAAATATAGGGCAATTTGAAACATATGTGATCATAAATAGATTCTTCCAATCTGAAAATATTAAAAACTCAGTCTGAATCTCTCAGGTTTGGTTCTATCTCTTTAGTTCTGTTTTCTTGTCTCCCATGAACATTATTTATACAAAGCTTATTTCAAATGTACATGCATGAGAAGTTTAGGGATAGATTTGTACTGTATTAAAAAATGAAAATTTTACTTCGTCTTTCTCCAATGTAGTTCATTAAAATCAGGGAGCTGCTCCCAAGGTTACTGTAATTCTCTGGCCTGTCTCATCAGAGATAGTGCTCACCAAAAGCATGTACTGCTCTGTTACCACTTTTTCTGTTCTTAGTGTGAGAATGTCCCATTAAGACGGGTCCCGAAAACCTCTGCTCTTGGGAACGGGAGAGATCTGTTGAAGAGCTCTGCTGGACCCTGGCCAGAGCCCTGATCCCAGCAGCTTTCCCAGATCACTGGTGAGCAGGGCCAAGCAGGAAACTCAACCGCATTTTTGCTTGAGAGAGGGCCAGCCTGATGAATTTGAGAACCGTGCTGTGTGGGCAGGTGAAAAATTACTTTGGAGACCTACAGAGCATCACATGCACTCTGTGCATCCCAATGGCTGGCTGGAGCCCTGTTGAGGATTCACAGTTCAGGACCTTTCTCCCTGGCAGCTACTGGAATATTAATGGCTGTAACAGTCATTGAAACATCTAAATAAAACACCGCCTAGTGTGCAGCAGTTTGGATTTTGCATCCATATACTACTCACAGTTATGAAGCAATACACATTTTATGCAAGTCTAATTCAAGACCTAAACTAACCTACAACCACGTCAAAATATATCCATAATGTGCTTTATAATCTATAGTGTTTTACTGTCGATATTTCCAGATAACATTAAATCTTAAATAAAATTAATGCCAGTTACTCCTTTTTATTACTGCTTTTACAAACAGTTGTTGAAATTTCCAAAGGGATGCTATGTAACCAGGAATTCGCAGAAAAGTCTGCTGAAATAAAGCCAGTAACTTTTTTAAATTCTCAGATTACAGTAAGTCAAGAGTTTTAAGCTTCTTTAATCTAGTGATTCCTTTCAAGTCTCTTACACCCTGTTCTCGTGAAAATGAAGACCAAGTAATTCTATATTCTGTGTCTAAGGGACCAAGTATATGAATAATATACATAATATCAAATATTCAATACTTTCAGTTGGAAGCAACTTATGCTCATAAACTTCATCCATGTTTTAATGTAAACTCAAAATTTTTCAAATTATAAACCAAGCTATATAATAAAATATATGTATCACCTTATGAAAAATTCATAAAGAGAAAAAATGTCACTCGCAAATACAGTTTGAATATTTTACCCAGACTTCATAAAGGCAAAATAAGAGTATGCTTAGAAACGAAGTAGAGAATTGAGAAAACAAATACCCTTCCACTCTTTCTGTCAAGTATACCAAAACTTAGCACATCGGATTTTTCCATTTAGTATCTAGGTAGTGACATAAAATCTGAATTGACTTGAAGATAAAAGATTAAAAAAGCTGAAAGCGTAGAGCTTGCCTAAGCAGTGATAAAGTGAGGGTACGATAACCATCTTCAAGTATATGAAAAGTGTTAACACCAAGGCAGGAGAGGAATTGCTCAGTAAGTGAGGGTATAGCTGGAAGTTACAGGAAGATATTAAAAAAGGTAAAGTTTTGGTTGATTATCAGCAAGAAGCTTCTGACAGTGTTATGCATCAGTTGTGGGAAAGTGTCTGAAGTAATCTCCCTTGGGATACTGTTAGCTAGAGAGGACAATCCAAGAGATGATTTAGGAAGAATCCTCCACTTGTAGTAAGGCACTGGGCCAAAAACTGATATGTTTTGTTTGGTTTTTTTTCCATTTTCAAATTTTCTGACTTTTTGTTTCTAAATGTAATACTTGCTGGTGAAAAAACAAACAAGCAAAAAAAAAAAAACCCAAAACCCCAAAAAACCCAAAACCCACATGATTTTGTATCAACATAAACATTTGTATTATCTAAGAACAGATCTATCGACCAGTGCAAAATCCTGCAGATGAATACCAGTGCCCAGAGTTTCCTACCATGTTACAGCCTTGAAACAAATGACTGATGTCCAGTGCTAATCATTCGCCTCCTGTCAGTTCAATTGCACATTCCTCTTTTAATGTGATCTAACCCCTGCAGCAACCGAGATAGTGTACATCACTGCTGTAGTCAGACTTACATTCATCACTAGAGAAAAAAGCCACCACCACCTCCTCCTCTCCCTACCTCTGTACTCCAGCGTCGCAGATACTTCAGCCAACCTAAAAGGCTGAGATAGAAACTAATAAAAACAATTTAAAGTTGGGGGTGTTTTGTTTTTGGTTTTGGGTGGGTTTTTTTTGTTTTTGGTTTGTTTGTTTGTTTTTTATTCTTGAGATTTTGCTTTGAGTGCAAGTCATGGAAATACATAGTCTTTGGCATTGAGTTTTGGGGAGGTTTCTGTGTTAAATGAACATTGATTGAAGTATTGTAGCATACTGTAAATGTACTTCTAGTTCTGATGACTTCAGTGGTATTCTGAGGTAGGCCAGTTAGGAACCTGGCTCAAAACCTGGTCTTCATTTACCCATCCAAATGGGTGACAATTTGTAAGTGTGCAAATCTGGATCTTATAGAAACGAATATATAAGAATAAAAAGAAAGGAAGCAAACAAAAGCAAACCCCAAAAACTAGTAAAACAGAACAGGGTGATAACGTACTAAATTTTTCTGGACGCAGTCACTACTGTATCCTTATTTAGCAGAGTATTTTCTGAAAATGTTTGACAAAATCTCTTGACCCCGAAATATAAATCCCGAGTCCTACTCTCCTGCCAAGCACTGCAGGAAAACGGAACTGAAATCTGAACTAATTTCTGCATTCTTTTCTGGCAACATCAGAAAATCATAGATAGGAGGCAGTAGTTCAACTTTCTTTAAATAAGCTGTTCCCTTAGCTGTTCCTTACAAAATCTCTTTTATATGTACTATGTTTTGTTTTATTCCATCATGCCTTCAATTGCTAAGGCCTCCACAGTGGATAATTTTGAAATTTGCAAGCTATATTTTCTTATAATATTGTGTTCATAATAATTGTTGGGGTTAATGAAAAAAATACTTTAATATTATTGACGTTATAAGGCTGAACATGATTTAAGAGCAAATAATGTTTTTATACTTTGTAGGGTAAATGTTTCTATAATTTAATATTCATGATGTCCAGGCTTGTAGATTTGTTTTTTCCCCTGATAAAGTGAGCTCTTCTGAATGTAGACTCTGACCAATGTGTTCTCAAATTTTTCTCCTGTAACTTTGTGAGGTCTTTTCTAGAGCTGAACTGTTCAGAAATTATTGGATAACTTAATAAAAATGAAATGGCAGATTTGTATATGTGACAGGCCTTTTGAAGGATTATGTCTTAAACTGCAATTTTCAATTTGACAAGCTCTATTAAACATAAAATTGAATGTCATGTGCAATGGACATATGATTACCTTTTACTATTAAAATTATCTTTGGGAGAGAAAATTAAATTTCTTGTAACTGAAATATACACAAAATTAAATACCAGCTACCTTGATTAAAATAAGTATATGTGATAGTCTCTCCTTACCTTATCAAAGAGGTGATTTTCTATGCATACAGATGCTTAGAGCTGGTGAATAATGACCAGAATCATTAATAAATTGTAATATGACTTAAAACACTACTGTGCCCATTTTAGCAGGTTTTTAATTAAAAAAAAAAAATTGATAGAGTTTTGCTTATGAGTTTATTGTAAATACAACTTTCTTCCTTCTACCAGGTATGGATTTCTATTTAAGTTGCTTCCCCACAAAACAATATTTATCTAGAGGGGAAGTAGGACAATTTATAATATCAGTTAGTCCAACCAGGAAACAAATTATACTACATGATTGATTATGCAGTTTAAGAATCAAATATGCAAAAGGTGTTTGTCTGCTGACAGTTCACAAGTCATCTATAGACAGGAAATAATTTTCACCATGACTGGGACAACTTTAATGAGAGAATAATACACTAAAACTGTGGAAGAAAATTCTGAGTAGGAAATTACAGTGCTGATTTTCCAAAGAGGTTGTTACAGACTGCTTGTCTGTGTTATCTGGGGAACTGTAGAGCGGTTGTCTCCATCCTGACTCGCTCTGAGGATCTTCCAAGTTAAATATACTCATCTCTCTACAGCTTCTGTGGAAAGGCTTCTGTACTTAGGGGCTGGAACAAAATCACATCTATTCGGGACTAGGCATAAAGCCCAGTGGGCTAGAGGGCTACTTAAGAGTTACTGAGTACCCAATGCTGTAGTCGGAGCTTAGATTCTGCGTAACAGTTTGCCTTTAGCAGACAAAGGACTTGCAATAAAGACATTTGGTTGTCTGCATCTACACTGTTAACCCAACTGGCAGAAGGCATAAATCTAGGGGGAACATGGTTTATGGTGCTTGGTTTTGGCTTTTTTTGTTTTAGTATATTGCTATCTGGTATGAGATCAAAGATGTTTCCCAATGCAAGATCTGCGCAGTTGGTTTGCTATTCTAGGGCTGGATGAGATGTGTAGGGCTGGGGTTGAGGACGCAGAAACATGTGTCAGATCTTTCTGTACTTGCAGGTGCTGCTTCGCCTGGGTTTGCACTTCCTTTTCTAACAAGTATCCTAGTACACTTGAAAAAGAGAATGGTATGGTATGTTTCTACAAACTCGGGTATTCAGGTCCTAAAAGCTGCTTTTCCTGGTTACCTGAAGGGGGTTTTGGTAGTACTGTGAGAGTGAGATGGGTAAGAGAGTGATCTAAGTAATTTCTGGTGCTTTCTAACCACACTTCAAAATTCCACTGGGAATTTGCCTTGTTCATGTGTCAATTTCTTCATTTATTTGTGGACTTTATGAGTCTCTTTAGTCAACATAAAAAAAGTGCTATGATTCTCTGAATTAACAAGAGATAATGTAATCAGGCTACAAACAATGACTCTTGAAGTGTTGTTTTTCGTGGTGGTGTCTTTGTGGGTTTTTGTGGTTTTTTTGTTGTTGTTTGTTTTGGGGTTTTTGTTTGTTGTTTGTTCATTTAGTTGGGGGTTTTTTTTAAAGGTAATTTAAAAAAATTGTGTAGAAGGGAATGACAAATTAAAGGAATCCTTTTCTGATGCATAAGGGGTACTTTACCACTCATTAAAAAAGTAATAACGAATAGAGAATGAACTATGGATTCCTTTCACCTGTTCATAGTGTTCACTCATCATACTGTAAAAAGCCATAACATAGACTCTATATTAAACACTATTAAGTCTCTGATTTATATTCACGTACGCCTGAAATTAAGTTACAGGGTTCAATGGTCCTGCTTGTATACATTCAGAGCAGAACTTCCCAGGCAGATGATGCTAGTACTACATCAAGCATACAATATTTTTATTATTTGCATGAATCATACCTGTGACTCTGATACCTCCAGGCTATAGATTCCTAGCACATCTGTGCATTCAAAGGATTCATAAAGTACATTTGAGCAAACAAGCTACCTACTGTTCCTGTTCATCATGTCCCTTATCTTAATAAATAATGAAGGTGCCATGGGCTGACAATGAAATATTTTGAAAATAGTTTTAATGTATAGCTGGCAGAGAACCTGTTGGGCATTGATAAATTACACGAGCGGAGAGGATGAGAAATCTGTAAAATATTAATGGTCTGCTTCTGTAGGCAGTAAAGCTCAATATACCTGTGTCTTACGTAAGGTCTTATGCTGCCCATGTAAGGCTAAAGGGAAAGTTTCCTACTGACCCGCAGGGTTCATGTATTGCAAGCAGAGCTCACCATCTTTGGTACTGCTCAAAACACTAGTGAAGTGAATGGTCCAAGGGACGTGAAACACAGTGCCTGAAGATTCATCTGCAATTATTGTAGAGTGAGGTCCACAAGGTAAAGTCATCCCCATGGTGAAGATGGGTAGAAGTAGTTCCTGGCTTGTAAGGAGAGGAGTGAATTTATAAGGAACCCCTTGTGCCCCAGTGCTCAGGGTCCTTGTTATGCCCTGGGTGCTTGGGTTGCTCTTTGCTAATGGCTCTTGGATTGCACTGCCTGGAGGGGCTAGTGTACGGAGGGATATATGAAGTACGGGGAGATGCGTGGAGCATGCTGTCCCCTGAGGAAAGAGAGTCTTATGGTAATGCAGAGTCTCACGGTAAAAGAGAGGAAGCATGGGGTCACAGCCCTTCTTCCTCATCGTCTTCTGAGGCCAGGAGGTCTGTCATTTTCCTTTACCCTAATAATCTGCATATTCTTACTGGATGAAAACAGCTACTCTCACATTCTTGTCTTCATTTGGAGCAACAGCTAAATACTGCAATTATATTCCAGGGGGTACTTTCTATAAAACTATTGTCCAGTGTTCCTGTAAAACCATTAGACATCTAGTTACAAACTGCTGTCTTTTATGCAGTGATTTGGCAATGTTATTGCTCTTTTAGAAACACTAGTTTTGAGAGGGACTCTCCCTCAAACTGGTGGATGCTTTGATACGGATATTTTATTATACATCAAATGTAAGTGTCTGCAGCAAAGTGCTATTTGATTTCAACAAATTAAGATTTCTGTGATGTCTGTGTTGCACAAAAAATAAACTCCTTTAAGAGATTTGAAAATTATTGAGTAGAATGTATTTTGACTGGAAAATGGATAATGGAGCAATGAATTAAAATGGCAATATAGCAGCATGATTTCAGCTCACTCATGATAATGATCTTTATTTCTGGATAATTCTGAAGTTGAATTAAAGCTACAAATGTTAGTTTCAGTGAGAAAGATAAGCACATGTATAAATAAGAGAAGTACAAATCACTAGAGAGTTTAATTTTTGTAGTAACTATACCAGGAAACTCAAAATACTGCCTTAGCCGGGCTATATATGCAAAGAAGAGATTTCGGTTGATGCTTGAGACAACCTGAGACACAGTTGCTGGCGGCTGATGGCGCACTGCGCACCTCTGCAGCCCTCTCGCCACCTGAGAGCCATCCGTCACAAAGCATCTGCCCTGAGTGCAAGATAAAAAGTGTCAGTTGTCTGTCTGTGACATGTAGTTCATAGAACTAAACACTTTTAAAAAGTTTTGCATTTTGGGTTACATCACAACATACAATTTCTGTTTAGAGGACAGTGTAGTATTTAGGCATAAGCCATGAGTAACAGAGTTAAGTACAAGTATGATTTCTGTTTTATCAGATGTGTTTTCTGTATTCCAGATTCTGTTCAAATTGCTTACTAATATCTGAAATCAACATATTCTTTATTAAATTTATCTGTTTAAAAGTGAAATCTCTGTAGTTGTCTTAGCTCTGAAGCTCAGCTAGTTTTATCCACTTCCAACTGTTCTCATTACACAGCCTGAATTTAATTTTAATAAAAAACATATGGATGTATAATCCATAACAATTTGATATTCTGTATGTGAGTATACCCTGCATTATATCTGATATTGAATTATTTCACTATGGAGCACAATTATCTGCACAGGCAAATTCTTATTTAATTTCATTGAAAATTATGTAAAGATTTTCCGTACATTGTGCACTAACCTTGCATCTGGATTAACATGATGGACTATCAAGACTTCTTTAGGGACATAATGCACTGTTGGGTCAATAGTCCATGAACAAAGAAGGATTTACACAATAATCTATAACGGCTCTTTAGGAGCTGTTATGGTCTATCAGGATAAAAATCAGGTAGATAATACGTATAAAGTGCATACTTGCTTGTGGAAAGCAAGCACTTGACTGCTTAAATTCTAGCCCTTAAAAGGTCAAATTAGATTCTTTTAACATTTTGAATGCAAGTTTACCTGTGAGAAAATTTAACTCTACTTGCTTAATTGCATGCTTTGCAATGAAAATGAAATTCATTAAAATGCACAGTAGGCTTATGAAAAAAAATAATTAAAAAAATCTCTTTTTTAAGCTATCAATACTTCCTTTTTAAAATAATTTGCAGTGATTAATTTCTACCATCCTCTCTGCCTTGATGGCCAGTGAATTTCAGAACGGGGACACAGTCACCCTGACCCAGCAGCCCTGAAGGGCAGGGGGACTCCCAGGAGGCAGCATCTCAGCTCTGGAGCAGGATTTGGTTATTCGACATGCCTCTGGCTACACTGCCACTGCTTTCCTCTGACATTGTCCCGGGTGCAGGTGTCCCTAGAAATCAGTTTATATCCTTGAGCGACAGTACAATTGGTCAGAAAAATACTTATTTCCTCTTTTCTCGATGAAATTATATTGTCTAGTCTTACATGTTAAAAGAAAGAAATCTGTTTTTTGGCAGATTTGTTTTTTCAAGCTTGGACTGTGTAGGATGACACCACAATAGTTGTATTTCAATCACAGCACAGGAAAAGTGAGGATTTTATTTAATTTTAATTTAAGTATTTTCCTGTTAATAAAATAGCACCTTCTTATTGCTTTTACATATAACATTACTTTTTGGTGTTCAGACTCAATGTAGACATTAGGAAAGTTGCATTTAATTTAAAACATTAGAGATCCCTTCAAAGTGACAAGTCGGCACCAAAGAGGCATACAGCATAACAATCTTTCAATGTTCATAAAGCAATGCAAACCCCCTGTGATCTTTTTGCAGTAGAGGGCAGCAGAGCAGCGAGTATCCACCACGCCGCGGCCTGGGAGTGTTGACATGGGGCTTGGCAATTGGGTAATTTTTGATATTGTCCTGACACATAAACACCTAGAGTCAGGTTTTCAAAGGTTATTTGCACACTAAAAGAGGAATTAGCAAAATGAACTTACATGCCAAAAGTAATTTTGAATATTCTAAAAAGACTGTAGTCCTATGAAAAGATTGTTTTTAGACAGAAAAAGCCCTTGCTGTCATTAATGTGTGAATAGAAATTAAAACATGTTCAAAATAAACAAGCCAAAATGACTTCTGGGAAAGTGCAGACGTCAAAATATAAAATTATGCAATTACAAGAATTTCCACCATTATTTGCAAGCATCAGGCCACGTTACCTCAGCCACAACACTCCCATTTTTTTATATTTAATATTTGCTTGCAGCATAATACCTAAAATACTAATGTTAATATGAAGAGTAACTGTGGTGCATAATATATTGTTGTGTGTGTTATTGCACAATTTACTTTTAAGTCATTATTCTACCTTGTACATAAAAAGTCAGCAAATTATCAGAGTTTATTCCATTGACTTTCTCACACCTTGAGAAATAGCCCATTTGTATTATCACAGTTTGATATATTTCCCATTTACTGAGCTTCTTTGGCAAGCTGGCATTTTAATTTAATTATACTTTTTTGCTAATGGTCTTTATTTTTCAGTGTCTCTGTGGTAAAATGCCTTTAAGGTCTGGGATATTTTTATT
>VYXH01011207.1:921059-963124 GCA_013397275.1 Burhinus bistriatus | reverse complement strand
TTTTTTTTTTTTTTTACTCTTCTTTCACAGAAATGAAATGGCAGTGGCTGGCTCCCATCACCACATTCTCCCTCTGCTTAATTTCTGCTACAAAGTTCTGCAGTTCTTTTATCTGCACAGCTGTTTTTAATGGGCTGTTCAGAGAAGGAACTGATAATGGGCACTTTGTGCTGTTTGGATTATCACTAGTTCTAAGGTTGGCAGCCAGCATTGGCAATATGCTCTTCTTTAGGCAGCATTTTTTTTTAGCTGGACAGCAACCCAATGACACTAGACAAAGCTGCAGCAGCAGGCTGACTAGCAGCAGTGTGCTATCTACTCACGCTGCTTCAGCTAATACCCCAGTGGCTGCGGCTATCAACTTGGGACCTGTTTTCCTTCCTTCCTTCCTTCCTTCCTTCCTTCCTTCCTTCCTTTCTTTCTTAATTTTTTTCCTTATCCTTTATCCTTGGACTTGTCTTCAAGGGAAGTTAAGGGTGAAGTTGAGATTCATCAAGATATATAAGACATACACAGAATGAAAGTACAAAGTATTTTTTTGCAGTAAGATTTGTTAATAGTTGTGCAAAGTAGGGGAGTGTCTAAAGATGCTTTTGGAAATGCCCCAGCCTTTCTGAAGATTACCTCAAAGCCTTGTCATTTGTAACAAAATATTTGAGAACAGGGAAACGAGTGGATAGTGTGTGATCAGAAACGGTGTGAAGTGGAAGGAGAGTTTGTATCCTGCTGTCATTTCACGTAGGTTTTTCCAGTCAGTTAAGGTGACAAATAGTTGAAAATAGTCTGTCCATTTTTTATGATCTCTCTTGACCCCTAGACAGTTTGGATATCTCTACAATTCTCTAGAGGAGAAAAGTGAGAATATATGAAAGAAAGAATATGAAGCAGAACTTTCTGAAATAATAATATTCTTCTCCTCGTTGATAATATTGGCCACCAGCTTAAAACAAGTACACATGATGAATATTTCAGGCTTCTTATTTCAGCCCTACATGGATACTATCATTATTTTAAAAACCACTATGCTCCTAAGGTCAGGCGAGATGTAGACTTGCTATTCAGTCTGCTTTGTGGCAACATAAAGCAGTTTATTCATCTCCCCGAGTAGCTTAAAATACTAAACCCATTAATTTAGTTACACTTAAAAAAAAAAATAAAAAAATTAGATACTAGTTTTGGAGCAGTTTCACGGGGTCAGCCACTATACAGTGTGTCTTCAGTTGCCAGGGATTTCTAAGAGCTGTTTCTTCTCTGTAGTGTGTACTCTAGTTCAAGTACCAAGGAATTTTACTCACACAGAGTTAGTATCTTGTTGGTTTCTGAAAGTCCACTACTTTATTTGAGATGGCAATATTTTCTGATTTCTGTATGTATTTGTATGTGTCTAGAGTTCCCTACTGCTTAGTAACTTTTTTCTGATTTTTATTATTTTGGAAATAGAATATATATTTACATGCAAAATGTCGACATAGTTTGTCAAAGCTGCAGCTGGAAGAAATATTACATGGTATTACTTCTTAGTACTAAATACAGAGTTGCAAAAGCTTCTCTTTAGTCTCTAAGAAAAAATTACATCCTCTTGAAAAACAGAAAAAGAAGGTACAACTTGTTCAAAACAACACAAAAGGAGTTGGGGGGAAAGAGAAAATTATAATAAAACTGTTGTAATATAGCCATCTAGTCCCGAGTCAACATTTGAGAGAACCTTGCTACCAGTATACCCAGCACAATGCTGTAACTTAAATCCTCAAGAAAGTATGCTTATTTTTCTAGAAGAAAAAGGTCTATATACTCAATGTAGTCTGTCAGTTCTCAAAACGTGTGTGAAATTATCACGAACCTCAATTTCTGAAAAATTGTCTGCATGGTTTTTTGCATATGCATAAAAAACTATTTTTGACTATAACAGTAATATTTAGTATTTTCATCACACCTTCCATCTCTTGAATTGCTTTGTACATATTAATTGTCATGACACATCTGTGAGTTAGGTAACAACGTTAGAGTGAATTGAATAATTCACAATGAATAATTTATTTGAAGAAGTTAGTCCCTTGGTTTGCTCTCAGAATATCCATCGGAATCTTACTATGGGTAAGACTTTAAGCATTTAAAGGTTGGGTTGTTTTTTTTTTCTTTTTGCATTCTAGCAACGTTTATTATTACAGATACTTCTATTCAACTTTAAGCTATTTCAGGTACTTTTTGTGTGCTTGATGTGATAAAATAAAATGTTAAAATAAAGGTAAGATGGTAGGAGGACGCTCAGGAGATGAGTACATCCTAGTCACAAATCACATTTTCCTTTTGTTCACTCTCCACAATTCATTTCTCTGTGATGTGTTGGATCCTCAGGCCAAGGCACTCTGGGTCTTGGGACATACTTTTTTGCGCCAGAGAGATGCGGCAGTTTTCCCTCACTGATTAAACTTGCTTTGCTCTAAAATGAAAGAGCATTAGCTTGAAGTCGAGTCAAATTTGTAAAGCCAGCATGACAGATATAGTGGATGTTGAAAGTCCAGATATAATCTGGTAGGCAGGAAGAAGTTAATGTATCTAAAAACTTGCTATTTATAGCTGCTACAGGACTGGAACAGGATATTTCCAATCTTGTAGGGCAGGCATCAAATTCAGCCGGGAAAAAATTCCAAAATCTTATTTTTGAGGAAGAAAGAACTGAGAAGAGGGAAGGAGGAATTTTATTACTACAAGCATAGCATTGATATGTTTAAGATTCTCATCGTTTTTATTAGTAAAGAAAATAGGAGGTTCCCAGATATTCCTTGAAAGCAAGGGCCTGATGGAAGCCCATTGAAATCAGCGGGGAAAATGTCTCCGAATGCTTCAGCAGGACTCAGATCAGGTCTTCAAACTATGAATAAGCTATAATCAAGAGTAACTTTACACTGAAGAACTACAATGGAAACATGAGCTGTACTTACTCTAGTAGGATATAGTAAGAGAAAGTGATCAGGATTACTGGATTTCATAGTAAGTTTAGAAATCTTTTTCTCCTTTGCTTTAAAAAAATGAACAAAAAATGACAAAATTTTCAGGTGTTTATAACCCATATTTTACCGTCTGAAGGAAAGTTTTACACATCAACTCAGGTACAATGCATGTGTTTATATTAATGACACTATATTGTATTGTCAGTTTCAGTAAACAGGGGTTATTATAGACCTAATGTATGGAAAGTGTCATGAAGTAACTGCACAAGGGCACACACTATCCAAGACTTTTTTTCTTTTTTAAAAAAAAGTTATTTAACTTTTAGGAACACTAAAAACACAAACTGTGTCACATAAAATTAGAAATCAGTTCATAAAATAGTAATAACTGACCTGCACAATGTAAATTTCCTGAAATGTGCACTCATGTTGGCAGCAAGTAACAGCTAATGAAGGGAGTTTACAGAGCTGATTAACAAGACCCTATGCTTTTTATTAGACTCATTTTGTTAATCCCTAAAATTAAGGAATTCCAGGTGTATGGAGCCAAGTATGCAAATGATTTCCTTCCGTCTAGATGCTGATTTCATAAAAGGTCCTCCAAACAGTGAAATAAAACACAACATGCATAATGTGGAAAGCTTTACTACATATGAGAGAACAGTCTGGCTTTACAGAGTTAAGCGCAGTGTGCTGTAAACTCGCCACAGATACAAATTTGAACAAAGCTGTAAAATAAGTATAAATAAGTAAATTAAAGGAACGAGTAAAACGGAAGAAAAAAACCCAACAAGACAAAAGAAAAAACATGCCTTCAGTTTACTGGTTGTCAGTTCAGCTGTTGTTACAGCTGAAAACAATATACCTAAAATTAAGCTTATAAGACTAGTATAAGACATACAGATCTCTGCTGAAGCAGAAACAGATGTAAAATGATAAAGGGAACCATCATAATCTGCTAAAGATGTACCAATTAGTCTGGTGGTGTTATGGTACTGCTTATGCTTCTTATGTACAATTATACTTTTAAACTGGCTTATTAGCCTATAATGTATGCAAATACTTAACTCACTGTTTAATTTTGGGTATACAGGCCTGGCACCGTTAAAGTCAATGATAAAACTCCTCTGACTAGAACAAATATACACCCTCAAGCTGCTCATTACTTTCACCTCCTTTCATCTTGTCACAGTTCGGCAAAGTACTTTAGCATGTGAGGAGTCCAAGTATCTTAAAATTAACCCTAGCTTTTGAAATTCAACAGGCTATAAAATACTCACTACCTTTTGGAGCAGACTGCTCTGCTTCTACATGACATTATATAGACAATTCATTTCCACATCAAGGTTTAAGAGCTTATAATTTCTGCAAGTCCAACGTTGTATGTTTAAGGACGCTCTTTTTTCCATATAGCCATGGATAGGCGCTGTCCATTCATCTGAGAATAGTCCTTATTCCCATGGCACAAGTGGGTCTATAAAACATGCAGGAAAGGGAAGAATTTCCAGATTGGCAAGCTGAGGTTTACCTGGAGTCAGTGAAAAGCCATGAGGCCAGATACTGGAAATTAAAGACTAAACAAGGGGTGAGTTCAGGGGGAGGTAACATGCTGCTATAGAAGCGCACTCTTTAGAAGAAACAAAGACTAAGGAGTCTGAGATGAGACAGGCAGTGGCTTTGACGATGTGATGCGAAAAGTATTAATTCCACTCAAATAACTCAGCTGTCAGTCTCTGGTTGCTGGAGTCCATGGTAATAGAAAGAAAAGCCCCTGTACCGCTTTATCACATATCTTATATTCTTTACAATGAACTTGCCTTTAGGATTAGGTCCTGAGAAGGCATCCTTACTCACCTAAGTGGATGAAGTTAGCAGGAATATCCTTGTAACCTGAGCTTTCTTACAAGGACTGAGTGTTTAGGTAGGTACTATCTAGTAAACTCATCTTGTGGCAGTGTGGCAAGGTGAACCGATAGCATCCGATACAGTCAAAACAACCTTCCTGGCAACATACTGTACATTGTGTCCTGCAACTGCTAAAGGCATCCAGGCAACTGTCTTGCTTCAGTATCAGGTTAGACTGGCTATGAATTTTCCACAAAGCAGCCTCGGGAAGGCTACCTGTGGGCATGAATTATCTGATCTTCCAGCTTCATTTTCCTGATTAAATGACATAGAGCTGCCAGTTTAAATATTGCACGTGATGCTCTTGGATTGTTCATCTCATAAAAAAAAAAAGTCTTCTTTCAAACAGTGTCTTTTAAAATCTCTCAGTCTCTGTACGCTGTTTTGTGTACTGGGTTGGAGGAAAAGAAGCAAAAATTGCCTTTGTCTCTTATGTAATGTGTATGATTGTGGTTGCTGTATTCCAGCTTTGGTCCTAATACATTTCAAAATGATATTTCTCTAGTGAAACACTTGAATAAAAAAATAGTATTTACATTCCAGCCAGGCTCACTCAACTTTTATAAAGATGCTTAAAAAGAGGAAATAATTACATTTATGGCTACTTCACCATAACCAAGTAAAATGGCAGGGATGTAAATGACACTACAGCCACGCATGCTCTTACCACACTTGTACTATTCATGTGCTGTTATATGAGACACTGATGTTTGCACCCTCATGAACTGGCACTGCTTGCAGTGTATTTACTTATGACAAGAAAAAAATAATTGATAAAGGTAAATATTAAAAGGCTGTTTCTGTTATTTGACTTTCCAGTTTGTTGTTTGTTTATTGACAGAGCAGACAACCATAAACTGTGTGATGAGACTCACCTTTACAACCAATCTCAAAATATTAGAGTTAATCACAAGTCCAGGTTGCTGAATGTTCAGATATGGGTCCAAGTCTGAGTCAAATAGAAAATATTGTTATAAACCTTGTGCAATTAAGTGCCATTTTTCCAACCTGTTCTTTAATAGCACTTGTGTGCTGATACTACAAATCATGTTAAAAAGGCTCTGGAGCAAAGAGTTTGGGTACAAGTTGGAAGCATGGCACGTGGTTATTATTACAAATTTTGTCAGGAAGGAGTAGCTGTCAGGACTTGGATTGACAGTGAGTGAGCACACCATGTTAGTACGCAGGGCATCAGTTCACAGTCAGTGTTGCATAGAACATGCCAATGCTTTTTTTGGTCCCTCAGGAAAGATGTAGGAGGACGTGATGAGAGGCAGTTGTGAGTGAGCATTCTTTGACAAAGGTCAAATGCAATTGTTTGCCATCTGCCCTTTGCCAAGTGGGTTGTATTTAATCTCAGCCATCATCCTTAGCAAGCTGTACCAGAGAACTGTATGACATCCTGTGATAACAGTATCTTCAGATACACATTTCTGACATGCTAGGATATCCTTTCAGGTTGCAAATAAAACATTTTGAACAAAAATCAGAGGTAGGAAAAAGCTTAAATCAGGAAGTTTATTATTCAGCCTATCATAAATACAAAAGTAATAACAGATTTTGGCATTCACCATAAATTCATTGCGAAACTCGTATAAAGAAAACCTTTTACAGCTGTAAGTACGTCACTCATCCAACCCAATGGTAACAAGAGTAAATACAGCTCAGAATCGTATTATCCAAGGTACAAAACAAAGAATTCTTTCATAAACTCGCCTAATTAGTCCAACTAATGTACATGTTCAAAATCTAGGCATTAGCCAGATATACATGTACTGTTATACTGTAAGAATTTTGCAGAAGAATTACAAGATTTTTTTTTTAAAGGAAACTAAACACGAAACTTGGATACTTACCATTGACATTTTGTTTTTATTTTGAAAAAACTGAAAACAAAAGCTTGATCCTTTTGTCATTTCATATGCTTGATCACTGTTGATTTTACGTGAAGCCAATGGACCTATTATTTATGGGAGTATGCAGGATACCAGACATTGGTAGCTCTAGTTCCAGTTAAAATATATTTATCATTGTGTGAACAAAGGCAATGAATTTTGGAGTTCAAACAGATAATTACATTCCAACTTATGACAGTGAAGCCTTCAGTCAGACCGGTATCTAATAAGAAATCTGTGAATAGTACTTCTGTTAATATAATCATAGTAACTAAGCAGATAGGTGCTTTTCTATCCTGCTGTCAAGCTAAACAAGCATCTTCTGCTGCAAATACTCCTGGAACTCAGCTTGAGCCTTGATAATGAAGTGGAAGTCCAAACTTTGCCAAGAGCCATAATCATTTGCAATCTCAGAAATGCTCAGGTTGTGACCTAGATCCATTCCTGCTCAGAATGTGCTCCTGTTTCACTCTGTCTGGAGGGCAGTAAAGCACCAACTTGCTCAGTGAGTCAAGAGGCCCATTTTAACGTTCTCCCAGCGTCACACCGACATCGCAGTGCCCGCCTCTCACAGGCATGATTTTGGGATGGTTTCCAAAGACGTACTTTACTGACAACATCCTTTTTATCTATGGTTATATGCTGGTTTCATGACTGTCATCGGGTTTTCATTGGCAGAGTCAGTGTGTACTAGCTGTCCTCATAAAATACTGGGCTAAGAAGGGGGCTATTTGTGATCAAAGCTGACTTTACAGATTTCCTTTCCAGAATTTGATTTCACCTAAAAATAGATCAAAGAAGTTTTTCTTTATAGCAATGTTTAGAGGGTAGCAACTTGGCATTCTTCTTGGCTCTCACCTTTCTGCACAAATTTCTGAGTAGATTAAGCCACTGCAGCTCTCTTGAGAAAAATACATCCCCAGGAACCTCAGACTGCATGCTGTCAGCATCACTTTTCATATCTCTCTAAGGCAGAATTTCAAGCAAAGCCACAGTGACCTGTCTGGTTACTAATTTCATATACCTTTTTATATCCCACAAAGCCAGACACAGTTATTTCCCTGCACCTTAGGAGACACACTACCTAAATGCTGATCCTAAACCTTGTGTCTGACTCTCTCCCATTGAACACTCTGCCAGCTTGAATCAATGAAGATGAGGAAGACTTTTTTTAAACACAAGCTGTTTATTTACTAGGTGAATATGGATTTATCATCTTATTTTCGAAGACTTGGAAGCAAATTATTAGCCCTTCTTCCAAACATCCTCTGTGCAGCTTGATGCTTTATTGTGATCAATGTAACATGAAAATATTGTAGAACATAGACTCAAGGGGATTATTGCATTTTATAAGTTACAAAAACCTTGCTGTATTTCTAACTCTAAATAAGATTGTAGTCTTAGAATCAGACAGTAACAGTTCACAGTAGGACACATCATGGTTAAATAATTTTAAAAAGTATCTTTTTACTTACACAGAGAATGATTGCCAACATCCGGAATAAGCTACTAGAAGCAGCAATAGTAATAGCAATCATTTCAGGAACATTACAAAAATATGCAGAAGAATAAAGTAAATCTGCTAGCTCTAAAAATGTTCCAGCCGTGGACTAGGTACAGACTTTGGTCTCCTTTCATGTTATAATTTTCTGGTTTTGCTTTCTCTGAGAGACTAAAGCATATATTCAATCAAACTCACTGCACTAAATCTGCTATATGGTTTATCTTGAGCTTTAACTTCAAAGTGGTTTTACCTATTAAGAAACTGATTGTTCCTCTGTAATTGAAAGAGGAAGAAACTATTTCCAGAGTATGAAGATAACAAAACTGTTTTACTATAACATGACATACATGTTATAATTTATATGCATTGGCTCAGGTTCTCCTTCTGCTTACCTGGTCTGGTGTACTTTTCTCATATGCATGTGACCCTCAGATGGTGGAAAAATCCCTTTTAGAAGAACAAACTCGCATTATTACCAAAGGAAAAGAATCCATAGATATGGTGGTGTGATTCAGAGGTTAAGTTCAGTTTCTGCCTTTCATGTGATATAAGACATATAACTCCATAACTCTTGCAGTTCATGAGGATGCTGGAAATTATCTCAAAATGGGTGTTGAGAAGAGAAGAAAGGCAAGTTGAAACGAAGCAAATAGTTTATTTCATCTAGCTAAAATTTTAACTTACTCTATTTGACTTTTCTTGGGTTTTATTGTCTTGCCTGAATTGGTAGGAAATCATATTTCAAGGCATTTTAGAATACCTGATTACCTGTGTCCTGCAAGTTGTGAATCCAGAGATTCAAGCTGTTGCATTGCAGCTTATTTCAGCATTGCATTGTCATTGGCAAAATACAACTGCAGACACAGCATGTAGGTGGTAGAGAACCTTTGGTGTGTAAAATGGAGTTCCTATTCTAAGAACAGGGAGCAGGGTGTTTTTTGGTTAGAAAAGAGCTTTATGCCTTCAAAACAGCTCTCATTAGAATAGGTTTGATTGACTGTGAGCCTCTTTCGTTATTTTTTCTCTAGTTCTCCTATAGGCAAAGATCAATCGATGTCACACCTACCTGTTTAAAAGTCATGAGAAAATCTCTGCTGATTGCAGCCAGAATTACAGCCTGCCACAAACTGCCTCATATTCAAGAATGTAATGTTTAGTCAGAACCATAGCGTTAATTCTAGCACAAGCTGAACATGAGTTTCTCAAAACATTTTGTACAGTAACTAAGAAAGAAACTTGAAAAGTGTGGGATTTTCAAAAATAGTCTGATCAGCCTAGAAACACTAATGTCTGCTCTGCAGGATGAAAAAAAAGTGTTTATGAATAATCACGGTGCAGAAATATTTAAAATATTACTCTATTTCCCTCTTTTTAATAAGGAGAAAATCTTTGTCAGATATTGTTTTGGTAGGTGTTAGCTGCTTAGTAATGCTAAACCGTAGCATTTTGTGTCAGAGGACAAAAACTCCCCGAGTGTATATGAATTGCCAGTGATGTTTAGGTGACCTAAAGTTTAACAGCTTTAGCACTAGCTCTGTAAATGAAGGAAAAACAAAACAAAAAATACCTCAGACCATGCATTAGCTGCCAAATCAGCAGAATTGTGGTTATTTCAGCAGGGTTTTTTAAGTTGTTAAAGTTATTTGTGTACTGAGCATTAATTCTCATGCAAACAAACAACACGAGCCATTCCACATAGAAAGAAAATGAAGTTGGTGTAAAAACCTTTCCAGTGGTGCAGATCCTGCCACTGAGCACTGGTGACAGTGCAGGTAGATTAAGTGAAACCAAACTGACTTTTTGTTAATGCTAACAGACATTGCAATGTAAATATGGAGCTATTGTCTGCCTTCCTCATGCACAACTGTTTTTAAAAACGTGTTGAAGAACTCGGAGATTATCTCCTCATATTGAAACTCATTATGAAGTCAAGTTCTAGGAGGTCATTCAAAATGTTTTCCAGCAAAGTACATAGATAGCACAGCATTAACTATTGAGAAATAGGAAATAAGTTTAGAAAAAGAGCATTCTCTAGAACAGGAAGAAAAAAATCCCATTATGCAGCTACACAGCAATAGAGGACTTCATCCTGAGCTGTTGCATATCCACTTGGTCAGGGTCAGTCCCAGAGGTGCTCAGCTCATGGCTTCCCTGCTTGTCAATAGTCTGGTGCTGCACCCCATAGAAGTATTGAATCAAATCTATTGAATTGTAGCAGTTGTTGAGCAGAAATGCCTTTCAAAGCATTTTGGGTCGTTTGGTGGCCATACTATGCTATGCTAGGCAGATTTTATAGACTATTAAATAAAAATCAGAACCATGTCTCCCCATCAAAGAATTTGCTCTACTGCCTCTAGGATACCACACAGAAACTTTTCTCGTTGTCTGTGAGACATCAGGAGTGCAACAGGTGTGTAGAGAGGCAGCTCTGGATATTAGCAGATATCTGAGGAAAAAAAGAGATTCCTTTTTAAAATTAGGTACAGCTTCAAAGGTTTTGTCTTGTTCTTTTTCTCACCAGGAATCTGGCTGCAATACTGTATGTAACTACAGAAGTTATTGGCATGTGTTCCAGGTTACAGAAAGTCTCAGTTGAGGTTATGAAAAATTATTTTAGCACCTACTGTATAAGTGTATGTGACTATTCTAATTAGATAGATGTTAAATTATATTTCAAATTTAGCTAGTTAATACAAAAACTATTATTAAGGAACATTCCTTCGTGTTCTAAATGAATGATTGAGTGTGTCATTAATTTATTTTATGGCAGGAACGTGACTAGGAGAAGAAATTCTAGGTGACTGTTTGGATAGTAAGTACAGAGATTTAAGATTTGATTGACAATCAAAATTTCTGTTAACCAGAAAGAACTGAAGAAAGAGTCTAATTGCTGACAGAGAAAATCCATTTGCTTCAACATATTAAACAAATGTTTCTTTGTTATAAAAAGGAACATCTTATTGATTTCTAAAGTATTCAAAATAACACTTTTAGAGACTCTAATGGTTTTTTATATTTAGGCACCATGAAATTTATTGTTCTGAATGCCTTGAAAATTTAATCATATGAGTAACTATACACACACTGTTAGTTCTATTAATTTTGAAGAATTACTTACATGCGCAGTTATAATTTTCTTCTATTATGAAAAGTTACCCCATATCATGCAGCTGGAGCCTGTCAGACTCTCCTCATTCATGCAAAGACCACATAAGACTGTGAGGAGGTTTGGCCTGCAGCACGGGAAGGCTTTGCCCAAAGCCCGCTTGCCCGAGTTTTGCTGTAGGATGGCCTTTGATGGCAGTTTAAGGCCGCAGAGCAACCTTCCTCTCCCTCACCTCTGACACCTAAGGGCTAAAGATTTTCCTCTGAGGAGGCTGGGCTCTGCCCACTTGCATTGCCACTGTCCCTCTGCAGCCGAGCTCTGGGATATCCCCCACCCTGGGAGGCTCCTCTTTGCTCTGAAGGACCTGAGAAAGCGTTTGGGTGCTTGCTAGTTCGGCCTCCCATGATAATTCCTTCTTGGCTCTTTGGTGTTCCTGTCTGAAGTGAGCTGTGTTTGCTGAACTTCCTACAGCTTTACTAACCACAATTTCAGATTTTCTTTTCATAAGTAACAAAAAGCTATTTTCTGTTATCGTAGAGTCATACTGTATTCTCAACTACAGTGGTAATGCACTCTCAGAGTACGCTCAGCCTCACAGTGATAATGTATTGTAATCATCCATATAGATCAAATGGTATCGAAACATGAAAATCTTGTCATAATTTTAACTTCAGTACAAAGAAGAATCTTACCTTTGGTTTAAGGCTGAAATATTAGCCACATTTTCCTCTGAAAGCGTAACAAATTCCAACAAGTACCATCTGACAATACCAAGACCATATAAAAAGCTAAAAATCCAATTACTGAATCAAACTGCTTATTTTTGATGTTCAGGTACTTCTGGGATTACACACAAGAACTAAATACATTCAAACTCTGTCACATAATTCTGACTCTGCAGTTTACTGCACTTAGAAAACTCTTATTTTGTTCCTCATGTATTCAGCATTGATTTTAATTTTATTTTCCCAGTGGAGTACTGTTCCAACTCAGAAATTGTAGTGTTCTGGCAGTTAATGAGGCTTACAAGGGAGAAAGGGGAAAAAAAAAAAAAAAGAAAAAAAAAAGTTTTAGTGTTTCTCTGTTAGGATTTAACCTCTGAGACTAACTCTGCTCTTCAACTCTGATTAATTTTGGAATGACTCCTCTGCAGACTATGAATTATTTCTGATTCAAACTGGTATCACACTGGAGAGCAGAACTGCATCTCTTATTTTGGTGAAAGTCAAGGATAAGATCTTTTTAAAATTGTTTTAATAATTTACAGTATAATAAATTTGAAGATAATAGAGGTTTTAAAGGCCATTTTCTAGCTGAGGTTTCTTTAAGATGTGTCAAAAAAGCCAAGAGCTGGAAATAAGCTAGGTAAATATGTAAGGGTCCAAGCATATGCATTAGTAATGCCTATTCTAATATGCAGTTGCACTGGCCACTACGTAGAAACTGTGAGTTAGGACCAGTATCTTTGTTCAACAAATTTAAGTGTATTGTACTCTTCCAGCAGCGTGATGACTATTTGCAATGAGTGAAATCCACCGTGTGCCAGGGGTCAGCACAACTTAGTCACCCCTTAAGTCCCACTTAAGTGCTTCTTTGAAGGCTTAGGTGATCCCCAGTTCTCGTGCTAATATAGCGCCCATGGGTAAAACCCCTGCCCACTGCAGTAGCTCCAGGGGCTTGTTACAGCAGGTCTTACTTTGCCGAAAGTCTAGAAATCTGTCCCAGTGCCTAGCAATCAGTACAGCCTAAACTTAGTTTTCATCTGCAGAAATAAAATGGTTCAGAAGTAATGCAAACTGTGGTGCTGAACACAGTGAAGGGGACTTTTCATACACTCCACTTGAGTTCTACCATCTGGCCACCAGTCAGATGCACTAGTAGGCATTTAAATGTAATCCGCTGCACTGATGCCAATATTATAACCAAAGCATAATCTGTTAGCACCTGTGAAATCTTGCCAATGAAGAGTTGGAAAAGGAGCCAGAGGGATCTGGAACTGAATCCCCACCTGTACCCAGTTCAGCAGGAAGGAAAGGACTTGGGGGAGCAGGCAAAGTCTATATATTCTCATAAGCACAGCTTTGACCTTCTTAAGAACCCCTTTACAGGGCCCTCAAATATACAGTGGATCCCATGAGTAATGCTAGAGGCCAGGCAGGTCCTGTGCCTTATATGTGGCTGGAAAGTGCTGACCACCTGGGGTTGGAAGGCATCTATATACAATAGTGTTTCAAAGTGTTCACCTGTTATGAAATTATCATAATGAAGTCCTCCAGAGAAAGTTCATTAGAATGCTGCTCAGCTGCTGTAAACAATATTCCAGCAAGTGTAATTATATTTCTCTGGGACTGTTACTCCATAATTTTGCATCTGGCATAAACTGCATTATATTTGCACAATATTGAGAGATGCATTTTAGCGTATTGAGTGTTTGAACTTAATTTGACCACTTTTCTCTTTGAAAAGTTCAATATCACCGTGAGTAAATTAGAACTGTTAACAAAAAAAACCCAAAATTCAGGTTAGATCTGAAATGCACAAATGCAAATATTTGATCAAGGTACATACTGCTGCTTACAAGAGGGATACACTATCAAAATGGTCACTACAGTGGGTAGAACTGTTGAAAGACGGTAGTCTGGTTTTACATACTCTGTATATGAGACCATAGATGAAAAATTAGTGCTAGCATCTTTGGAACCTCCCTGGAAGACTTGACAGTGTGTTCATTCTGTAGATAGCAAATAAATGATCAGAAGTATAATACACTGCAAAAGCAGGTGCCTTTGCAGCAATGGATTGGAAATAAGAACACTCTTATGACCTCTGTCAAACTTCTACTGAGATACAGGGGTAGCACTGTTAAGAAAAAATTGAAGTGCAGAAGACAGAGTGGATAAACTTCTTTGAGCTATTTCAAACTACAATTTTAACTTGCAGGTAAATTTCTCAAATCAGCTGTAGGAAGATATTAATTTAAAATACAATCCCTTATCTAGGATCTTGAACTTTAATCTGTACTGCATCAGCAAGATCATCTTTTCTCTTATACTAGAGGGAAAGGGGCAAATTTCATTCAAATCTGCAGTCACAGAGGCTTCTGAATAATATTACAAAGCTCAGACATTGTACTCAGTAAAAATTCCCACTGTCTTCAAGGGGACAGACCCAAATTGCTCTGAGACCCTCTGCAATAAATATATATTGTACATGCAAATAATTCTAAACTAGTTTCTGGTAGTTTCAGAAGGTCTCTGAAACAACACAGTATTTGCCAGACAACACTGCTTGAAGTTGCTTTTTAACACGCAAGACTTAATTCAGTTTGGCTAATGAGTATCTTGAACTTGTCTTGATCATGATTGCTAAATTTATCCAAAACCATCAGTCAGTGGTAGTTTGCCTGATCAGAGTGAAATAACATTCCCTGGTACCAGCACATTTGTTACCTAGCAGTAGTTTCCTCCCCTGACACTGGACAATAGTACTGCCTGATGTGATTATGTTCTAGACAGACGAAAAAATGATCAAAATCCATACTTTTTGCTCAAAACTTCATATTTAAAGTTAAATCACAACAACATCTGGTTAAACTGGTAGGGTAGTAAATAAAACAAGAGTTCAATATCAACTCTGGCCATCAGAGTATCTAATCACCTTAGCAGATGAATGGATTAATTGAACACTGCATAAAACACTGAACATTTTTTTCTGTTAATCATTCACTGATTCACCTTGAGGGTAGGATAAGTGGTGGATTAACCTAAACTCAATTTGTTCATTCTTAGGCCCCATACTTGGAAAGAGCCTTCCTGTATTCACTCAGCAATTTCCTTGCCAGCTGGACTGACTGACACCATATCCTTTCAAAGGATTGACAGCTTTTCAGAATTTATAAAAATATCTACTGTGTTATATAGACCTCTATACACTGGAGGTGTTAACATATCTAATTATTTTGTGATAGTAAACTCACTTTATAGTTTGCCCTTTGATGTCAGACTTCTTAAAACTAACAAAACTACATACGACTAGCTGAAGTTTGGGAGTAAGTATTCGCAAAATCTTTCTGGTGGTGCATTGTCTCAGCTAAAAGAGAAAGTACAACATCAACGTCTTTGAAGGTAGTTTCCATGAACCTGTTCAGCAGAGTTAGCAGAGTGCCGCAGCTGGCTATCTTATCTCATTTTACAGAACAGTGACTTAACTTTGTCATTTGCTATAGTAGTCAAAGCAAATAAGTATCGGTCATGCTGTGAAACGCTAGGGTTTAAAGTCCCTGAAACTTACTACAATGAGTTCCAGAAGGTATACCAACGAATTTCCATGGAATATATGTACTGCCAAGGGTAAAACCACGGGGGTTTTAATCACTGGAGATCTGTATAATGTACTGGATGTGCGGGAAGTCCCGTAGCCTGTCTGAGCTCCCAGGAGAAGCAGGTTTCCTAACCAGTATCTCTGAGAGAACTCATGAGTGTCTTTGGGTAAACAAAGGATTCAAGTGACATCACTGTACCTTATCTGATAAATATTTGAAGTTATCATTTTAAGGAGATTTGCCTTCATTGCCAAAGACTGGTCGATAAATAAAACCACATTATACTGTATCATTCAAATCATAATTAACTGCTCTGTATTCTCTAAGCATATATAAGTTAACTAGTCTATGCTTTTGTTAGAAATCTCAGTTGATCACTTATTTTATGAAAAAATAATCCATGGCTGAACCTTTTTCTTTTGAAAGTTATAAATTAAAATCAGTGGACCCTGTTAAGTGCAGCTTCACAAATTAATATGAAATATAGTGCTTTTTCATAAGGTTTGAGAACCAGATTTAAAAGCATATTGGTGTTTGTGCACAGCAGGCAATAATGATCCATTATCCTGCAAGCAGAGGAGCTAGCAGCAACACATAAATAAGAAGCAATTGGACCATCTGCTTTGATTTCTGTAGCATCCCCAGAGGATGTGAGCAGGAGCTGACACTTCTCTCCATCTGCCCTTACATTATCAATTACAGTTAAATTATGCTGCATGCTACAAGGCTGGCAGATATGGATTGTAGATTGTGGCACCTGAAAAATATAGAAGAAAATACATATGTTGCAAGCCAGCTGTTTATTTACAAGTTCTTGACATTTTTCCTCACTTTCTTTGATGCCTTTTTCTAAAGCTTCTAATAGACATCTCTGCTTAGTGTGAAATAGAGAAGAAATTAGTTGTAACAGTACAGCACCAGGCACAAGTTATTCCAATTCCTTGCTTTATGGTTGAATCCTGAATGGAACACAAAGCATCAGGTAGAGCAGATTTTAAATTTTGAAAAAACAAGTTCTGAGTACATCTGGGTCAGCTACTCTAGCCAGTGTTTGTAAAGCATGTTAGAGCAGGAGGGGCAACGCACCCTGTACATTTTTTGCAGCTTAGAAATCATGTGTAAAACTGTAACTTTTATGAAATGGTAAGTGTTTATGAAAGCTCTGGGAGTGGTAGAAGCTGGAATTGAGGACCACAGTTGCTGTGTGCTGTGAGCAAGCACTCTGTCGAAGTGTCTTACCGCAGCCCATAGGAATGCTACTCCCTTTCGACCGGGGATAATTTTGTTGTAAGTTCATTCAATTTTCGACCTGTTTGATGGATGGTTGCCAGTCGTGCTGAATTGCATTTTGGTTTTGCAGTGTGGTATTCTGGCCATTGAAGCTGACGTATGAACACTACTTAACAACTTTCCTTTTGCCCTGACTGCAATTCGAAGCCTGGCGCATTCATCAATTGCACTAGCCAGTTAGCCAAGGGATGCTCCAAGGCAAACACACACCAAACTTTGAACATTGTGCCTTTCTCATAGTTTCTAACACTACTTCTTGCATTTTCAGTATCATTAGCTCTCTCATTAAACAAAGCCTTTAGCAAGTGCTTCAAAATAATAAAATTGATTACATATGTTTTAATAGTCTCTTGCCAATGTTGCCTGATCAGTACAGGCTATTAGAATACTGCACAAGACATAAGTTAACAGAGGGGGAAAAAAAAAGACTCTGAAAAGACCAGAAAGAAAAGCTTGAACACGAAGTAGCAAACAGCAGGAGCTGAAAAGAGATTTATCTGCATTATGACTACCTGTTATAATAAGCAACTTAAAGGTGCTTTCTCTTCCCAAAATTCCAGCAGAGGAATGTCATGGGTGAGACTTGGGGCTTCCAGAAAGGAAAGATAGGCTATCGTGCTATACATGGGCTATATTGTCATATTCTTACAATTGCATATATTTCACTTGTTTTGCCTTTGCTTATTGAGGTCATTTGGCATTAGCAGTAGCACTATCTGAGGAAAATGTACTGCAGGCTCTGCCTCCTGTGTCTTACGCTATAGACCTTTCTGGAGACCACTCCACCCTCTCTCAAGAGAAGGATTTTTGTTACCTTCACTCTAGAAAGCAAATTATTTTGCTTCTTGGTTCTCTTCCTTGAGTCCTCCGAGGACTGTCCTTTTGTTTTGTCATTGTTTCTTGCAGTTGTGGGTTTTTGTACCTGCCTCGTTATGCTATGGTTCCTTCTCCCTGAATTTGTCTTTCGAGGGTTATGTTGACAAGCCTACTTTTCCAGTGGGAAAACATGGTTCTTGCTGTTCTTCACACCTGTTTCTCTCCCCACTTGTTAAAATGATAATATTACTCTCTATTGCAAAATGATTTATCATGTGAGGGATGTGAGAATTGTCCTTGGATAATGACAGAACCCTACTCAGGATCCCAAGATACCAGCAAAGTTGCCTTGTTTCCTCATTGAAGTGGAATTTATCAATATATTTGTAACAGGATATGTTGGTATCTGTCTTGAGCCTGCCTGCTCTAGCAATGTTGTTATCCTTGGCATGGACATGTAGGAAATTCTCTCTTTATCAGCCCACTGTTACTGAATATGCCCTTGGAGAGGCCAGGCCTTCCCTCCGCTATCGGTCACAAAGCCCAGACTAAAGGAGCAAACTCTGGGTCCATTAGTATAGTTGTTTTAAGAGCTTTAAAATTCTTGTGAAATGAGACTCCCAATCTTCAGGACTTTATTCTGTGTGTTTATGCTGACTTTATGCTAACCTGAGAGTTTCTGTGTGCTTGTCTGCATCTGGCCACTTGTTCAGGTAGGCCTATTTAGAAGACTAAATTGTGTTATTCACAAGTGACTGAGATACTTGGATGTGAGGTTGTTAAAGATACGTGTTTCGAAAACATTGACCTGCAAGACTTGTCCAGACCATATAAAAGGATTGTGATGGAAAAGTTCTGATTTTAAATGAAAATGCCTTAAAATTAATTGAAATTGTCGCAGGTTCCAGACTTACACCATTATTATCGAACAATTCTTTTTTTGCTGCTTTGTTGCTATGAATGCTCAGTATTTTTCTTCCCTCTTTTTTGGGGGGAGGGGGAGGGAGGAATCAAAACAGCTCTGTAGTGCTATGTACTGCCTGAATTCTATAGCTAACCAGTATCTTGCAGTACCTTTGTAGCAAACTGACTTAAAAATATTGGATTTTTCCAGTGGGGCAATGATAAGACTAAGAAAGCTGTAAAATAGAAAGAGCAGCCAAAAAGTCTAAAGTAAATTAAACACGTTTCACACTCTGGATATAGCTCACAATAAGCCACCAATAAGAACATTTGTGAAACCACTAAGAAAATTTTTACTTTCTTAGTCATCACTTCAAAATAAAACCTTTTTTCTACCGGTTCTATGAAGGAGGCTTTCAATTTGCATGTTTATGTTCAGCAGATAACTATGTGAAAAATATTAGTTTTCTAGTTTACATATGTGGTCCATAAAACTAGAGTTACTAGCTCAGTGGGTAATTATTTCTATGAAATTATTATAATAGCTTTGAACAAGGATTTACATTACTATGGTAAAATAACTAACAGTTATGTATATTATATTTTATTTTTCAGCAGCAACGTTTGTGTTTTGAAAGATTGTCCCTCAGAAATTGTATATCTTTTCGACAGGGAGGGGCAATAAATGAATCTGCATATTGTTTACACTTGCATTATAAAGAACAATGCAAGTTATGAATCTGTAACTTAGCTAAAAACTCACTGAAGACAAAAGAATGAATTTGCCATCTTTTTAAAGAGCTTTTGATGAGATAGTTGGTTCAGGTTATTAATCAGATAATCTTAAAGTAGGTGTTTTGTCTAAGTAATAAATTATGAGATGTTTTGTAAATGTTGGAAGGTAAATTCTGTCTCTCTCTGTCTAAGCCCAGAATGGAGGTTCAAATGCTGTGAATATTGTATAATATCTCTGTCTCTATAATGTCTCTGTACGCTATAAATAGAATAAGAAGATCTCTGTCTCCGCCTTCAAAACTGCCTTAATAAAGCTCAGTGAAAATTAAGGCTTGTACGACAAATTCTATCCCAGGCCTTATCACACCGCTACCCCTCCATGATAGGAAGTCGGCTAAATCCAAAGGCTCTAAGTTCACTTCTGGCATCAAGTTTGAAATCTTTCACCTCAGTAACCAAGTTCCTGCTTTTCACCAGAACTGGCCTCTTGCAAATCAGTGCTGAAGCACCAGAAAAACAGGAAGGGGAATGGTTGTAAGTCCTTAAAGGTGGAACTTAAAATAGTCCATACTGACAAATGTCAATATAAAAATATTCCGTCATTGATTACAATTAGATAATTCAATTTCTGACAACTTGGAGACCTGTCTGGCTAGCAGAGAGAGGGCCAGGCTCCCCATGGACACCAGACCTGTTGGCAGACCACGTGGATGGGATGTCTCAGTCCTTGGGTGTGGCCGGTGATACCAGATGTGCCAGAGCTGGAGCTCTTAGATTATTGGCCTTCCTACATTCATTGAGTGCTTTTAGGGTCCTAGCTCATTATAAACTTGGTAGAGAGCTGTAAGTCCCTTTCCCAGGCAACTCTGAAGAGTTTTTAGTTTTGGATGGAATGTAACAAAATGTCACAATCTCACATCCTCCATAAAATGGAAATAACTTTGTCCACTCTGTCTCCACTCAAGGAGTAAGGGGTTTGTTTTCACTTAAGTTTACCATCTTCTCTCTCCCCACCTCTTTTTTTTTTTTTTTTACACAAACAGAAATTAATTCAAAGAATGCATGTGTTTCTAATAGCTTTTGATATAGTAAATGGCAGAAATGGTAGATATTGTCAGTTCTAAACTTGTATATCTAGAAAAGGCTGTATACAGCCATTTAAAGATGCTAATAAATCATTTTCTTTCAGTTCAACAAGTGTCCAGTGCATTTTCAGGGGAAGAGTGGAACTGAAAGGTACAGTTTCTAAATCTGTGCTAACTGCATTAATAGTGCCTTTTGTATTTCAATTGCTCTGAATTCTGAATTCTCTCTCATGTCAATAGCCTATCTTTTTGAAAGCCTATAGATTAAGTAAATAATTTTGTAGCATGTGAAAGTCCTTGCATTCAATTTGATGGGATGGGAAGCTGCATCTCCCCCTTAAACTCTAATTAACATGGAGACTATCTTCTCTGATGAGTTCATAAGCTGTTCACAGACAGTTTGGATGTAGCAACTTTGCAAGACACAGTTTAAAGATCTCTGACATCTGAGAAAGCCACAAAATCCAATAATCCTACTTTCAGAACTCCAGGGTGTCCTCTGAGATCAATCTCATATCTAAACATCACATAAAGGGAGCGCATTGCGTTATAGACTGTTTTCTATTGAACACGAAGTAAGAAGCAGCATTAGACATTCTTGAAGAAGAGCTTTTATCAGGGGAATAGAAAAGGTTGTCAAATTCTGAAAATTTTACCCATGATTAAAGCAGTGCTATAAAAATTGTTACATTTTTAACAAAGGTCAGCTTATCGTCCATCGAGGTCTCTTGAGAGTATCCAGCAAATTATTTATTGGGAATAAAGTGGAGCAGCTTTCATGTTTATCTGTGTGCCTGAACAGAGCTGGCATTAATTCTCTTGTCTCTAATCAGCATGCTGTCATGTCAAATATCCTTTCAAGTAGTCTTGGGTTCTGGTTTCAGTTGTGCTTTTAGTCCACATACATTTAAATAAAATTTCAAGGCAGTTTTAAATACAGTGAAACTGTCTGAAGAAACGTTATGTAGGATTTGTAACGTATTAGTGTTCTCATTATCCTTGTGTCTGTATTTTCATACGTACTCAGGAAAATTTTCAGTCTGCCATGCTGATATTTCACAGTGTATTTTTCATAGCGTTGTAAGTAGATCTAAGCATTAAAGATCTTTATACCTGCTCTGCAACAAAAACAGAACTAAAAAGGAACTGGTGCTATAAGTTTAAATTGGGCTGTTTAACCCAATATACCAGCCATGGTGTGGAGTTATTCCAGAATACCTCAGGGGAACACACTTCAGGAGCATGTTTTACTTTGCTCCCAACAAGAAAAATTCTCACGCTGTCGGTCACAGTGTAATAGGGCACTGTGACTCAGCCATGCATTTGAACCTGTACCTGTGTGTACCTGTTTGCATGGAAACTCAAATTAAAGTTTCTTAATTTGTTAATTCACTGAAAATTTTGAAGACTTTCACATGAATGTTCAATGAAAGTTTCTAACATCTAGCTTTATTCCACTTTTGAGTGGTGACAAAATCAGTTTGATGGGTTTTCTGGGGGTTTTTTTTGTTTGCTTTTTTTAAATGGTGTGATTCATGTGATTTTGTTGTTTTTTTCTTTTGTTGTCCAAAGACGTGTTTCTCTGCCTTAAGTCTACATATGAGTTTTGGCAAAATTTCTTTTGCACTGTGAGTTGTTGCATTCATTGGACAAAGCATTAAAAGATTAAAACACATAGTTTATATATAGGTAATGATGTATTGTAAAATAGAGTTTTTTAATATTAGCCTTTCAGATAGTCTTACAATATTTAATATAAAGCTCTAAATTCTTAAATGGAAGGTCCAGATGCAGACATAGCCTGAGCAAGTGCATTCATGTGTCTGATCAAACTGTGTAACTGTTTATACAAACTGATATTTCTATGTGCATTAATAATGGACATAGCGGCGGTATTCAAATACCACAATGCTGCAGATACATTGCTGGGATTGTTAAACCAGTTGCGGTTTTCAAATATGCAATAGTGAAAGACTTCTTGAATCTTAACCTCTGGATTGCTAATATTTACCTCTGAGAAATAAGAGGAGTTTGTCTGGAAACTACATTTGAACACTTGGATTCTGCCTCAAACTTTTAACATTTTAAACGTCCCATGTTGGACTCCTCCCTACTTTCTACTGCCTGTCTGTTCTCGCTGAGAAATATCAGTGTTGAGAGACACAACATTTATGAGCAAAAGGAAACTAGTAGTAATAGATGCAGTAAATTAAGCAGAAATATTTTGTGTAGAGCTAAGAATGGGTAGTATTGTGTACTAACTGTGCCAGACCTCAAAAAATACCTGTTTAACGTGTCCTCTGGGAAACATGATAAGTTGATGTAAATAACGACTACAGAATAATCAGAGTACATAAGATTTATTTTCTTAAACTGGCAGTTAGTAGGTGATAGCAGTTTCTAATGCCAGTGTAATTCTGCTAGAATACAGAAAAGGGGACATGGGTGTACTCTGCATTAAAACCTATCCAGAAACAATGTGTCGGTAACACAAAACTTCTGATCAGCTGCTCCAAGTTGGCGTTTGTCTCATAAATATGATACCTAGATGTCTATTCTGTATTTCCTACAACTGCTAAACAATTTAGGCAAATCAGGTTTCATCAGTCTGAAGATGATCCCCAAAGCACTGTTAATTTGCTAGTGGTCAGGATATTGTGCTGAAGCATGTATTTCATTTTAATATCTTTAATATTGATGACATACACACATTTATTACCTGCACAAACCTATTGCTGGGGCTTAGACTTCTGAAATGCAAATACAATATTTGTACTGTTGCATTAGAACATTTGCCAAGAAGTACAGCTACAGACACTGTGGTTGTGGGTGGCACTTTGTGGTGTCTGTATTGGAAAACCTAACTGTGACATTCCTTTTGGCTTGCGGACGAGTCAATAGAATCATGTTTCAAGATATTTTAAAATTCTCTTTTAATTCATTGTAATGGCTTATATGTATATTACATTTTCTGCTTTATCCTTTGACTTGAGTCAATACGTATCCAATGTAAGTGCAGTTCATTTATAAATAAGTTGATATTCTGTCCCTCATTACCTATATTTCTAATGCATTCTGATACATTAGTAAATAGACGTGTCTGATTAATCATTAACACATGAAAAGAATTAGCTGTCTACTGCCAAATGGAACTATTGACAATGATAATAAGACCAGCTACTGTATCATCTGGAAGCTGGTGTTTTACAGGAAGGCTGAAAATGGGTGGTGTTCCATTTGTAAACTGAAACTGAATGACAGAAGTCATCTGTCTGTGTAAAAGAAAAATAATAATTTCTCCATATGCCTTCATGTATTTCTACCACTAAAATACAATGATGCCTTTGTACCAAGGGTATTGATTGGACTGCTTTCATGCCATCTACAGTGTGTTATTCAGACTGGGGAAAAAAAGATAAAATGTATTTTCCTTCAAAGCAACATGGGTAAGTTTCTAGGATAATTATGCAGAGAAAAAAAAAGGAAAGCAAAAAATACCCTGAATATTGTGTCATCTTGCTACCATAATTTAGCTTAGCACATCTAGAAGGGTCACCACCCCAGTGTTTCAAACTAGTCCTGATTTTTTTCCTTTTTTGTTTGTACCATTTAAAAGCGGGATTTAAAAGCATTCCCGTGCAATTGCCATAAATATGCAAGTTAACGACATCATAAAAGCAGCAACTAAATTTAGCAAAATCTTGTGAATAATTTTATTATGGTTAGTACAATATCTGCATTGTATGCTAAATATTTGTAACAGGTGATGCAAAACTGCCACTGTTCAGTGCAGCACTTGCACCTTTTGTCAAATGCTCAGAAATTCACATCATGTGGAATGTTTATGAAATGCTGACATGAAAGCTGAACAGAATTTTATTAACACATCGTTAGCCTTCCAATATGTTCAAATAATACACAGTTAAAAATGTGTTAACCATATTCTAAATATTTTTAATAAGCACTCTATGCACTTAATTGCATCGTAGTACATGCAAGAAAATGCGAATATCTAATTCAAACACCTTGAGAATTTCCCCTTGCCTGAGCAGGATTTACCCTGGCAAAGCAAAATCGTGCAGAGACCCCACTAGGTTCTGCTATTCCTGGTCATCCCCTGTATGACCATAGAAGCCACAGGCTGATCCAGAGACTTGTCAGTGTTTGCCATACGGGACCTGTTTAGTCTGCAGCAGTCTAGTGCAGTGGCTTTGGAGGTGCTGGGCTTGCTACCCCTGCTAACAAGTGGACTTTCTGTTTCTCATCCCTTACAAAAGATCTCTGGGCTTGTTATAGCCACCCATGTCTACACTGACCTGCTGTCTGCTGCAGCCTCTGGCAGGGTGGTAGGACTGGGGGTCCCTTGGTGCCATCACCAACCTGTCACACATTTGCACCTACCAATTTCCCACGTCAGAGCTGCTTTCCTGCAAAAACCCCTGCAGCCATTCCTGAGCCCTCTTACTATCTTTCCTCTCAAGTTGGTCAGTCATAAAGAGACTAAGGAAGAGCATAAGTAATCAAAATGAGAATTGTTCATAAATAATTTTTTTCTTGTGTTTAGTTTTCTTGCACTTAGTCTTCATCTTTGAAGAACAGGGGACAACAATAATTATTAGTGACTCATTTTAGAACATCTTTTGAAAATCTGGACCTTGTATCCATATTATGGAAAGTAGCATCTTCATTATTTAAAATTAAAAACAACCATTTCAGATTAAGTCCTTTTTCATGTGATGTTGATTAGGCAAATAAGCATGAGTAGTGTGCTGAAAAGCAAATGTATTCATAGATAAGATAAAATACTTTTTGTGCATCTGTGATAGCTAAAAACTGATAGAGACTCCATGAAGAAAGTAAACAATATAAAATATAGAATGTAAAATACTCAATCCTTCAATTCTTTTTGAGGGCCTGAGGTATGATAGTGCTTTTTGGTTCCCCCATTAGGAAAAGCAGCCGATACCTTCCTGCAGTTTAGATTTCTGATTCTTTTTGTAATGTTTTTATTTAAGAAATAAGAGTGTGTGAAATGCTGCTTAGCGTGCTTATGTGAAAGTGACATTTTGTTTGTGTGGTTCCGTTGTAGATATGAATGCAGAAGTGGTATGCAGTGAGCAGAAATGGTATAAGAAATAATATTTGTAAATGTGTTAGATTTAATATGTGTAGGATTAAAATACAGCTATAGTAGTTAATGTATTATCAAATGCAAAATACAAATACAGGACAGGATGCAACAAAAAACCCAACGTGTGGGGAAAAAATAAAAAATATGACAGCATATATATGTATTTTTTTGGTCTGTGGCAGGAAGTGGCAGACTGCTACCCATGAGTCAAATATAATTTGCAAAGGAGCTATTTTCAGATCCTTTTAAAATTCAGTTGAGAAGAATACATCCATACGTTATATTTAGGGAAATTGAAAAGGCTACGTTTGTTCAGTATAAAGACCTAATCTGCAATCTCTTTAACCATTCCCTTACTTAGAACAGAGTATGAGTAAGGCCATTTATATTAATATGGATTCACAGGATGGGGCTGTGAAGTTTGCTGTATTCAGCTTTGTTACTACCATATTTATAGTGTTTAGATTGCATAGTATCAGTGCTTCCTAGGTTCACTTACCAGTGCTTTTGAGACTCTGTCCAGGGACCTAATTAGTGCTTGAATTTGCAGTTCTCTTGTAAGAAAAGTGCTACATTTAACATAAGTCAATGGGACTTTTACTTTTGCAAAGACTGTTGGATCAGGCTCATACTATGTACAAGAAATATATTTCAGCTTGATGACCTTGTCTTTGCCATATTTGAAAATGAAGCAAAAAGAAGGTCATTGTTTTATGAAAAATATTAAAAATTCATTATATGTTTTGGTTTTGGCACTTGGATTCCTGGAGTAAATAATACTAATGGTATATTTTCAACATGTCTCTTAGCAATTACTGTATTTTATGTAAATACTAGCAGGTAGCATACTGTAAATCTGCAACTGAAGAAATATTGACTTGAAACAAACCCATTTTAATTGAGAAACAGTGAACTTTTTGTGCTTTTTACTGGTCTCCGATTCATGGTGTAACAAATCCTTAATTTCCTAAGACGGTACACAGAGAAACTGTAAAATGCCATTCTCAGTGTTCAGGGAATAAAGCAAGCAGAAAGACATTTTTACTAAAATAAACAACTTGACTAAAACAAATGCTGTAAAGTGCAAGTGTGAAAATCCCACTTTAATTGTGAAAGAGAAAAAATGCATCCTCCCTATGCATAAAGTTACACCTTCAGCAGCACGTAGAGAAGGGAATAGAATAGGTAAATACTATCATACCGCAGCAATGTCTATTCACAGAAGGCAATGACAAGAGATCATAAGTTTCCATCATGACTACATATTGCTCCTGTTTTCTTACTCAATGCAATAACATTGCTGAATGCTTTAACGGAATGCGTTTTCCACCAAACTACCCCTTTCCAGTACTATTTTGAAAAAAGAATACTCTGGAGTGCCATTCAGTGTGTCCTAACTCAACACATTAAAACAGTACAAGTAAGATACAGCAAGATCCGCTGTGTCTTGTTGAACGTAGCCTTTTCTTGAGCGCAATGGCCGTTGTGCGCAGCCGCAAACACACGGTGTCATAACTGGCACTGGCTTAGAAATGTGAGCAAGACCTGTGCCGGGTGGTGGCAGCAGCAAGCAATAACAAGGAAATAGAAACAAGGGGCGTGTGCAGTTTCAGGTGCTTGGGCATGTTTGGGCACGCTTATACACCAGGCAGTCGTACCCCTTTGGGCACCGCATGAAACAGTGCACATGAACAACTGGGAGAGCGATGGGATTTTTCTGATGCTGCAAGCTGTAACAAATTCCTTATTTTCATCACTTAATGACAAAAGGGTCTTTTTGAGAACAATTTGGAAAAAAATCATCATTTATTATTCTAAAACTAGCAGTTAGATATCACAAAAGCAAAGGTCTTAGTATTTATTTCCCTAGAATTATTGATTTCTACTTTCCTTTATCATAGTTCTCCCCAAATAATATGCCAGACTTGCACTTATGCGTATCGACTCTACGTGCTTTTGATATTCTATTCATGTCAAGGGAAGAAGGCACACATAAAGAGAAGTATCTGTTTTCAGAAACCTTTGCAGCCATTTCACTACCAAGTTTCCATTTGTTGCAGCGGTGCAGGTATAAGCCCTAATTCACCTCTCCACATGTGGATCAACTTTTACATGATCCTGAAGTCTCAGTGGAATTAGTGAGCAGTAAGGTGCTCTGTGCTTTGAAAAACACATTTTTGAAGGACAAGATCACATCTAAAAGTTTTTATCCAGCTCTGATATTTATTAGGTTTTCCATGTGTGAAGTTTTAGTTTGAATTTCTCAAAGGGATCTTTGTTAAATATTCCCCTGTCAGCTCACCAGTAAGTCATTAAATCAATCTAAGTAATGTGGGTTTGGGGTTGTTGGTTGGGTTTTTTTACTCCTTTTAGTAATTTTTTCCTTGATAAGCACAGGAGCTTATACGGTGCTGAGTGCCTTTGTCTTCCTATAGAAGGTGACAATATGGCATAGAATAAGATCTTAAGTAATACTAAATGAAGTTACTTAAAACCCTGAAGTTGCTGTAGACAACTGTATGTCTACAAATGGGACTAAAATACATCACTGTGTGCTTCAAAATCTGACTTTCTCCTGCTGCTGAACGTGTAGTGCTATGCCTACAGACCAGGGAATGTATCATAATAGGCCAAGTCTTTCTGCCTTACTTTTCCACCTTTGCTATCCTTAGAGCAAAACAGGAGCTGCCTATTAAGAGTGGAAGTAATTTCCCTTTTTACTCTGTTTGTTTTAGAAGACTGAAGTAACCTTGTGTTTAGTGAAATGTCCCTTACTTAAAAAGGTAACATGAACATTTTTAAATTATGAAGGAGCAACTTGGCATCTCTCTAGCTAAACAGTTATTGGAAAATACGGTAGTGAAATTTAAAGTGCAACCTACCATTTGATGTAAATTTTATATGCAAAATAATTTCATTTACTTGATAGAAGTTATTAAATATCTTTATGATTAGTATGTTTAGATTACGAGCTTCTGTGTCAAAGAGAGTAGAATCTTATTTCTGAGGAGTTGGAGCAAATCCAGTGTGGGGAAAAAATCCTGCTCAGCATAATAGTATCACAATCTACTCCCATTTTGCATATGAGAGATGAAAGCCAAAATTTCCAAAAGCTGGTGTGGAGGAAGCCTGCAGTCTTAGGCAAAGGGTTTGGGCTCCTGCCTCCACCGGTGATTCCAAATGGAGTTGGTAATTTTGCCTGGGGGCTCTGCATATGACAGGAGAATGAGTTATTCTGAATATTTATCCTCTGAATATTCTCTATCCAAAATGTATGAATGGTGCAATGGTAAAGGTAGCTCTTTCAAGTGGAATAACTTTGGTTTGTGAGATTTTAATTTTATTATATGTCTTACGTCAACATATGTATTATTATATGTTTATAGCAAACAATTAGTTGTGCCATTATTCTTCGCCAAAACTACTACAAATATGTTTTTTATTTAAAGGTTACTCTTTTCATTATAAATGGATTAGTATTTTATTTTATAAGCCCTAGCGAATGTTGTATAATGAAAAGGCTAACCCTTAAAATAAACTAAATGCATGTTCGGTGATTAAGTGGTTTGCTTATTTCCATTGAAAAGACTATATAAATTACTTTAAAGAGACACGGACATTATTTATGAAGCTTACAGATTGCTTTTCAAAGTTCACTTGAAACTGTCAAAGGACAGGGATCCTTAAAAGTTTTACTTGTACCACATTATGCTAAAATATTTCAGATTATTTTTACTATTTTTCTGAGTCATAGATATAAAATGGGGTAAAATGTTCAGCACACCATGTTTTGTTAGTTTTCTTTCAGTTAGTAATACTTGGACTAGACCATGAAAAAAGCATTTTAAAACTCCTCATGTTCTATTATATTGTATTTTCTGGTATTTTTTATAATGTAGCAATTATATACACTGAAGAAATGTGCAGCAGAAATAGTCTTAATAGTAAAAGTCACATGAGATTTATATGTATTTATATAAATTTATTTAAAGACTTGAAAGACACAAGTCAACATAAAAAGATACAAAGTATCTGCAATATTGGATAATAAGATTACACATTTATAGTAACTGTAGGCTTGGTATCATGAAAAAAGATGCAGGAAAAATGCATGCCAGTATCATTATACCAACTGTTATTTATGACTGTCTTCCATACTAGAACCTATGTGACTCATTCATTATTTATCAGGAATATATTACTGATCAGCAAAGGTTGTGTGGAAGTTTCTAAGAAAGCAATTGGCATTAGTCAAAGCTGGAATTTTCCTGTAGAGTCTTGTAAGAGGTAGTGCTTAAGTTTACTGAAAATAAACGTTTTAGTGACTCAGAATTATTCTCCCAGTTATCCTTAAGGCAATACTAGAATAAAAACGTCAGCAGATTTTAGTTCACTACTGGGTGCTGATCATACTCAATTAAATGAATTTAATGTGATTTGTCCTCTCACTTTCAAGTTCACCTCACCCCCAAGAATAGGTGAGGTGTGTAAATGTTGTTAAGAAGTTGCTAATGGGGAAAGTTCTGTTCTCAGATGAATGAGCCAAAATTTTGATATCTAGCTCTACTAAAGGCCATGACAAATCTCTTATGTAAATACTCTAAGGAGTTCGTTCCCAATTCTTAGAAACTTTCTTTAAACGGCTGATAGTTTATTTATCTGCATGTGTAGAGGAAGCTTAAATAATGTTCATAATCTTGAACATGGCATGTAGTACGCGATTTTAGATGTGCAGTTTCAGTAAAGGTGCTGTTTTAACTCATCTAGTAAACTTGGAAAAAGATTACAGTTTTGAACAATGTCCCTGTATTTTAAGATAGAATATGCTGTTTCAGAAATAGTCTCAGCTTGCAAGTCACACATGTTCTGTAAATATATATACATGAAATATCATATAAATACCTGAAGATCTGGAATACTTCATATGAAATTAATAAAAAGGCTTGGTGCATCACAAATAGACCTGGAACCTAGCTACTCTTTCTATTTGCATCTTCAGTTGTCTTTATATTTGTAACATGACTTCATATCTGTAGATTTTTTTTTTTTAAGAATCAGACAAACATGACCTATGTATTTGTATGACTACCTGGACTGCTTATAGGGAATATTTACATGACGCTTTTCTTTCTTAATTCCCCTTTCCTTTACTTCCCTCTTCTACTTTCATTAACACAGCCATGATAGAATTTGCAGGGAAGAGCAGAATTCACAAAGTAGATGAGTTTGGAAGAAACACCCAGTATTATCTTTCTGCAAGTGGTGCAAACACTAGTTGTAGATTCAACATCCTTGTGAGTGTTTTCTTAAAGCAAGTGTTACTTACTTTTAGAAACATGTATTCTTGTGTTTCAGCAGAAAATAAAAAAGTAGAAATGACTAGTCTAATGAGATTCTCAAGAATAAATCGTAATAGCCTGGATAAAGTTGGACTGAATGCTGGCTACAACATATTTTGTATGTGTAAAAGCAGCAGAATTCTATATAAACTGATACTTAGTTTAAAAAAAAACCCAAACCAATAATAACAAAACCCATCCCCAAACCCTTTTCCTTCATTGTCCTCTTCACCTTCTCTTTAGTGGAAAGAGGCAAGGACTTAGTGAACTTTATTGTAAAGAATAATGGCCAGAATAGATGATAAAGGAAGTTGAGATAAGTACAATGATTTTATGCAAGTAAACTTATAAAAACTCCACAGAGGTAGGGTTTTGGGTTTTTTCCTCAAAGCAAGTAATAAGAGAAAAATACTTATTTTATGTGACTAAAAAGATGATATCCAGCTGTAACTTGAAAAACCCTAAAGAATGCCTAATGGATTCTGGTAGGTGGATGTGACACAATTCTTGAGAGCTTGATAAAGCAATCCTTGAGCTCTCCTAAATCCTTGAGATCCTCTTCTAAAGAGGAAGGGCAGCAGAACTATCCAGGAGAAAAGACCAAAATAATAACAACCATTAGTTTTGAGCACAGATGGAAGCTAAAAGGCACTCAGGAGGCAAAGTGATCAAGAAGGCATCCATCGTAGCCAGTGTACATGCTGTAGAAATGATATGAAGGACAAAAATAAAAGTATTCAGCCACGGGCAAAGTTCTGTGCTGTGGGAAGCAGAATGACTATCATAATGCCAATGGCAAAGTGCTAGGAAGGTAGGAGCATTAATATATCAAGTGATTGAAGACATGAAGTTCTTCTATGAAGGGAAAGATGCGTATAGGGTGACTTTGAGAGATCCTAGGCAAATGCATGTGAAGTGCATGTACATGGCAAAAGAAAGCTTCCAGCTATTTTCCTTCCAGCTATTCCCATTAAGAAAGCACACTTACATCAATTCAGGTCTAGCTGGATTACAGAATTGTAGCTACAGTACACTGCTTATCAGCAGTAGAAAAGCAGTAGGAAAGCATGGCCAAGTTTTGGAGAAATACAGTAACACCCTTCTGAAGCTCCTGAACAAGTAAGTAGTTCATGAAAAAATTGCTAAAAAAAAGCATTATTCTTTAGAGGGAACACAACAGAAGACACAAGTTTCAGGGCAAACAAGGGATTTTTCACAATGTCAAAACACACTCATTTAGCAAACTTGTTTAAGCATATTATATCTGCTTATTTTCCATGTCTGAGTGAAAAATAAAAAAAAAAAAAATCTGAACAGGTTAAAAAGACAATTAAAAAGTCATCTTGCAGTTCTGCTGCTCAATAGGGAACACTGATCAATGAAACTCACATGTTGGCTACCTTCACATGATTAGATACTGCATGAATAAAATATCTATGGCTTGAGCTGTCATGTTCTCTTTGCACATTCAAACACTGGGCAGCTTTATTCTTTTTGGGTCAGTCGTTGAAGGTGAGTAGCAGTTGCAATTGTGGAATAATGCAACACTGACTTTGGCATTTCCTACTGTGACTTCACGTGGGTTCACCACGTAAGAAAAGGATGACTAGTGATGAGTACTAAATATCTGTATTGTATTCTGTAGCACACCACAGTGCACATCACTCAGATCTTTTTCTAAGTCATTTATTCGAAGCTATTTAGAAGGATAAGCCAGTCAAGGTTATTCTCAGTCAAGCCCTGAGAATAATTAAGCAGCAACATGGTTTTCCTTCCCTTTTCTTGCCATCACGGATTGATGTATACCTTCTATTGCTTCTCCAAGAACTCAGTTTCTGAGTTGCATGCTCACATCTGCTTTCTATATATGCTGACATAACTCAAATGTGTGAATGAATATTTGAGCAAAATGGACATAAAATATGATACCTAGATCTTGTTAGGCTACTAGCAATCGCAGAGCAGACACAATCACTTTCTGAAGAATAGAGTGTAGAATAATTTCAATACTGCAGATGAGTTATTTCTGAAAGTGGATCACTTGTATGAATATTCACCTTATAACTTCTAATTGAAGAAAATGGGCAGAGGAGAAGATAGAATTGTCGGTTTCTGATGATTGAAAGTCTCATCTAGAAAGGACGATAACTATTAAGAAATCTGGTCAAATCAGAAGATGCTATGTTTCCCTACTAAGAATTGCTCTTTTCTTTATTATGTCCTGCTTTTACAATGTAACTCTAATTTTTTAAAAACAAAACAAAACTGTTGTCATAAAAAATCAAATCCAATAAATTTTACTTTTTAGAATCTTTCAAAGATATTTGTGCAGCCAGTACTAGGTGGAAGAAAAATCCTAACATTTCAGTTTTCATTTTTTCTTGAAGTGTTTATTTCTTTTTATTCATTCTGTTAGCAGTTCTCTTTCCAATAAATTTTCCTTCTGTGTCTATTAGTATTATTAGAAAATTGAACAAAAAATATTCCCATGACTTTCTGAAAATTTGTAGTAAGACATAGGAAGACCAGATGCTATGGTCTTATAAATTAAAAAGGCATTATATAAAGCTAGCTGCACTGTATAAACTCAATTTTGTACCACATTGTGGTGTTCTGTGAATCTTTATTTGTTTTCAGCATCTCCTCAGATCTGTCCATACTTCCCATGTATTAATTATAATTAATCATATACTAGAACATATCTTTATGTTTGAGGTTTGACCCAATAAGAAAGGTATTAGAGTATACTTACAGAGTGTTTGCTAAAAAGAAAATTGTATTCTGTTTATGCTTTTGCTGATTAATGAAAATTGCTTTAATTTCCTGCATATTTCTTAGCTTTGGAAAAAACCTAATTGTAGGTTAATTTATGCAAAAACATTATGGAGAATAAATTCCCTATAAATATCCTTTGTTTTTTGTCATTTCCAGGTGATTATTCACTTTCACATGAAAATGTTATACTGTCTGGCTCTTTGATGTATGTCCCTTCTTACTGGCATTTCAACATTCTTCTACTCTATTCTAATTTTTATGGGAAGTTACTAAGTCCTCCTGTAGGCACATCACTTAATGAGAGTTTTAAGCCTTTGCATGATCTCCAACACCAATTTTGGCTTTCTTGTGCTAAGGTGACACAATGAATTAAAAACAGAATACTTGAAATTCAGAGGTACGTGTTTCAGCTGAGTCTGCGTTTTCCTGTGTAGATCCTGCATAGCTTCTCAGTTCAAATTACAAAAAACCAAGGATAAACCCAAACCAAGAACTTTGAATAAAGCAAAGCCAGAGTGACACATTTATAAGACACCGCAAATGCCCCAAACCATGTGGCAATATCCTAAAGGGTGCTTAGATCTATTCAGGCAAGATTCCCATTCCTTCCAGGCAGTGTAGGTTTTCCTGTTATTTCTGAGGGACTGGTAGCATCTTAGAATATGCTGTATCCAGATCCGCTCAGCCAGCATCAAGAAAAAGAGACTCAGATTAAAACACGTCCAGGGAAGGGCTGCAAGTATTTGTAGGAGGGCAGGGAGTTTTCTTATGGGAGAGGGCTAACTGAATTTGGCTTGGTTAGCCTAACAAAACAGGGACTGCCTAGAGACACAGAGCCAGCATTGTGGATGGGGAGCCATGAACTACTATAAACTGACCAGGAATAAATTTAGACTGGAAATACAAGAGGTTTGCACGTGACACAGAGCAGCTCTTTCCTTGGACTGTGACCCCTTAGTTTTCTTTGGGAAAAGCTATCCCTGATAGGGTTGGGGGGTTTATTAGTCTTTGGGGGTTGGGCCTGCAGTTGCTGGTTTTCCTGTCTCCCTGTAGTTCATGAAGAGGACATATTCCCTAAGACTGGGGCTTTATCAGAAGCGGGCTGGTCATTTAAATACTTCCCTCACTGAGGGTTTGCTATCCTATTTCTCTGAAAGCCAAATAAGGTAATAGGGAATAATTCTTTCCCTATATTTGGCTACAGCTGATGTATAAATAATGGATAAAAGAAGGTATGTGGCAAGAAGTAATTTTTAAGAATTGAATGTGTGTAAAGTGTGTAGGTTTTTCCATCTTTCATTCACTTCATTAAATGCAAAGCAAGCAAAGTTTTAAAATAACTTTAATAAGTGTTTAATAGTTCCTAACACATTTGAATGGAAATCGTTATATTATCTTTTCCATGTAGGAGATGCTATTAGGCAATGATTTTAAACTTAATATTTGCAGAATTATATCTACCATATAAATACTCACTTTTAAAATTCAAACACATTTGGGGATTCTGAGAGCCTGATTTTTTTAAATAGACATTTTTAGTTTGTAAAAGTTTTCACTACACTTTGAAACATATATGCATTAGGCTTAAAGGCAAAAGGAAGCAATGAGTGGTAAATTACTAGTGGCTGAAATAAAACAGTGTTTCAGGATCAAAGTCAGGGCCAGCATTAACACAAGGCTTTCTAAATTTTTGAATGTTTTCAATTCTACAGCTAAAATTGATGCCAGAAGAGTTAGATTATATTTATTTAATTTCCCCCTTTTTTATCATCACAAATGCACTGAAATACACAGCACATAACACGCTCTGCTTCTATTTCCCTGGGATGTATATAGTCTTATGTCCAGTGAAAGCATGCAAGTCAGAGTAAAACTTTATCTTCAAAAGTGTGAACTGAATATACCTGGTCACCATGAGAAAGTTAAAACAGATTATATTAAACTGTCCAATATGGTGTCACTGATTAATAATGATTGAGTCTGTAATAACCATGCAAATGTAAACTATTCATTTTTTCCGAATACGTATGAATTGGGAGAATGATATCTCATATAATCTGGTGTTAGTCTATTCACTGCATCATAAAAATTAATTTGTCTAATTAATGACATTAGTCCTTTTATACATGCATAATTCATATTAATTGATAGGTCTGCCTAAAAAGAGTACCTTTTGGAAGAAAAATGATCCTATTAGTGCAAGTTTAATCCAAATCAGGGCTGACAAAGCATGGTGCTTTCAAGGCTTATCTCCAGCTTTGTTAATTGTCATAAGCATTCTAAATTGATTATTCTCACATTAGCATGGGACATTTCATTCATCAATGCTTTGCTGTAAAGAAAATTTGTCTAATGGATTTAGGTAGCAGCACTAAATAAGTGTGTTGGTCCATTTTTCCACTGTAGCTACAGGGGTATTCAAAGCATATTAATTCACTAATACTGAAAAAATTAACTTCTAAAATATATAGAAATATCATACAAAATTAGATTTCTGACATTGAATAATTTTTGTGATATTTCAATAGAAAATGAGCGTGCACACTAGCACTTTTATTGCTCTTCTGTTTCACAGATGTCTTGATAAACAGCCAATGTTAATATTTCTTATGAGTGATGTTGCTTCACCTTCCAGGGCCACAGGGGCACAAAGTATAGGATAAATTAGTTAAATATGCATTTTAAGGAGCTGCTTGGAGGAACAAAAATTATAATATAGTCAGGCTTTATAATGTACAACCTTATAGTTAGCATTTTAATAATTTATTTGCAGATGATCAAGTTTACTATTGGTCAATGAAACAGTTCAGACACAGACTGAGACTTTAGTGAAACAAATGAATTTTAAAGTGCTTGTTGCTCTCTCTGCCAGTTAAGTCACAGGTCTGAAATTTTAAAAATATGTTCATAAACACAGCAAATACAATCATTACAACTTAATTTGGTTTCTGCTCAGAATGGGAGGGATTGACTTTCAAAAACTACACTCCTTTTATAAGTATTGGCTCCTGGCAAAGGGAATGCCCTTTATGTGCACTTTTTATGATACTCTAGTTTCTTTTCCCCATTCACCTGATCTTTGTTTGTCTTGCACTTTCTAGCATTCTGTTAATCACTGGAAGCCACTGTGGAATCAAATTTGTGACAGTGCCAAGAATTTCAGGAAGCTTTTTATAGTACTTTGCAATTGAAGGCATGCATCATAAAACAAATGGGGAGGAAGGGAAGATGCTGTCCAACAGAAGTTAAAGGCCTGGTCTCTCCAATTCTCTAATCAGTGCATATTTTTCCACTTTGTTGAGCCTAGCATTGAACAGCAGTCCATAAAATGGGGCCATGCTTGACCTCCATTGCTTCTGCTATAGTTTAAAAGGATCCATGAAGGAAACAAAAATGCTTTTCCCTATTTCTATTCATCTCAGTATTGGTCAGAGGGAGTAGATTAACACGCTGGTTTAGGCTAGGAGTTTTGAGGTTCATTCTGAGTTTGTATGGGGCTTTGGATTCTCAATAGCAAAGCTGTTTCCATGCCTGTGCTGCTTCATTTTGGCTTTCTAGTACCATGGGGCAGGTTGGAGATGTTTTTGTTTGTTTTTGTTATTTCAAACACTATAAAAAAGAGATCTGAGGTTTTGATCTTTGTGTTGTATAATCAGATTCTCCTTCAGTCAATGAGAGCAACATACAAAAATGCAGCTGAACAGCTGGCTAGGCTATTTTCCATTCTTCAGACACAAAACTTAGATAAAAGTGAGCAGTGTTGGTTTGAATTTAGTCCTGTGGGGAAGGAATTTTACTCTTGCTGATGAATTTTATGCGGGAAGTGCTCTTTTACTCTGTAATAAAACCCTGACAGTTATATTGTAATTGTACAGCATTGCGTGGTTCTTCAGTTTGCACCAGTCTAGGAGTCAACATCACCTTAAGCCTAGTGTCACTTGCATTAAAACACAAACACTTAGGAACTTATTGTTTATGCAGAAACACCATGGCAAGGACCACCTCTTTGCTTGCCTCTTCTGTAATTCTCACTCATTTTAGAAATAAATAGTACAACTTCAGTTTGATTTGAAATATGTATCCTAACACTCTAAATTTGATTCCTGTATAAAAATGCACTTAGAATCTATAAAAAAACCCTGTACTTCTCCTTCCTGAAGGCCATCGTTTATGAGTATGCTGTCTTCATTTATCACCTTTGACTTAGATCCAGCCTGATTTCTAAATTATATATCCTAATAACCGAAGCTAGGATGGATTGCACCTTCTAGTTTATATCCATTCCTGTGGTCTAAAAAAAAAAATCCCTTTGTTCCAATCATGACTGGTTTTTCACATCCATTTTTAATCCATATGCCAAGCATTCTCCATAGGGTTCAAATTTCAGTGAAAAAGGAACACTTCCGAAAGTTGTTCAGTTTGGTTTACAGTAGACAATGTTTGGGAAAGACAGAGATATTCCATATCCCAAAACTAAAATATACCAGATGTGCAGCTTTATTCTGGTTAAAAACAGATCAGAAAAAAAATATATAATATTCTTTGTTTCCTAAAAGTAATTTAATATTGCTTTCAACAGAGAATATGATACTCCAATTTTATATAGTAAAAATGGAAAAGCTATATATCTATGATAAAGAAGGAAATGAAAACAAATGACTTGTGTTTAAAATCCAATAAAATTCAACAAATACCTTCATGTCTGATATTAGTTGAATACATACTTCCAAGTCATGTAAGAATTAATTACTGTTCAAGTAATGTCATTTACCAGTGCTTGCATTTAACAGATTCCTCAGGTTGACATGGGAGTCTGGTAATTTTTATTATTTTAAAATGAATGGAACTAACAGGTTTTTACTGGTCATTCAAGGAAGTATTATTGGGTTCCACTATGCCTCTCATGTGCTCTGAGTTTGAAGGATAAAAAGCAAAGGGGTAGTTTTTCTCATTAAAACACAACAGTGAAACGAGATACTCCCGTCTTCTTCCTTTACCACCACAAGAAGCAGAACACAATATTTCCTCCAAATGCTTTTGTTTGTTAGGGCTTTCCTGTAAGTTTGATTGTTTTAAGAGACAGGATAAAGGAGGAGGAGTTGAACTTGGTGGAAGATGTTTAATGGTCTTACAGTTATCTTGGAAGTGTCTGCAAGACATTGTTTTCCCAGGCTGACAAGAAGAGGCTTTTAAGATTCACTCACCTTCAGATACTAGACATCATGGCAGTGATTGAAGTATGGGACCTACACAGACTAAAAATACATAATCTACTAAATTGCTCTTCCTTGTCTATATCTTTTTTTAGAGTGAGTTCAGGCTGTTTGAGCTGTCCTCTGTATTATCCACAGCCTTGAGGTCTTTCATGCAAGATGCATGTGTCTAAGCATATATATTACTGTCCTTAGATTTCCAACTGTGAGTAGGATTTTGGAAAATCTTAGGTTTTGAATGTTTGGAATCAGAGTTGTGGGTCAGCTGACTGCAACTTTAAAATCTCAGGCATGAAATTCGCATCCTGTTACATGTTCTGACTGAAGTGTTTAGAGATGTTCATATTTGGGGGTTTATTTAAGTATTTTATTTGGTTATAGTGCAATGGCAGGAACAAATAAGATTAAGGAACCAAAACAATTCAGATGGATTTTCCCAGGTCTAGCTCCCCGTTGGATAAAAAACTAAAATCCATCCCACAAAATTTGTGTTCCTGTTGGACGTCTATGAGAAAACCAATGAATTTACTGTGGAACAGATCCCTTATTGGATAAATCTATGCTCCAAATGCCAATTCTGTATGACTTCTGTCTGGTAGTGTGTGCTAAATCCACACAAAGTCCTCTTCCATAAGCATTTGCAGAAATATTATTTGCAAGAGCATAACTAATATTGGCTAAATGAAAAAATAAATTGGATGTGTACTTTCCAGAAATACATAGGCTTGGGACACAGCCTGGTGGATTTCTAGCTTTATTAACCAAGAGACGGAAGGAAAATCCAAGTGTGTTGCCATATAGGCTGTCGCATTCCTGTACATATCTAAAGGCAAAGGAGGTAATGAACAGAAGAATCATGATAGAGAACAGGCTTCTGCTTAGAGAAGAAAACACCAAGTAAGTCTCTTTCTTCTATGTTTATAAAGCCTTTGTCTCCAAAACACCACAACTTCTCATTTTAATTGGAATGAGGAGAGAGAAAGGAGTAAGAATAGTTCATATTCTGCTTTCTGCTCTCCAAAAGTTAATAGTGGAAGAGAAATCTCAAAAGATCATGTTTGTACCACCCCTGACTTGGAATAATCTGTATTTGATCTCACAGTACAGCTCTCTGTGATGCCTTGATTTAATAAGACTTGGCTCAGGTTCCTAATGGGAGAGTCTTCTGTGTAAGGCCCAGCAACTGGCTTACTCCCACTTTTTTTTTTAGGTTACATTCTTCCCCAAAATAAATCATCTCTAAGCTGGCAAGAAGAGAGTGACTGAGCAGCCTCACATAGAAGATCTTCCTCTACATCATCATGGATTGTCTGTAGCTGTTAGGTTAGACTCTCTGGATTGAAATAATGACATTTCAAAAATCAGGTAGCGATATCAGTGCAAAATGGCTAATACATTATATAAATGTATATATCTGTTAAATTGGAGGTGTTCCAATACCCTTTCAGGTTCCAAACGGGTTACTGTTGATGATTTTCTCAGGGCCAGCAGATTGGGAATTCTGGGAAGACAGGTTTGTAGATTTTTTTTTAGTGGGTTTTTTTACTGTGCCATTTCACTACAATTTTAATTTTGAGCCATCAGAACACAATTAAATCTGCTTGTCATAAATATAGCATGGCTTGGCAAAGTGATGCTGCAGCTCTTGTGTACATCAGCTTATTGCTTTAGAATATGATGTGCCAATTACACCATACTCTGTTACAAATTAGTGATGCCATATCTCACTCTATGAGAATTATTATGAAGTGCTGCTGCAGATAAAGGGCATTATATGACCAAGTGTTTATGATCATCCAGAAGGAGATAAAAGGTTTGCATTATCCAGGAGACAATCAGATTTTCTCTGTTCCAGCCCTAAACGAAATACCAGCTTCTAATATGTTGATGAAAGATTGTCTTTCCCATGTTTCCCCTCCTCCCCTATTCCTTTGTAAAGCAATTTCAAAGTAAACAATGGCCTACCACCAAATAAGAGTTTACTAAGAATAAAAATTGAATTTGGTCTGCCTGTTGACAAGCTGATTGATTTGTGAGCTCTTATGACTGAATCCTCTCCTAAATGTGCTCTCATTTATCATGTGTAAGATTGTTTCAGAATCAATACCAGCTTAACACAGAAGCATTTCTGCCATGGACATTTTGAAAACAACTTGCCTTCTCAATATTGCTGCTAATTTTTTCAGGCAGAATTATCGGAACACTTTAATTGTGCTTCACAAGTTAGCACATGCTTATACTAAGTTCTCCTTTGAAAGGATGATTTTCAAAGTAACTTCTATATATCATCTTTTTAAGAGAACAAAAATAGATTAAAATTGGATTTTCCTTCCTCTTCTAATGGGGAAATCAGATCGAACTTTCTCTAGTTGTTAAGTGTGCCCTTTGAAAACCCATTTTCCAAAAATTGGATTTCTTAAATTAGCTTTTTAACATGATTATTAGCATTCTATTGGAATAAGTACCAGAAAGCAGTCTGGGAGAAAACCTGCATGTGTATATGCTCCTTTTCTTCCCCAGTGCTTGGAAGTGTTTAAAGAGTTACTTTTCTTGATTAAACACCCCAAAATTACATTTTAAATGACAGAGAAAGACTTTAAAGTGAAATATAGTACAAGGAATGGAGGAATGAGGAAAGAGAGGAACACAGTAAAAGGTTCAGAGCTCTTCAAGTGTTATGTCGGGCCTAGCATGCAACTCTGCCTGTGCAGAAAGATGGAGCATGTAAAAGTTTGGCTCTGCTCTGTCCCTCCTGTCACAGGGCAGGGTGCACCTGCAGCAATGGTAGCATAGCTGGGAAGAGCAGAAATGGGTCATGCTGGGTACCAGACTGCCAGCCAAGAGGGAAGACTGGGACAAAGGAATACACGGTGTCAAGTATCTTCCATCTGCCTTTCACAATCAGTATGATTTTTCATATATTTTTACACCTTCAATCAGTTCTTGTATAACAAGCAGTCTGGATATGGTAGGATTGATTTGGGTAATAATTGAAAGGTTCCTTCACACTAATTTGGTGGACAGCCAGCTGAACATGAGCCAGCAGTGTGCCCAGGTAGCCAAGGAGGCCAACGGCATCTTGGCCTGTATCAAGAA
>VYXH01011207.1:872397-921053 GCA_013397275.1 Burhinus bistriatus | reverse complement strand
CCTGGTAGAGTAGGGTCAATGGTTGGACTAGATGATCTTAAAGGTCTTTTCCAACCTAAATGATTCTATGATTCTAATTTCATTCTGAACTCTGAAAGAGAGATTTCTGTTGAGCCCAATTGAATTTGGTATTCTGAAGGACTTTACCTCCAGACACTCCCATTTGTGGTCTCAGATGGTCCCACTTCCTTTCTGTTGATCTCAGCATTTAGTCTGCTTCTGTGAGTCAGAAGCACTTGCCTTAGTTCAGCCTGTAAGAGACTGGGCTGTGCGACAGATCCAGAAAACAGCCATGCCATCACTTAAGAGCACTGAATGTAATTTTAGAAAGGATATACTGTGTCGCCCAGCCCACAGGCATTTCACAGGTTCCCACATCATACAAACCTTTTCATAGATGTGTCACGCTCAAAGATACTTTATTTGAACAAAAGGCCTGAACTTCACAAGACAAAACCATCCTAATCAAAATTAACTTTTTTACAAACAAACCTTTATTCTATGTAAAAATACATATTTAATACACAATTATACCACATTTAACTCTTCATTATATTGTATTTAATATGTAATTATTCTTTATTTATAATTAGGTATATTTAAATCTCACTTATTTCACCAAGGAAAAAAGAAAAAAAGTCTTAATTTTTCAGGGAGTGGCTTAGCTTCTAATCAAAACAACTGGTTATTCATACAGCTTTATGTGTTACATTATTCACAGTCTGTAAATGTATTTACTACACTGCTTTACACTCTGCTACGATGTTATCTTGCTCACACAGAAAGTAAATCAGAAATTTTATTTTGAATGGTATGATTGCTCAAAAAATCTTTCAAGTTTCACCTTGGTTTTTAGATTTCTGCTGAGGTGGTGGCAAACACCAAATCATGACTGCACTGAGTACATGCTCTATCTCCACTTAGATCAAAAGGTGTTTTTCCTGTAACTTTAATTAGAGAAAGACACTCTCATATGATTGATTTAAATGGTTTCATGGCTAGAAATTAAGCTTATGGAATAAATTCAGCATTCTGATGGAAAATAAAAAACTAAAATTGTTGAAGTGCTAAAACAGTTGAAGGAATTTGCAGGTGATTAATACTGGACAAAATGATCATAAATGGAAAACAAAAGAAGATAAATAAGCATTTAAATAAACATGATTATTACTGTACTGTGCAGTATAAATTTGAATTAGACCTGCAGTTCAGCTGTGGTTTAATTGGTGCAGACAAAACTAAATGTTTTCTAGAGCCAATTATAAATTTTTTTACAAGTTTCCACTTCATGCTAAATATGTCTGTGTTCTGCTGTCATTCTCAAAAGGAGTAGTATTTTTTATGAAATATCTGTAACAACATATTTTTGTACCATAAAGTGCTATTAGGGCTTACCTTAGAGTGGGGGATGATGATAATGTATACATGCAGACAGATAAATGATTCAATTCTTACTTACAAGAACAGCTGACAGTGATTGCTTATGCTCATTTCCTTTATGCACACTACGTAAACCAGGCAACTCCAGGTTTCGTGGCCTTTCATGTTCTCCAAAGTAAATCAGTCACTCACATAATAATTATTAATTATTTCATGTTGGCAGATTGTTGTACTGGTTTATGACAGTTGAAAGTACCATAAAATATCCAAAAAAATGCACCAACTGATAAAATACATTACAGCTCCAGTGAGAGCATAAATAATTATCAGCCGTTTGTAAATAACTAGCCAGGTAAATTGAGATATTTGTTGTTGAGACTCAGCTTGCGGCAGTCTAAACCTTCAGTTTTGTAGATTATGAAGCTGAAGGTACGCAACAAAGGTTTTGGTTCATATTACAGTGGATTTATCCAGGTCATATTTGGGTCTCTACCCTGTATATTAAGAACATATGTGGTTAAACTTTTATTATGCAAGATATTCACCAGTCGGTTGTGAATTTCTTGCATTGTGCTGACTCCAATATTTAATTTCAACTTCAGCCCTCTCAGAGCTGTGGTGTTTGGAATATTTCTGATTTTAATCTGAGTTCTTTATCCTGCTGTGCTTTCAAACTGGACTCCTAATCACCTAGCTGAGTTGAACTTTTCATCTGGGGAAGGCTGTGAGGTATCCTAGCCAAAGATCAAATACTCTCAACTGCTGTGCGGCATGGAAGTGAGCCAAAGTGATCACCCAATGCATTGCAAAAAAGGAAAGGAAGCTGTGGTGTTCTTAATATTTTTCTCTATTAGGAAGCTCCTCCATAGCTGCTGAATTGGGGATATCTGCTGGTAAGGCATGGCCTCTCTGAACAAAACCATGGTACAGAGAAAGTAGTTATTGTCTGCGACAGGTTTGCCTCAGCAGCAGCTAGAGAACAAGCAGGCATGGACAGGGCTTGCGGCATGTTCCCAGCCCTGCGAGGTCTATGAGAACTGATCCTGTCATCTTGGCCTTCTCGGGGACTGCCCGCCCTGTTACATGTTCTTCCCTACCACTAAATTTTCTTCCAGCAGGGTCGATAAGGTGGAATAGAGGGACAGAGAAGGTGTTTGGTCTCTGCTTTAAGGAGTTGAGAAGATTAGCTTCCGCAGTTAATTCCTTATCTGGTTGGCTAGAAGAGTAGTTTTCCCTTGGATCTGCTCACACTACTGGACGCCATGGGAAGAGCTGGAAACGACAAATAAATGTATTCTTGATCTTGGTTTGATAAGTCTCATTTTCCATTCCTTTTCTTTTACTAGCTCTTTTAAAACATGGTGTCATGTTTTTATGGTCCCTGTACCAAAGTAGTAGTGCTGAGCTCTTGTGATATCCATGCAGTAATATTTGCAAGCAGAGTGCTCTTATCCATACTGCAAAGCATGTTTTGTGCTTCTGAGTGGTTCAGCTGTTAGCAACAAGCTACTGAGGCTTTTCTACTTAAAAAGGGTCTACAAAGAGTAAATGAATTGTGCTATGAATCATATGGACATAGTGTGTCAGTACTCCAGCATTATTTTAAGGGAAAGGTCGCTACACAAAATAAAAATACCTTTTTTCAAAAAAAAAATTACCATAAAAAATCACTATAATCAGGAAGTTTATTCATTTATAAACATATCTTATCTTTAGCATCTCAGTCATATGCAACTGAGTTATCATTGTTTGTATTGTGTAGATGACTCATTTCCTTTTCAAGGATGTGCAAATCATATGTCATATACAGTATCTGACCTTTCTTCCTCCAGTGTCTACAGCCCACCATTTGATTATTCAAAGCGATGCTTACAGTAATGATAGCAACGTCAAGCAAAACAGTGCAGAAGAAAAAAAAGTCCCTTAAGGACGGCTGATATTAAATGCACGCAATATTGAAATATTGCTGCAAAAGCAATACTGAGAAAAGTTTAAGATAATAGTAGTAGAGACCACTACTACTATTACGAAATGAGGAACAGCATGGGAAAAAGAGCAGTGTAGAGCAAACTGTCTAAGAAATACAAGTTTTCTCTAGATGAATTTCAAAACATGAAAAGACTGCCTTTATGAAAATGTTGATTCAAACAGGGAGGCTGCAACCAAGAAGGCAGACCCTATTCCTGCAATGCAAATTTGCCATGGTTTCAGATTGCGAATCAGACAATGACCTTTCATGATTTCCCTTCTTGAAACAGACTACCGAAGTGCTCGTCGTTTCATGTCACTGGTTGTCTCTGTTATCACCTTTGAAGGGAAAGGGATAAGGTGAAGGGGTGTCCCTGGCAGTTAGCAGCGTTTCACCTTTTTCCACGTCTTCTCTAAGCACAGTCACTTGCAATGTCGTGAAACTACCAAAAATATGCCTTCGGAGGTGCCTGGTGTTACCCCAAAAGTAACACTGCATCCCTTGGGGTGTCAGGTGTTGGCAAAGAGTAGAATGCTGTACAGGCACAGAACAGGGAAGCCCTGAAGTCACTTTTCTGTTAGATTTGGTAATGGGTGTCTGCGACAGCCGAACAGCAGAATATTCAGATTGTGTAGCCCATAGTACTGAAACAAACTTGAGTCCTGCTGAGGTCTGCACTAAGTGCCAGAAGAGGTTTGCTAGCTAGACTGTAATGCTAAGCCATGACAGGAGCCAGCTCGGGTCAGGAGCTCTGGGCGCATGACACAATGGGGTCTAGGAAAGCTCATGAGTTTGGCTCTATGTCATACAAAGCAGCTGCTTCGCCTTCAAGGATAATCTGGCTGTGCTGGTGGCATGGCTGTGTGTGCTTGGGGTGGTGGTGGGTGAACTTCGTCTGCTGAACTCAGGCTGGCCCCACAGGGAGCTGCCTGTGCCACCACGGCAGTTAGTGTGTGACATGGCCTCCCTACGTGAGGTGACAGCACCGTCCGTAACCTCGCAGGGGGTTTCCTGCTCCCAAGCATTGTTTTCCACGGGGGCCCTTTTTTTTTTTTTTTTTAATCTTTTAACTTCATTTCCATTACTCTGACTCATTCTGGTTTTGGGGAAAATGTGTATTCTTTTTTGTATAAAATCTCTGTTTATGACATGTGTCAGGATAGCATATAAACTCCTGCTGAATCCCACCTGTACTTTTAATCTTCTTGGAACTGGAGTATTTTACTAGCAATGGATGTTATTGCAATGATTTTAGTGTGTGGGGTTTCCTAATTTGCTAAACTTACTATTAAAATTAATATTTAGGTTTTATATCTTTCAAATGGCAATAATGATGTTAGTTATCTGATGTTTATGTCTTTCAGTCACGAAAATGTTCCTATTTAGGCTGTAACAGGCCACACACATGTAATCACAATAAATAGCATTTAATATGTTTACAGTAGTGGAAGGATGAGGTTAACTTCTGTTTTTATATTGATGGACTCAGCTGGACTTGGAATACTATTGTTTACAATTAGCTACATTTTTGTTGTTGTGCTTTACCCTCAAATTAAATCTTTATTTCATCAACTAACCCTAGGGATTCCCTGTTATAATCAATGTAATAAACAGCATTAGTTGATAGCCTATAGCTGATGTTCATTTGTAATTAGGCTTGTGTTTAAAGAAGAATAATTTTCTAAATTTTACTGCAATAATTTTCTTTAGATTTATTTATGAAAGGCAGGATTAAAAGTTGACTATGGTTTGTCTTGTCTCCACATGTCTTTAAAGCAAGGTCACTCGAACGGGACAGCATTTTTCAATGTCTTTTTTTATGCATAATTTTAGAAGGCAAATTACTAATGGTCAATCTGGGCTGAGCACCTAACTACCAAATACTCATTCAAAAATCTGCTCTACTACTTTGTCAAATGCTTGTTGAAGACATGACTAACGTATCGACTACCCGCGTAAGAGCAGAGCATATGGCAAGTATCAGTGACACCCTACTAAAGAGAAAAAAGTAGGAGCAAGATGCCACGGGGCAGGGCACAGATAACAGCCTCCAAGTTAGGTTTTACTTGATGAAAAAAAATGGCCAGAGGCAGAACTCCTGCAGGACTGAAATATAAACCTTTAACAGCAGTTCTCAGAATGCAGGTGACCCCCAAAGGCTTTTGTGTTCAGCGAGCAAAGGGACATCTAGTGAAAGCTGTGTTGTAGAGGGGTTATTAACTTTACCCATTAAGTTACCCTTCATTGGGTAATTTTTGAAAATTTGTAAATGCCTGCCTATGCAATATTAATTTAAATCTGATGAGGTGATCTGTACAGTTCTGATCTCTGATGAAAGTAATCTTGTAATAAGCTTTAACTTCTAAAGCAAGGCATGAACAAAACCACTTCAGTCACCTGAAACAAAATTAATGGAAAGAGTGCTTTATAAAGTATGTTCTTGACTAACCAAGAGGAACAGCAAGCTGAAAGAGGTCCCAGGCTTTGGGTACGTTATATACGTATTGTCAGATAAAGCATATTTATGATAAAACAGAACATGGCAAATCTGTGCGTTTCAGATTAGACTATTGGTGTTTGGGAAAAGAATAAAAGGAGAAAGGAGCTGACAAGAAAGCTGATAGGTTATTTAGGTACGGGTGGTTTAAAGCATATATGTGTGTGAAACTCAAGAGAGCCCTGAGCAAGTCGCTCTGGTAGTACAAGTCACGCCGCTTGCACTGTTAGTACAGTGCTTTATTTCAATCCAGCTTGTGCCATGTAGATTTATTCTTTGAAACAAGATTAATTTCCCTAAAACCACTGCTAATACTCTCAAACCTCCTGCTTATGTGACTGGTTTCCTGCATTTAACTTTGGGAGGAAGTGTCGATCCACCCCTTCTGAGGCTCTGGTTAACACTCCTTGCTGCCAGCTAGTACTCAGGCTGGACAAGCTGAGCTCCATAATAAATGAGCTTTAGTTAATAAAGAAGAGAAAAACAGTAATTGAAAAGTAGAAAGGTACCAGAAGAAAATTCATTAAGTTTTGTAGTATGGGCCGTTACACAACCTGTAGGATGCAAACTGATCATCCTTATTTGCATGGTTACCCATATGCATTTTATTCAAATTTCATTATGAATATTTAGACAAAATATACATGTAAAGCAAAGACTGATAAAATAATTTGCAAGGTGCAAAGCTTATTGTCTTACATAACAAAGCTACTGACAGAACAAATTAATATGCTGCACTGGACCCACAGTTGCTCACCCTGAGCTTTGAGCGCAGAATACCTTGCACTTGAGAGACCTGAGAAGTTTTTCCTCCGAGTTACCAATTCCATGTACTTATATGGTTCCAGTAATACCTGTGACTGCGATGATTTAAGACTCATGGATCAGGATCTCCACCAATCTTTCCTAACAATCTTTCCTGATCCTGTTTTGATTTGTGCGTGTGTGCATGCATGCGCATATACACACACACACACACACAAATGCATAATGGAAGAGACAGGGCATAGGAGACTAGTAAAAAAGCACAAAGGGTTTTACCAGGAAGTCACAGGTTCAAATAACTCTGACACCGACCTGGTGTAGGTGCCATCTTGCCTAAGTGAAATAACTGGAGAATCCCAAGGGATATTGCAGAGGTACAGTTATTTTATGAATTGGGTGGAGGTTTGTGGATAGCAAGCTTCTAAAAGTTGAATGGAAGACTTTACTCTGTGTGGTTGCTGTTTAGAATCGTATCTTTAAGTACTACGATACAGGTCCTCAAAAGCGTTCGAGAAACCTAACTGAATTAAATGGCAATCGAGTAGAAAAATAGGAGTGAGATGCTGAAATGCCTTTTGGAATTGTTTGAGATATATGTGTAAATACAGTTGTCTTGGATCCATTTGTGGATATTGTGTTAAAGCTGGTTTTCACCCTTGTCATCCTGAATTTTTCTAAGAAAACCATTGCACTTATCCAAGACATGGAAAAACAGAGAGAATTTGTTCTCCTGTGAAAGAAACACGGAGTGAAAAAACATCTTTTCTGCCCACTAAGAAATCATCCTTTCATAGGAAGTCATATTTTTGAATTCCAGCTATGCATAGGAACATCTTATTATTTCAAATTATTAGCCATTAGTTCAAATGAAAAATATGTTATACAACTGTGGTTATGACCAGACTGTGAAACTCTTATTAGTGCCAAGTAGTTTTCACTCTGTGACTAGTTGCTGTGAAGTCAGTAAGGGACAGATCATGACTTACCTTGGTGTGCAACTGTTCACCTCACATTCCTGGGAAGACAGTGGAGCTACACATGTGAGTAGCTGCTCACTGGTGTAAATGAAGGGGGTCACAATCTGACCTTCAATGACAAAGCACATTAAAATCTGGGGTTGACATTTCAGGAAACTTTTAAGTGAGAATAAATTAACCACTTTATGCCAGATATCCACAGCAAGCCTCGGAGATCTCATAATCATGTGAGGAAATGTGCTTCTCAATACGGGAGGTGTAAATAAAAATAATTTCATTTGTATTCAGGTAACATTTTTATAGCATCAATTTTATGATAAACACAACAGCTGCAGCAAGATTGTTTTTCTTGCTGTAAGGCATAGTAGAGAGTGTTTGCCAATTTTCTGTCTCAAAAAAGGTGTCTTCACATCTTGATTTAGCCCTGAATAATTCAGCAGAATCTTTAATAACAGACTTGCATGTTGTAAAGATCCTAAAACATGTTATAGCTTAAAGAGGCAGAAAGAAATAGGATGCCATCATAGGACTGTGATTTATAAAGAGTGGTTTTAAGGGTATGTTGTATATTATTTGGTTTATCATGACTGACTTTTGCTTGACCTAGGTCAGAATCTGTGACCCTGAAACAAAATATATTCCCTTGCTGAACCTTATAAAAGGAATACAGAAAAGAACATGTGTATCTATTGCACTAAATTAATTCTCTGCCAAATACACTCTTTCTCCAACTGGCTGCTTTCATGGATGGGAAGGAAAGAATTAACATAGGGGAGCAGATCTCCTGTATCTGCAATTTCATCTATAAATAAGGAAAAGAGCTATTTTGCCATGACGTGCAGGAGGTACGAAAGCACCAGCCCGAGTTTTACATGAGGAGTATTTAAACTGTTTGAACATTGTTTGAAATAAAAATAACAAGGCCTGACATGAAGACCAAGAGCACCTTCAGTACTGAAGTAATATGTATTTCTCTATTTTTCCAAAACTCCCATACTGTCAATTACAGTATATTTACAGTTATGTTTCCTGTCTCAGTAAGACCCAATCATCTGGAGTAGTGATGGCAAGTTGTTTTGCCACATAACCAAACCCTCAGTTAGCTGAGAAAAATGAGACACACCAAATACCTAGGAAAAGACAGAATCCTGGGAGTAGTTTGTACATGGATGCTCCCAGAAGAGTCTGCTGCTCCAGTGAAAGACAGTTTGGGCATGAAGTTATGTCCAAAGGTGTCCAGGGTCACTTTTACAGGTGAAGATGTGCAGCTGCATTATAATGCCACTTTCAGCCATGTAAGTGCTTGGGAGTGGCATCAAGTTTAAAAGCCACCAGCTTGGCCATCCCTGATTCAGGACACACAGAATCACGTGAATTCTCAAAGTAACTTAAAGAAATTATTCTTACAGTGCCCTTACTATTTGAATAAGCAACTTGGGAAGATGAAATAAGGTATGAGCAGGATATCTTTTGTTGACAAACACTCTAACATACGAAGAGCAGAATAAACATTGGCTCGCAGCTTTGTCTCCGCGTTGCATGTGGCACACTAATCAGCATAGCGTGGTATTTTCCTAAAACAAAATGGCTGCACAGTCATTAAAGTAATGGAAAATCTTTACAACGAGAACTTTCACAAAAGGATATGTTCCATGTTAAGCAAGCTTACGGCAGCTGCTAGAAGGGATTGTCAGTTTCTTTTATCATGAAAATCCACATGGGGCCAATTCAGAATGCTGGCCAAGTTACAGGTGTCACATGTAAAAAACATGTAGTTGGTTTAAGATTTAATTAGGACTTTCTTCTCTGATCATAACACTTTAAAGAAAAAATACACTTAGGATTTAATTTTCTTTGAGAGTGGTTATTAATTTGATGTGATTGATGTTAAATGGGAATTAAATCATAAATGTGATTATGCTTGTGGTTGGATGTTGTCTCAGCAGATTGTTTCTGCTTGTCACTTTTGAATGACTGGTGACGTGATATGGCATGTTGATTTTTATTATTGCTTAAAGATTTCACTTTATCATCATTTGTCAGGAAACTGATTTTCCTCTTAGTCCCATTAATATTAAAACTGTCATAACTAGATTAGGATAGAATTGTTATCTACTGAACCTATAAGCCCTAGGCTAAATTTTACTCCCAGGAAAAAGACAGCATAATAATACAGAGGGGTAAACCAACCAACTAACAAAAAGTAAAGCTGGAATGTGAATACCAACAGATGAGAGTAATTTTTTCCCCTGTAATTACGGTGTATATTTCTGTTCACTTGCCTAAAACAGATTTCCATATTTACACCTGAATTGCAGAGTTGCTTTTCAGTGCTAGAATAGGTAGGAAAATCTACTAAGATGAGGCATTCAAAGACAGAATACGAATGCTGTATCTTTTAAAGACAGTAATTTACAAGTTTAGAGAGGCAGTCATTTGGATCTTCCTGACAGGAAACCTGCTTTTGGCAAAGATAGTAGAGGACCATACACCATTTCTGTGGGCACCCCTCTCCCCATTTTTGTTCAGAATGCACTTAGAGGAATTGTAGGATTTCTGTCAACTTACAGAATGGACCCAAGGTTACAAACAGATGCGCTGCCCTCTTTCATCCAGAGAATTGGTGAAGATTGTTTGGTGCAATACCCTTTTACAACCAGAGTCTAGTCTGAAGCCTACTAGGTCAATTAAATGGACTTCTGTAGTCTCACATCAAGCCTTACATTTGTTGCTCATTTGCACTAACCAGTATTCTTCTCTGGTACTTATTTGATGCCCATTACTGTGATATCTGAGAACAAAGATCATTGAGAACAGATACTATTTCTACGAGAAAACAGAATTTTGTATTGTTGTAGGAGCAGAAGAATCCTATTAATCCACAAAGCACATTAGAGCACGTTCCACACAATGCAAGCCATGTGCATTCTCTACACAAACTACAGCACACAAGTGGAGATAGCTGTGGCATATCCCTCAGTCTGAAAAAAATAAAAATAAAAAAATCAGTGGTGGTTGGGTTTTTTTAGAATTCTGAAAAAAAACCAAACCCCAAACAGTAATTTAAAACCAAAGGTTTGCTTTCTAGATTAAATTTGGATATAGAAATAAGTATAACCTTGAAAAATGTGTGAGGGTTTTATACATGATCTCTGCTTTTGTATTGGTCTCAAGACTAGTATCCGAATTGTTAGAATCATCTTTATTATGGACAAATTTATAGGATTAAGATATCTCCCTGCTTGATTGATCTGCCATCTACTATAAATCTTTGAGCCACACTGTGCAAGGTATGCCATCAATTGCCAATGACACAAAGCAGGGCAGATGTCTCTGGATGCTGTAGTTTCTTCATTTCTGAGAACCCCTTCTTAAATGAAAAAGCTAAACAGAAGTTTATTTTTGTTCTGAGAGTACCAATAATTTACAGGTCTCTTAAAATTTGTTTTTTAGACTTGAGAAATCAGTCAAAACTAAAGCTTTCTTGCAAACACTTTTTTTTTTTTTTTTAAAAAAAAAAAAGCCTTTTTTGGCAATAAAATTTCACTTTAAAAGTTCCTCTTCAGTGCTAATGTTTAGTAACAAAAAAATTCAAAAGTGAGAAGCTCCAGCAACAAGCAGAGGAAAGCAACACCCCAAGAACATGAATTGTCTAAACGACTGAGTATGATAGATTATTCAAGGACCTTTTCCAAAAAAGAATGCATTTTCAAAGAAAGTCTTTTAATATGATACAGTGAGAGTCTGAAATTCAGCATCAGGCATGTTAGATTCAGTTCTGTTTTGTTTAGAAGATCTGTGACTTCAAACATTTACTGAAGTAGCTTTTGCTAGCAAGTATTAGCTGTATTAGAGAACTAAAGAAGGAAGGGATTAGATTCTTCACTGTTAATACAGAAAACAGGAGAAAATGTAATTGAAATAAGTGGAATTAAAGAGGAGTAAAACGAGTCAGAGATCAGAATCAAGCCTTTGTTGAAAAAGCTTATGATGTTGAATATTAAATTAATCTAATTTGCACTGTCTGATGGCGGCCATTAGTGCCTGAAGTAGAGGCAATGAAATGCTAATGTGATTAGTTAGGAACACTAAAAACAACCAGTACATTTTTCCTTTGATTGTCTGTGTGTTTAAGAATATTTCATTACTTCTGCTTCCTTTGAAATAAGGGTAAGATATAAATCATAGGCACAGATATAACTAGCGGTTGTGACATTTTGTTACAGAGTTTAATTACATGAATCATAAAATATTGCTACAATTTTCCAAACTGTTAAACCTTAATTAATATGAACCCACAGGGACCACCTTGATGGTTCATAATACTCTGAAATCTCTCCTCCTACAGTAGTAGTTCATATGGTTGAGGAGTGCTTTATAATTTACAGAGAGTGATCAATTATTAGAAATGAAGCTAGACAAATTAATTTAATATAAATGGCGTTGTATGGAGTTTGACTAATTCTTTTTAATTACCTATATGTTATTTTTTCAATAGTCTAACAAAGGGAACCATTATTCTTCCCCATGTACAAATTCATTAATCTCATTACTCTGCAGTATTAATATAATTTTATCACACATTCCAGAAGTGGAGCACATTGACAAACCGTAATGAATCACAGCATTAGTGTACTATCACTACATTAATTTCAGGACATGCCTAGCTCATCTGCAATTTACGTTGAGACTTAGTATAAAATGAGCTGAATAAGCATGTAATTATGACATCTGCTTCTTTTCAGGTACCTCTTTGTAAATCAGTGACAAAGGAATAACAGGTTTAAATATGTGTTAACACTCCGATAGCATGTATAATTGCAATATGGCAATGTGTAATGAAGATTAAATTAGACTGTGGTGTACCTGACATATGCAAGAGCATAATTGAACCACAGTAATTGTGGAATGAAAAAGACTATTAAGTACTAATATTTCAATTCAGTAAGGTAAAACCGGTGTAAAGAAGAAATATTATTAAAATGGTGATGCAAACAAGTACATTATTTTTATACAGAACCATTAGTTATGTTCATAATTTTGTCTTCACTGTACTTAAGATGTTCTTGGTGCAGGTAAAGTTTTCATAGGCTGCTGTTTTGATCCTTTCTAGATTTCAGGTATCTAGGCCCTCGTTCTATACTTCCTCTCTACAACAGCGAGTAATGCCCATCACATACACATGTAATACTACTGGTGCATGGGTTTATGAGGTACAGGAACTGACTTTCAAACATCTGCTGTGGCAAACAACATTCATCCACTGAAGCTGTGTCAGGGGTTTGAGGAAGGGTTATGTGCTTTGTCCTGTGTATGAGACACAACCTAAAACATATGGGAGATCAAACTGTAAGCCAGAGGGTATGGCAAATTATTAACTACATTTTAACTGAAGTCATTATCACATAACTGGTAAAATATTTATTTTAGATGTGTATATTTCAACTTCAAATCACTTGCAGAGAACAATTAATTCTAAAGGTTAGTAAGAGAATAATAGGTTTTGCATTACATACTCTTATTTGAACAAAAATACACAAAATCTGTGAATATTACTCCTGTGAAGTCTGCGATGTTATACCAGATGTTTATATTATAACCTAAATTATACTAGTATAATTTAAGCAAAAATGTTATAGCAAATGTTATAGCACATAGCAAAAATGCTATATGAACACAAATTGAGACATTCATATATAATAGGATATTATATTAATGAATTCTCATTATTATATTACATTAAATCATTCTCATTGCGAGAATGATTATTGCATCTCTTATAAAACACAAAAGCCTCTTCATGCTTATGACAGCACATAGTAACATTTTAAATATAATCTGTGATGTCCATGTCATATATTTATGTATGTATGTGCACATACCCCTGTGCATATATTTATAATGAGACCACACAGTGTATTTCTCCTGAGAAATGATGTGTGTAGGTAGGAATTCTGGAGCTTCTTAGACTTTCTTCTGACAGCAGCTTTTCTTTTGTGATACCAAGTTGGAAAACAACAGTTCCTTCAAGTGAAACTTAGGCAGGAATATGTTAAAAATAAATTTCAAGATATATAGAAGGATTTACAGTGAAGCCATCAGAGCCTGAATGGCAAATAAAACAACGTGTGACCTTCCAGAGAAAATGGTGACTTTTTTTAGCTCATGCTAAATTCCCCTCTTTCAGAACTCTCTGTGGCTCTTATTATAGAACTGGCTAAATGAATTCCCTTGTGATATTCCTATAAAGACACGTTAAGCGGCCAGATCGGCCTGCACTACAGAGCAGGTTTCAGCTGAAGCGCAGACTCCAGTTTGCTTGGAATTCCTCGCGCAGGAAGTTTACTGAGCTTCCCATGGCCAACAGCCACGGAGTCTCGTTTGGGTTGGACAGGGCCCTAAGACAGCATGCTCTGGCAAATATTTTGAGAAATTTCTCTTTGCAAGTCTTTCTAGTTTTCGGTGTCTAATCTGTAACTGCACGTGCACACTCGTATACAGACATACACCCATCCTCCATTAATAACAAACACAACTTAAGCTGTTTTATCAAATTGATTTTGAGTAGCCAGATGCATATAGAAAGTTAAATACTATTTCAGTCTTGATATTGACAGACTGAAATTACAGAATATAATAGCTCTTTCTGTAGTTCTACTGCTCACACTTGCTAATTTTCATATCTCCTATCTTGTTGGCTCACTGTTCGTTTGGATCCTGGCTTTTAATTAACAAACTTTCCCTCTGATGATTGATAAAAGCATTAATAGAAGTGTATGAAATTAGACCAGAAAACTTCAAACTCTTAATTTAGTGGAATGGCGAAAGTTTTTTATGGTGGTCTTAGTCAATAAACAGAAATATTAGAAGATCCTAACTACCGTTATTTTAGAACAGATGAGTTACTTGGACCTTTATTAGTAAACATGGACTTTTTTTATGGTCTAAAGCAGCATTTAAATAACACTTACTGTGAAAACCGGTAAAAATAGTAATATAAGGGAGAATTGATTTTACTTGAAATAGTACAAACTCAATTGTTATCTTATAAAAATACATATAACTCCTGGGAAACTGAAGCCTCAAAGGTTTTGACAATTATAAATTTGCTATGTAAATGAAACGTTAGTATTTTTGTAAAGGTAATTTCATACCAATATAAATATAAGGTTTGTTTAAATTGAATAGTCATAATGAGGAAAATACATAAGAATTGTAGGAGCTGCAATTTAAGCTGCAATCATGGAGAGTAGGCTAAATAATGCTATAACCTTTTTCTGATGTGCTGGAACATAAATACCAAAAAAACCCCTAAGCGCTCTTCTAACAGTTAGTATGAATTACAACTTGAAAAATTTTCCAAATTAGGCTGAAAAAAGTACCTGCTTCTGCAGAAAATTTATTTAGTCATCAGATTTACAGGAATGACAATTAATAGAAACTTTCAAACATTTTTCCTATTTTCTGAAAATTATTAACCTATAGAAATATTTTAGTCATGTGTTGTTAATGTCACCTGAGTTTAGGAAATGAGTAAGACTTGCTTTTAATCTGAATTAACACTGAATATATTTAAGATTACTTTATTGATGTTGAAGGAATTGTAGGTTCTCTTCTCCACATAAATGCAGGCATTTTCTCCATAGTACACTTGCTAGTGCATTGTTTTATTTTGTTTCAAAATTTGCTGAATGGCAGAGAGGATCTGCACATCGCTTCCTTTCTTCCACCAGTTTCAGGCATCTCACTTTCAAGAAGTTTTCCTGATATTTACCCTACACTTTTCCCTTTTTACATTAATCTTCTAACTCCTAGTTATATCCCATGAACCTCACTAGATAATTCTTTTGTCTTATTTGTGTGTTTATATTCTTGAAATATTTATAGACTGCTACCATGCCTCATACCCCTACCTAGTCATTATTTGCCCAGTCTGTGTTACCTCTTTTAAATCTTTCCTCATAAATCTCTTTCCCTTCACTAACCTCTTCTGTTGCTGGTCTCCGAATTCCCTTCACTTTTCTAGGTCTCTGTCACAGTGAGGTGGCCTGTGCTGGACACAGTGTTCCAGACGTCATTGTCTTCAAACCATGTCGACATTGGTCATTACCTCACTACCCCGCGCTGTGATGTTTCAGCACAGACAGTGTAAAATTGTTTTGTCTTTTTCTGGTGTGTACATACTTCTCATTGCAAACTGATGTCTAATGTCTTATTAGGCAACAGCATTAAGAATCTTTGTGTTATTGTTTCGCAGGTTTCTCTCTTCAAATTGGATTATACATGTTTATTTTCCTTGCATATATGAACAAATGAACCTATACACGCACACACACACACACACACACTGTTCCACCTCTGTTGTACATGCAGAGCTGAGTCAAAATACTCTCCCTTCTCCCTCACATTTGCTAATGGGTACAGACCTAAGTTCTGGGGCCATCAGGAAGATATTGATGTTACTTCTCTCCAGGTTATCCTGCCTCTTTTCTGGGTACACAAATATGTGGGCTGAGTTATGGTCAAGTCATTAGCGTATGATTCTATAGAAGTTTAAGACAGTATAGTTCGATTCTCATAGTCCTGCCCTCCTCCTATCATTAAATATGTGCTGCCTTTAAAGGCAGTAATATGGTTTGGGAAGCTGTGTTTAATATGCTTATATTCTGTCCAGATCAGTTCCCAGAACTGACTCACTATGCAGTCCCAGGAATATGAGTGCTGCTGTAAGGAAGAGGGAGGAGAGCCTTGGCAACTGCAGGGGCAAACTAGACTCTTAGCAGCTTTGGCTTAAGTTGGTTTAAAATAGCAGGGAGACTGCTAACAGTAACTGGTAACAGCGGATATGCACTATCACAGTCCGGTGAAGGGCTGTGATATTTACTATTGGTAAATAGCTAGTTCAGTCATATATTTTGTTTTATATTCAAGTATAGACTCATAGGATCATAGTATCTGTGTTAAAATCTATTTTTATCCTTACCTTCAATAATCATATTTTATACTTATTGGATAAAAGCTCTTCAGTATCAGATGCTGAGATTTTTTGCTCCTTGTTGTATATGTGCATTAGTACTTCGTGCATATACATTTCATGGGTTTAACCAAGTGAGGTTTTTTCCCATTAGACAAACTTTAAAACAATTTGCATATATATAACAGCTTTAGTAAATTAAATCTATGTGAATTCATGGATTTTCATTACTTAAAGTAGTGGCCAAATTCTTAACTATTGCAGCTGTAATAATATTGAAATACAGAACTTTTCAAAACAGCTTTATTAATTTTAATGCCATGTTTAGAAAACTCTGCTTTTTGTTGAGCAATAAGCCAAAAAAAGAGCCTGACTTTTTCTTCTAATGGATTCAAGTTTTGCCTTTTTTAGTTCATAAGTTAGCACACTAATATTCAAAGTATTTAAAGATGTCATGATGACTCTGACTTGTTGTAGAAATAAATAAAGATGGAATCCATATGTTTTTCTTTTGATGGATTAAGGGCCATGTTTACAACAACATAAGTTTACACTGTTGCTGGCCTCAAGTATTCTGCAGACCTTCATGGGTCAGCTCCTGCAGAGGCTCATTCTTACTCAAGAGTACAATTACAGTAACTATTTCCATGGTTAGGGAAACAGTCTGTTCTGAATAGAACATACAGCATGATGTTGATGTAGTCTTTTTTTTTTTTTTACAATTTCTTTGCGGTTGAGAACAATTTTTGTTTCCAATAGCAGTACTTCAGTATTTAGAGATTTACTATAGCTATAGATTAACATTCCTCAAATATCATTAAAATATTTTTATATCTTTGTTTTATTTTGTAAGTAGATTGTTCTTGTGTCACAGATAATACACAGGCCTATTTTTCTAAGAAATATGGAGTCTCATTTTGTAGCTGCTATCCTTCTTTTCTCTATTTTTCTATTTCAAAATCTCCATTGCAGCGTTATCAGTGCTGCAAAGACCACAAAATGAAGCTGTAAGCAAATGATTCCCAACTGCAGTTCAGAGAATGTATTTAGGAGTCACAACTTCACTGGCTTCATTTTGCTGCTTTTGATTTTCTCTGGAATTAGCAGCAGATTAATCTGGCTAATATTTTTACAATGTTCATGATGTATTCAGATAAATGTTGAGCTCTTGCACATGTTTATAAGGTCAAGTTTTAAAATGTATATATTTATTCCTGTTAGTGTCACAAGGCCACAGTTTGAAGAGTACTCAGTCTTGATGAGCAATTCTTGGTACTGGTGTTTACAGACTCCAGTCCATAACAGGAAAAAATATTTGCTATTGATCACTGCCAACTAACAGCCTTTTGTTGGCCAAGCTTACCTCCGACAAGCACTGCTTTACTCCAATAGCCAGACGGAGTTAAGTGGATAAGACTGTGTCTAGCACTTAATGTGGGTGTACAGGCCAGTTTGACAAACAGAGAGACTGGCCCAGTTTGCCAGCCTCTGGAATAAAGATCTGTCCTAGCTGAGGTTTTGGATCTTCTATGGCTAGACAGCAGCACAGAGATGTTCTCATTCCACAGTTCCCTCAAGGCCTAATATGGCAGAAAAGAGAAATACAAATAATACAAATAATACAAACTGTAGAGCACGTTTCCACTGAAGGCTCTCCAGGAAGATATTGGTGCAGGATATTCATGAGCTTCCTTGCAGTGGTGCAGTTTTGTGTGTTGTGTCCATTTCATTCAAGAAATTGAAAGTGTTGAAGTAAGCAGTAAATTAGAATCCACAAAAAACTGATAGCAGTAACGGCAGAAGGTGTTAGCATGCTTTGTACGCAATGTTTAAAATTACTTTGGAAATACTATGTAGGAGGATCATAACTGTGGAAGCAACTTCAGTAATGGAAGAGGGGTTTGTTTTCCTGCAGTGGATTAGGAGATTTTCTTCTGAAGGTAAATGAAAAAAAAAAAAAAAATTGGTATTTCAAAGATAAAGAAAATGGCATTTCAAAGATAAGAAAAATCTCTTAGCTTTAAGGAGAGGATAGAAAGCCAGACCACCTTCTGGGATTGCTCTCGCTATTTACATATTTACAGATACTAAATATTTGATGATCAGTCTATGGCTTTCCAATAAGCCTATCATGTTTTTAAGAGGCAAACCAAAAACTGATTGTGACTCAGAACCTGTTTCTGTAAGCATGCTGAGCACCATGTTCTTCCTTGCTATATTACATGTTTTCTGTGGTTTTTTTCAAATGTTCCCCAGAAAGAAATAAAGTTAAATTAAATGTTTGTTTATTTAATTTTTTTTAATCTATACATGGCCCTTTGCACATGATGAGTTTGTTTGAGCTCATTTCAAATGGTAATAATTTACTTGGTGAATTTGTATTGATGAAATTCCCATATGTATAAATATTTTGTTCTCTTTTTATTGGTATTTTGTTTTCAAAAGTCATTTTAATTGACTTTTGATGGTTTTGGCTACTCAAATCTTAAAACAGATCAAAGGACACTATTCCTCTTCTTGCAAAACTTGTTACATTTATAAAAAGAGTAGAGCTACCAAGGTATTATTTTTCTTAGATGTATACATATTATGGAGTTATAAGTACCTATTTAGAGAATAGGTTGTCTGGAAATGGTCAAATAAGTGAAGTGTTCATCTTGTGCTCCACAAACATGACTTCCCAAAAGCAGTTGCATTGTGCAATATTTCCCGAACCATTATCTACAAAATGTGTGGTTGTTCATTTGATGGTCGTTGCCTGGAGAAAATAGTGGGAATATTATTAATGGGCTTCAGCATTTTATTATCTACATGGTAGGCTTTCTTCAGCACAGGAAAGCTGTCAATGACCACATAACGTGCTGTTTGATGCGACACTGGGAAAAGGTTAGGTGGTTCCCACATTAGCGCAGTCGTTTCTGTTAGCACGACAGTACTTAGTTTTATGGTGTATTGAAAGAAGCCACTTGGGAGGCAGACTTTGTCTTTAGAGAAATGACTGATAATAACAGGTTGGAATATGGAAAGCAAAAAGTCTTAATTACATTATATACAAACAGAAACACACACAAAAATTTAAAGGTCCAACAGCTGTTACAATTTGGCAAAGTGCAGTTAACTACTGAGGAGGAAAAAGATACTAGAATATTAAGGAAAATGGATCCCTTGGTGACTTACCTCTGATATTTAAAACTAACCTCTGCAGTGCTCATTTTGTTGCTTTTCTTCATAAGTAACATGTATTAAGGCAGCAGTGGTAGGTGGGACAATATTAAGACCAGAATACTGCTTCCTGAAAATTTCCCAAGCCTGATTCTTTTCTGTTGTTCATATCTTTAACAGTATTTTCCAACTTTTTCAAGATTTTTTGCAAGATTTTTGGGAGAGAGGAAACGTACTCAGGTTTATAGTTTTGTTCTTTCTGCAAGGCATGCTGGGAGCTCAGCTACATTGAACCTGGCCTTTTTCAGTTACTTTATACTATGCAGACTGCTGGAAAACAAATGCTGTAAATTGCAATCTCAGCAAGTTTTGAGAGAATGGACCCACAAATGAGTCAGCTAAAGTAGAAAATTAGTATGTCAGACTGAGAATTAAACTTAATCCAGTGTTTGAATGTGTGAAAAGAGTCATAAGTGAAGATAAATGAGTACCTCACCAGCCTTTCTCTCTCTTGTTTTCATGTACCATGTAATCAAACAGTTTTGAATTGTATACATAGTTTTTTGAGAGTAAAACAGGCACAAACACCTTGTGGATTAGATGTGGAATACAGAGTCTGAAAAGCTAGATTTTCAGTCGGGATATTTCACAATCTTTAGTCTTAAGGACCTTTTCATTATATCTTGATTTTGTATATTTCCTTTTAAAAATATCACATGGTCGAATTCAGAAGTTAATATAATCTGTCCAGGAATAGATGGAGAATAGACTGGTATCACCTATTTCAATGTGTATACTACTATATAAATATATGATTTACCTGATCTTCTAACTTTTTCGGTTATTGCCCCTGTTGTACATCACTTCTGAACATGGCTTAAAAAACCTATTCTAAATAGCATCTGATAATATAATCCCCACTTAGATGGCCTATAAAACTAAAACCTGATGAAGAAACTCCTCCTTCTTTCTTTCACCTGTATGAGTTACACTAAAGCAGAATATTTTATATTTAGTAAAAGTGAAAATAGCTTTAGAGAAGTCTGAAGACTAAACTGACTTTCATTATTCCATAGCTCACACATGTTCAAAGACACATTATTCTCTAGCTCTTTTGTGTAACTAGAAGAAAGTAAAGGGACAAAAGGAGAGAGAGAGGAGAAATCCTCTGCAGAGATGTGTTGGTTCAGAGATGCAAGAAATGCCTAAATTCTCTTCTGAAGACAGCCACCTTCAAGCACCTGTTCTATCTGGGGAAAAGATGGATACATGCATGCACACCTGAAGTGTGTGCAAATTCTGGTGTAAACACCTGGCCATTAGAGCCCAGCACTCAAACTAATTCTAGATGTCTTAGCCGAATTTATATAAACAAAAATCCTTACAAATGGAACTTTGATGAGGTTGGGTTTTTTTAATAAACTTTCCAGATCTCTGTCCATGTTTGCTCTCAGGGAAAGCGTTATGTAAAATAAAACAAAGATAAACCTTTTAAATACATTTTGAAAATTTACCAGTAAATACTAATAAGTGCCTCTAGCAGTCAGATCTGCAATATGGCCACCTTTGGAACTAAAATACAATGTTTCTTATTTTGTAATAGAGAAAGGACAGCACAAACAAGGAAGAAGTAGAGCAAATACTCTCTCTGTCTTCGTTGGTTGGTTGGTTTAGTTTTGGGGGTTTGTGAGGGTTTTTTTAGCAAAAAGGAAAACTAGATTATGAGTGACTTGAGGAGAAAAGTCATGTAATATATCCACAACAGAAGATGTCATTTGTTCCTAGTAAAGCAAAGAGTAACTTGCAATCTAGGGAAATAGTTGTGCATGTAATCACCTAATCTGGCAACACAGTAATAATTTAGTTAGAAAGATCTTATCTTATAAAACTGTGGTTTTGTATGTCCTTGAACAGTCCAACTTCAGAGTGAGAGTTTATATCTCTCATGGTAAACTTGAGCTGTACTGCAGGTGTTTTAGTTTATCACTGAAAGGAAATGACTTTTTTTACACCTAATTTAAACTGAAGCTATTCACAGTTTAAAATGTTCAGTAACAGTGACCTCTGTAATGACTAACACATTGCAGGTGGTCTGATAGCAGGCCAGTGGTTAATGTTTGCTATTGAAAGAGACAGAATTAAATGTCCACCCCAGAGTTGTTTTCTTCCCTTTATAGTATGAACACAACAGCTGGCACAGAAGTAAGCCACAATTAAAGGGCTTCTGAAAAGTCGCGATCTGTTTAGTTCCTGCAATAGGAGAGCTTTCCTGTTGGCATCTATTAAAAATTTGTCATTAAATTTGAAAGCAGAAATCCTGGTAAATATTTGCAACCTAAATCTCTGTATTGGACTTCTGATACTTAGGTTCCAGTCTTGCAGTCCCTGCTTAGTCCTTCAGGAAAAACTCCTATTTGTTCTGTAGTTACATGGCTGGGATCAATGAGTGTTTTGTCTTGAAGGACTTGAAGTGCTTTATCAGTCCTAGGAAAGCTCCACCAAAGCTCTTAGCTTTCAGAAGTAACTTAACTGAGAAGGCAGTTCAGTGCTCCCATAACACCATATAAAGCAAAACTGGTGAGCCTAAAGCTTTAATTTTAGCTGATTTTCATTTTGACATAAATTGAACATCTTTACTGTGCAGCTGCTGTGCAGCTTTTCCAGATGTGTGTAGACCTGCACAGTATCTGGGCTAGTCATAACCACTGTCAAACAGCACCTTGATTTAAAATTCTATTTTTTTGTAATGCTTACTGAATTCTAGTACTGCATAATCAGAGCTGATTCTGAATCCCTTTTGTACAGTGCAATTAGAGAGTTTAACATAATTCTGGGAGCACAAAAGTACTTGGTAAAAATGGGTGAGAAATTTAGGTACTGTCGAAGGACAGTTTTCTACTCAGAAACAATTCTGCTGTTTCTGCTATTTGCCTTGGAGTAACTTTAGTTGTTACATGAAGAAAGAACCTCTGAAAGTAAAAGCGAATATGCTTCACAAAAGATAATAACCTTCATATCTCAGGAAATGTTTCTGCAGGAGGTTTCTTCAGCAGGAATTTAAAACAGCCATATTTTCATAGGAGACACGATAACTGACCATAACAGTTGAAGAGATATGATACATAAACAGAAGTGGTTCTGAAAAGTATGTTTCAAATTATTTCATGTGTCAGATACTATCAACAAGCCGTTTATGAAACAGCCAGCATTAGGATTTATCAGCACTTTGTGAACTAGTTCTTAATGAAAAATAGTCATCTTACTAATAGGACGCCTGGATAGGACCCATTTCACTGCTTTGCTAACTATGCACAGATGAGAATCAAGGGCACTCTGTAGTGTTATGTGAAATACATCAGCTGACATTGCTTTTTGCTGCATGAATGAATGTAGACAAAAAAACTTCACAGTATGAACAGTAGATAAAGTAAACTGAATGCTAATTGGAAAAGGAATTGGAATCCAGATCATTTATGTGTAGAGCCATAAGAGTAATCTCTTTTGGTCAGACTGAAAAATTAAAGTGAAAATTGGCTATACTAACCACTCAAGAGACTGTCAATATCTATTTAATGATTTTATTGACTTTGGAATGACAGATAATATGGTTTTTAGGTTTCTTTTCTGGGAAGAGGGAAATTTGCATCTGAATCCTGTCAGGCAGAGGGTGGGATTGAACTTGTGAGTCCTGTCTCCTAAAAGAGTGCCATCCTCTGCTATACCACCTTCTGCTAGATGTTACCCTGGAAGTTCTGCTAGGTTTTATAACAGCTTTCTGAAAATGAAATATTTCTTTCAGATCTTTCTCATATTAGATGTTCATTTACACTGCATGAAGTACACCTTTTTCTCTTAAATTATCTCAGTTTGTGCAGTAAATTTTCAGTTGAACTAAAACAGGCTCTTTATACAGCTGTGTGAACAAACAGTTTCTCTCGTACTCTTTCCTAACCATCCCTCCTATACACATTCAAGATGTAAAGAGAAAGCGCTATGAGATGTATGATTAATATGTGTTTTATTTATTATTGGAGGATAGATCCAAAGGCTAATATAGATATTAGAAAGAACTGCATTAATATCATTCCTATATTCATAGGAGGTTTTCATTGTCAGATCTTTATTCTTTGATTAAAAATAATTAGTCTTTTGATATCTACGCTTGTTCAAAACTATTCAAGTCGGTATGGTTTCTGACTAGGATTGACAGTGCAGTACGGCCATCTTCTTTATTTACATAGCTTTATGTATTTTGTAAGTCAGTATAATTGTTCATAGTTCAAATCATTTGTATCGGACATATACAAAGTTATGGTGAGAAATATGTAGATTTATCAGCAAAAAATTCTGTCATTATTCTTTTCATAAGCTATACCTTATATGGTACTCATAAATAATGTATTTGTATCTTTTGTAGCTGTGTTATGTAAATAACATACAAAATTAATATTTAGTCCTAACCCACCTATATTTATATCTTTAACACTAAAAATTTCTATTTGCAGTTAAAGTCTGTACATATATTAGCAAGGTCCTTTATGGTCTTGAAATTAAATCTTTTGAAGTTTCTTCCTCCCTGAGACACAAAAGAAAGCATATAGTTGACATCAAAGTGGAGACATACTGCTGACTAGTAATTATGGTAGCTTAACGTTGCCCAGTCCCCACCCATTTACAAGCCTGCCTTTACTTTCCTCAGCATGTATTTGTTTTGATCAACACCTTTAGAAATAACTGGACAGCCTAGCTAATTACAAAGTTTCTGCAAAATTTGGTTGGAAAAGAAAATACTGTTTTAATAATTTATTCTTTATACATCATTTTGGCTTTTTTAAAACCTCATTTAATTACTCTAAGTAAGTTGTAACTGTTAGCTGGGTGTTGCCAGATGTGAAACCAGACACAAGGGTGAGATTTTACAATTTAAGCACAGCTGCTTAAGACAAAATCTGGTTTAGGACACAAGAGATGGATTTAAAATACTACATTTATATTAAAAATAGCAGGGAATCATACACAGGACAGCTAAAGGTCCTCTTGGCAAACTTATTAACTTCAAGTGAATCTATCCAATCAAAGCCCAAAAAAGGCTTCAAAACCCAGCAAATAACATTTGCCGTCAGTCTTCTCCCCCCATGCACCAAAGTAAACATACAAATGCAGAGCACTGCTCTGTTTTCAAATTAAAGTCTCAATTCTTTCTAATGTGTATATTAGTAAGGTGAGCGCAGGAACCAAGGATGAAATGCCTCTGCATCTTGGAACAGTTTTAAACTTTTCTAAGAACCAGGATGATGAACTCAGAAGAAGTTTATTTATTTTGAGCATTTGAGTTGTAGAGCTTAAGAGAGAATAAGTTTAGAAATAGTGGAGGAGGAAAAGGGGTGGGGGGCAGGGTCCTCTGTGTTCTTGCATATTCTACTGCATTGGCCAAATTGTTGATATGCTTAGCAGAGCATGTAAGGTAGTGCAGAGCAGCTGAAATAACTCTCCACATCTTCTGCGTGTTGACTTCTGTACCGCGTGTGTATGAGGAGAGAGAAGGAGCAGCACAACATTTATATCAATATTTTAACAGGAGATGTGTGGGACTGGAAAAACCTATCCAGTGAGTAAGACCTATTTTTCCATAACTAAAACCAAACCAAAAATAAGTTTGAGATACTTTCATCATAAAGTGTGTTTGGATTATAAAGCTGTAACAGTTTTACTAGCTTAACCCAAATCTCACGGGTACCATGTTTGCCCTCACTGTATTCCATCTCATCTTTGGGTGACAGGTATGCAACACTTTGAAGAGACATATTTTCCTTCCGAGACCACCCTAAACCCAACAGTGACTCACAACAAGACAATGTAGCTATAACAAAAACTAAGACAATTTAGCCGCAATAAAAAACTAGAATCTTCCGTCCAGCTTCTTTATTTTGCCTCATTTTACAAAAATGGTAGATAAAAAGTGAAATTCTACTGTTTCTCCCAAGTTGCTCTCTATCTGCCGCTCACTACTGATCTCAGTTACTTCTCCAGAACACCAACCAACTGCAGCAGCTAATTATAACCAGCAGTCCCTGCTTCCCCTGCCTTCTTACCAGGTCATTGCAACATTTATTTATAAAGGGTTTTTTTTCTAAACAGGAAAACATTTCTCCAACAAAAGTCTGTAAATATTTTTCTCAGTAGTACTAGCAAGCAATATTTAACCTGGTACTGAAGGTCATTCAAAAGAGATCAACTGTGATAATGCTGAGCTTTTAGCTGTCAAACATAACTTTCTGGCATTTCCATAGAGTTTTCAAACATATAAGCATAGAGGAGTCTGTTTTTTTCTTGTCAAGGCAGGCTCCTAATTTCCATCACTATTAATAGGTGTTGTACAGTCTTATCAGGGACATTATAGACCTCCCACGTGTTCTTTAGCGAGTTAACTCTCACGTTTTTATTGATTAGCTGTGCCAGATAACAATGTACACAAATCTGTGATTTGATCAAGAGATCCTGATGAAGCTCATAAATTTTCAAAATGAAACCTAAGTGTATCATGAATACTTTCCAAACCTGGTGATGGAGCTGCAGAGTAACATGGGCAATGAGTGTGTTTATCTCTGTATAAAGCAATAGCTAGTCTCTTCCCTCTGCTTGCCCTGCCTCCTCATCACGTTTTATCACTTCTTCTCTGTTTTTTCTCTTTTGTTTTCTGTTGGTTTTTTGTTTTTTTTTTTTTCCTTTCCATTCATTATGACATTCTTTTTCTGTATGGGCCTTCTTGTCAGTAACAATAGTTATTCTGAAGTGTGGTGCGTTGTTTATAAAAGTCAAGTAGCCAGTAGAGTAAACCATTTATAAACTCCTAAAGCATTTATAAACTTATCCAACAATCATTATTTACACAATACTTACCAGTATGACATCCATTCTATTTATTTACTGGTCTACCCGTTATTGTCATCATGTTGATTTTAAAAAATAAAAACCACCTTTTATGCTGATTTCTTAAGAAGTAAGGAATTACTGGAGAAATGTAACAGTTCTGCTACTTTGATTAAGAAACAGACTGATGGATGAGTTCTAAAGAACAACTCTTTGAACTTCTCAACTGAGTGTTGAGAGCGGGGGCATCTTTCTACATCAGCCTCTATTAAAAAATATTAGCATCTCTTTTATTAAAAGATAATGTTTGGTGATTTCTTTGCTTAGTATTACCAACATGTAGGATTGACCTTCTTCAGTGTTATTGCCCCTGTGCAGTTGACCTTAGAAACGCTTTATTTTATTCACATTCAAAGCAATTAAGTACATACGTAACATCCACTCTTCCCCAATAGTGTTACCATGCTTCAACATTTACCTACCAAATCTCAGGTTTAACACGAGAAATCAGGCTATTGCTGTGATAACAGAACATTACCGGACTTTTCAATAAATCTGTCAGAATTACTTGGATTTCCATTTAGAAAAGCATTTAGACTTTTCAGTTCATGTCTCTGTGGCTATTTGTCTTTATCTGCCTATATATGATTTTTGGTTTTTAAAGGGTCTTTCTTCCAAACCACTGCACAGTACTACATAACGACTGACTACCTGATGTAAGGAAAAGGGAACAGGAACCTGGCAATGGTCAGGGACTTTGCTTCTCAACACATTTGAAGATATTACATACTTTCTTCAAATAGTGTTGTGAAGTTGGACTGCTGACAATAATATAACAGTTTATAATGTCTTTATTTCTTGCAAAGAAGTCTATTGCTAATTTTGAATGTTTCAGAAAAAAACTCTGCTCTCCAAGCTTCATATGAAATGTCCGCTGACATCGAGGATACTCTATGCTACTCAGAACCCTAATTCACTGTGTGTATTAGGATGTCAAATTCCTCTCACATGACTGCCTCAAAAGAACAGACTGATTATGTGGGAAGTCATTGTTGAGTAGAAACAAGTTTTTGTGATACAATATGAACACTTGTTATTTCTAACCAGTTAAGGAAACTAAAATCCTAGTATTTTCTTTTCATTCCCACTTAGAATAGTAACTTGCCATGCAGACTTCTCTGCTAATTAAAATTATTAGTAGTGTTAGCATTGAAGGCTAGCTAAGTAATTTGTCTTAGTAACAGTTATCCAAACCAGAAGCAAGAAGAGGGAACAATTTTAAAATTAATTACCTAAGATTATGCATTTCAGTCTTATGATGAATAGATGGTACTGAATTTCATGAAATAATTTAGTACATAAGAGTCTATTAGCTAGTTAGAAACCATGACCCCATTTAACAGTTATGGACCACCATAGCATCTAATCTATATTAGTTGATTTGTATACCCTTTATGATCTGAACCAGATCTCATAATGTCAAAAATCATAGCTATCACATTGAATTATAACCCATTAAGAATGCAGGATTGGCAAAATCAGATATGTTTTCTCAAAAGTGAGCTCTGTTAGCATATTTACTCTACAGTGGAAAAGATTCTGCCCATTGCATTTAAAAAAAAATCAAGAATCCATCCCCAAGTGCTTTTAAAATTAAATGGGGCATGGGGTGATCAGTGTAAACTACTTTTATTTGGCTTTTCACAGCAGTCTGCATAAAAAAAAATTTCATCATTATTTATATTTTCTTTTTAAAAGCCAAATATCAGCATATTTGTTTGCCCACAAAATTTAGATCAGCAGAACTTTTTAAACTGTATCATGCTTCTAAATCCCAGAGCAACTGTATTTACCTGTGATGGAAGAAGAAAACTATTGATTCTACAGAAAGATGTGGTAGAAAAAATAAATACATGCCTGAATTTACTCTATTTTTGCTCATTAAAAAAACCATCCAATGGTTCTTCAGAACAAAGTATGATGGGAATACATGACATACTTACAGAAGTTAATCACAGAGCTTTAATTTAGCAAACCATGTCTTAAAACTATTATAATTATGTATGACACTTATATTAATATCTCATGCTTTATTCCAGAACCTCAGCTTTTTGGAGATATAAACTGAAAGATATCAGCATAGTTTATTTTGGTATTGTAATAGATAATATGATTCTTTCTGATGAGGTGCAACTCTATTACCTAAATGTGCCAGGCTAAATGTCAACATTTAACAGTTCCACTGCCTTCTGTTTTCACAGAAAAATCTAGTAATAACTTCTTTCCTTTTCCCAATGGCTTCTAATACTTGTCTAGATTGGGAATTTCATTAACAAAAAATATATTACAGAGGCTGTTGATTTTAATTTATTTTTTTTAATTCCAATCCTACAAACCCTGATGTAGGTTCCTAACTAGAGGCAGAATGCAAAATTGTATTCACTTCCACATAAAGTTAAAGATATCAAAGTTCTCTCAAGTATCAATTTAAAAATAATCATGAAATAAAGTCATCACAGAATTTGTAGTGTCTTGGACCCAAGCGACTTGGGGCTTTACCAGCTGTCCTACAGCCTCATTGATGTGTATATAAACTAGCCTAGAAATTGAAACTGCAATTTTTACGTGGAGAAATTCTTTCCTGTTTAGTATACATATGCTATTTTTTTCCAGAGTATAGTGCATATTTAGGAGGTAAATACAAATACAATGTATTTCTATTTGGACAAAATGTATTTGTATTTGTACAAAAATGTGCACATGAATGAAGAGGAGAAGTAGAGATGAATACGAAAACTCACCTAGGAGTGAATTAACATAACCATTAATAACTGTAACTATGTATATGGAAAACAGCAATCTCTAAAGACCCCGTCATCAGATATTCCCAAATGAAATATGTATTTCAATGTATGCATACAATTTCTGTGGAATATATGTTCTTTTTACAACAGGTCGTATGAAGCTTGCAAGCAAGGAAGTTTAGCTCTCTATATGCTCTTTAGTATGGACACACCCACAGAGCAACCTGCCCTGCTGTATGTCCTCATACCTTCCTGCTCCTCTCAGAAAAGCAGGCAGAATATTGTAACAGCCTTGGAGTCCCCTTCTAGTGTCCTTTGCACGTAGACCTATAATAACATACATTCAGGATTCAATTTCAATATATGGAGACTAGATTTGCACTTCTTTCATAATTTTTTTTCATGTTATAAAACTTCATATCCTTCTGGTGATGCGTTGATTTACAATACAGTTGCCTGTAAGGCAGATCTGGAAAACAGAGACAGAGGAAGGTATATATATACTTGCAGGGAGCGGCATACGTAGCTAATGTTCTTTGACATTCTAGGGCATACTCAAACATAGTAAAGATTGAACAAATGTGACGTGTTTTTGCATTTACCAACAGGTAACTTGAAATCCCTACTATCAAGTAACTCTTTCCAGTAATTCTGTAAGTGACCGAGAACGCAATGTGCTGAAAATATCACCAAAGCCTAATCAATGAAGTATTTGGGCCCAAACTTCCCATTAATTTAAATGTGAAATCAATGGGAAGTTAGGAGCCTAAATACTTTGTTGAATCAGGGCCTCTGGGCTCAATTGAGATTCCCATAGTGATCACTGGAAAGACTTCCATTAAAGCTCTGGATTGTGTTAGTTGCTTCTGTCTGTTGGTACCTATCTGGTTTGTTTACAACATTTACTTTCTGGGTTTTGTTAGGAGCTAAAAGCGATACTTTCAAAGCATCTAAGATACAGTTAGACACAAATTGGGACTTTGAGTAGGATCTAAAATATTTTCTAAAATCTTTCTAATGCCTACCTGCGTTTCCAAGTACATATCTACAGCAAAAGTTAGCACTAGTGACTGAAGTACCCAAACCCTAAATTATACTTTCTCTCCACTTCAAAACCATTATTTTAGAATTTCTATCTTGAATACAACCAAGAATTTGAAGAATTATTGCAATAATCTTTCCTACCACTGTGTCTGGTATCAATCAAAGACATTTTGAAAATTGGCCTAGTTTGTGACCTTTTCTAATGGAATATTTTTAAGATGTTGAGGAATCTGGAAAAAAATGCCAGATTTCAAATTTTTCACTAACTAGAAAATCTGATCAATAGAGATAGATGAATAATTAATTCTAAATAATATCTCCTGGTTTGTTACTTTAATCCTACTAAGTAGTTATTCAGTTTTATCTTATAGTATTCCCCAGCTCATACTAACTTGCTTCACTTAAATAATTCACTACGGGCCAAAGCTTGATTGCACTGAAGTCAATGGCAAAAATCCCATTTTCTCCAGCGACAACAGCATTTAACCCTGAGGAACTGACCTTAAGGTTAATTAAATGTTTGAGAAAACCTGAGGTGATTTATAGTTCCATGCTGAAAGCAAGAAAAATTCACAGTTTTGTTAAGTTTTGATGTAAAACAAGATAAAATCTAGTGCTCTCAAGCTGAGTTTCACTTTCAGTTTTTATTTTCTTTTAAAATCTGAAACCTGGAGAAACTCAGGTTGAGTGAAATGCACTATGTGGATTGCACCCAGATTTTTGGTTTTTTTTTTTTGTAACTCCTTAAGAAATTGGACCCACAAAGTTTTGTACACCTTTGCTTCTATGAGCTCCTTCACACATCCCTAGTAATAATCAATCTTTTTTTTACAGGTTTATTTTCATGGTACGTTTTTCCTGGAACTGCTGCTAGCAGTGCTGGGTATATTTCTTCAATGTGCATGTAAACAATTATGAAAAAATTAAAAAAGAAAGACTTCTGTATACACATTTCATGGAATAGACAGCATTACTTAAGAAATGTTATATACTTGATTTGATTAATGAGTTTTGGAAAGATTATTTCTCAGCTTGATTCATGTCCTTAAGCACTGTAAAATAATTTAGCATCTAATTGCAATGTTTTCCAGAATGTTACATTGCTTACATTACCCTTATGGAATACAAAATTCAAATCCATCCTCTACATAGCTTTTTGATACACAGTAGCATGCTTCATTTTACTAGAAGGTAACGATATTACACATGCATGTTATTCGTTCAAAGATATTAAACTTTCTTTTGTATATGTTGTTAAAAATACCCAATACCAGTATGTTAATATAGAAATTTCTCAAGGCTTGTTGTCCAGTTCTGCTATTTAATAAAAGCAGGGAAAGATTTTTCCACTGTAATTGCATATAGAATTTTAAAGGTTAGAATTTGCATATAAAAATAATTGTCATTTTTCCTTTGATTTCCTCAGCTAGTATCCACTCAGAAGTTGACTATGTGTATCTTTGAGAAAGGAAAAGGTACTGCTATATGCAGAGTCTATAGGTGGGAAGGAGAGTGAAGGGAAGTATTTATCAGCAGCTATACAAAAGAACACAAGCATTGAAATCATCAGAAGCTGTATAAGCAAAATACCAAACTGAGTAGAAGCTGTGATGTTGAATTGAAAGTCATGTGCACAGAGTTCAAGACTTTACAATTTCCCTGATTCCATGAAGAGGCTTTTTCATAATAAAAAGGAGCCGAACACCTAAAACAGCGCACCAAGTTGCATGAGTCAGCTGACGTGATAGTAAGATAACCTTTGTCCTCAGAGCAAAATGCTGAGAGTAGGAGAAAGGATGTTCAAGAATTGCCTGAACATCTCTGTTTTCTGAAACTCTCTGTTGCTTAACCATGCTCTAACATCACTGCTGTGTTCTTCATATTTGGTAGAGTCTGGATTTCCCCCCTTGCACCTCCCATGTCCCTGACCAGGAGTTGGCAGACCCCAAAATGTATAACAGGAAGAGCTTAAAAATGAGCTAGATGTAGACACCCAGAACAATAGAAAAGGCAATGAGCCTTTGGTGCATTGCTTTATATCTTGTTCTTGGTATCTACATCTGGCTGGTATTTTATATATTTCCTCTTTCCTCCTCATTTTTCGTGTTCTCTGCTTTCAGTTTGCCTTGAATTGATGACCTTTAATAGAAAAAAAAACAAAAACACATTTCAAGAGGAATTTTCTAAAACCTGGACATTTACAGAGAAGTCTTCTACTGTCAGTGTCCTTGATGATGCAGAACTGAGATCCAGGTTATTAAAGTAAAACCTACTTTTTATAGAGACAATAGCTTTTTTGACTGTATGTCCGCTATGTAGACTTGGAGTAGACTAATTTAAGGTCGCAACATTTAAGAGAGTCTCTTAATGTCACGAGTTTCTCTTTTCTCTGTTCTTACCTGGAGCTGACAGGGGATGCTTTGGCCTGCTGTAGATTCCATGTCAGTTTTCAGAAATTCCATCCAACCTTCAGTTTCCTGGATATTTTTAGGGTCTCTCAATGTGCCACAATATCTAAAGTCTTATTTTTCATGCCTATGTTGTGCTAATTGTCATGTACATGTCAGCTTTGTCAGAATGGCTTAAGGGGAAGTGCTGAGAGTAAGGAGTTGTCCACCGGCAAAGAAAGACCTTTTAAAAGGAAAGCACAGCTTGAGAGGAGTGAAGTATCAAAATTACCTCCTTCATTGACAATCTTTTTTTCTTTTTGAAAATATGTTATCAGAGGATTGTTTTTCTCTAATTTTATTCTCTAATGTAAACATAGGTACTGCAGAGAATCTGGAACAGTGAGGAGGCTGTAAGATAGATTTTACTTTGCTGAATACAAATCATTGTTGGTATTTTGGGATACTATCTATTGTATTATGTATTGTGGAAAAGAGGATGCGTCAGTAAGAAATAGCACAATCATCAACACCAATCATCATCACCAGTAATTACCAAAAAAACAGGAAAAATGTAGAAGATCCTTAGATTCTTGAAAATTGAAGTTTCATTACTGAGCCTCTTAAAATTTACTCTCCCTGGAGAACTGTAATTATCTAAATGCTCTTTACTTTCTCCTTCCTTTCTCCTGAATTTTTTCCCAGTTGTTATGTGGAACTAAAAACTTGACTCACTGATTGAAATCCATGAATTCCAAAGCACTGGGAATCTATCTATGTATTATTTGGTATTTATAAGCTAACAGTAAACTTTTTATATATATTTTGAGATTAGGAATAGAGAAGGAATGCCCTGGGTTCCATCTAGTTATAATCCACATATTGAAGGCTACGTTTGACATACATAAAGTTTTAGTAGATGTGTCCGAATATAGAACTGGGCAACATACTTCACGTTATTTTATGCTCCTTTCCCCAGAAAAGTAAAAAAACACACTGATCCATGTTTGCACCTATAAAAAGACATTGGGGGAATCATTGATAAGGTTCCAGGTGTCCACTGGTAATGACTGCACTGAAGTAGGGAACAAACTTTTCAAGTTTATTTTTTCAGTTTTTGCAATGTTGCAAATTAGCGTGTTTCTTAGCTGTGTTGAGGAAAATAGTTATGAGAAAATGAAAAGAGAGAGAAGTATTTTAAAAGAAGATTCATTAGCATAAGTCCCAAGTATTTTAAAAGCGGATTCAGTAGCTTAAGTCCCTAGTCTATATTGTAGCTACTGCTGATATTAGAGAACATCTAAACCAGAATGGAACATTGATAAGATTTTGACCCTTAGTACTGAACAGTGCATTAAAAAACTGCCAGTTTTGCTGGCAGATGAGGAACCCCTGCCTATTTGGGGGTACTGCGATCGAGTGGGTTTTTAACTGGTGCAGCACATCTTTATTTACAACTGTTACGTACTCAGCACAACTTGTAAAGTGTGTTTTTTCTCAAACTTTCCATGTGATACAGCTCTATATATTATATTACACTTATAAAATCCCACCAAACCCTTATGAATTAAAAGATAATTAGTGGTTCAAAACACATAAGACATTAGGCCAGAAGTGTCAAAAATGTCATGAAAGGCCATAAATCATAGTATACTTGCATTGATCCCTTATATAGTTAGTTTTTAAATCATCTCTTTAACACCTTGTAAATGTACAAACAACTATGAACCCAAGGGAAACTTTAATATGTTTTTCATACATATTTTAATTTCATCTCAAAGTACTGGCTGCATAAAAATTAAGTCAGACTCACAAAAACTCATTGATTTCCTCTGGATAAAACCCATCTGTCCAAACTAATTTAGAACCTTTTTGAAGCTGTAAAGTTAGTCATGCAACACTGAGGTCATTATGGACATCCTGTACTGTAGGAACTCTAGTGTAATTTTAAGAAGGTAATTTTGTTATATTTACTGTATTTAAATACAGTGCTACTTTTAAGGAACAAAAGCCTTACTGTGTAACTGTATTGAAAGTAAACCAGAAGCTGTGAAAAGTGAGATCTGTTCTTTTCCTTGTGATTAATGCACCTTTCTGCCAAAATTGAAACTTCTTAACTGAGCTCATTTAATACAAAGTAAACGAATTCTGCTCTTTGGATTTGATCCGCTGGCTAAGCTCTATAGATAAGGGTCTAACAGTGAATAGCTTTCATTCTAAACAAAGGATGTTTTGATAGAAAGGTCAGAGCTAAGGTCTTTTATATTGTGATAACAGGAAAGGGAAATGACATATTAATGGCAATTCATGCCATGGTGGTCTGCTGAACATGGTGGATCCAAAAGAAAAAAAAAAGTCTGCAGTGCTATTTTTTTAAGGACATCAGATTTTAATTGGTCTTACTTTGAATGACAATTTCTTTCATTGCAGTTGGCAAGACAGAGATGCCAAAATGTACAACACTACTACCGCAGGAAAGATTGAAAAAAAATTGTGTGTATTGATCTGGATTCTGCCCTCGAACATTTTGCCGCCAAACAGAATATTAAGCAGGTTTAGCCCCTGGGAGCCACACTTGTAACAAATGGTGATCTGTAGCTAATTTTTATAATGCGATAGACTCTAATTACATGCTGAATCACTTGAATAGGGCAAATAAGTTTAAATTAAGAGGTTCTCACTGTGGCTCAGGACACATACAACATGTGTGCTTTATATGCAGTGTTGTGATTTTGGGAACAGAATTTGTCATAGCAGAAGCTTCATGGCTTCTGCAATAGAAAGTACAGGAAGTTTTAAAACATTTCTGCACGTTAAAAAGAAAAGCTATCGTGCAGTTGTAGGACTAATTCTGCTGCAGAAATCTTTGTTCTAAGATAAACAAAATGATTCAATTAGGCTAGGCAGTCACGTCAGTGAAGATACTCAAAACGGTTACTCCACTCCCCTTTCCAACATCTAACCCTCTCCCCTTGGGGCAGGCTGCTTTATCTAGAGCCAGCTGATGTTATCTATAATGCTAGCAGCTTCTTACATATCCACATTGAGTCCAACAATTTCGTGACATAGTATGATAGTGTAGATTCCCATGTCACCTAATGAAGTCTGAATTGAATAGCATTTCTTTTATGCTTAGTAGAGTATCAACACAGAAAACAGCGGATCAAGTATTCAAGAAGCAGTGTAGGATGACAGCAGAATAGTACATTTTTCCTGTTCATGTCTCGCATCTCCAAAGAGAAAACTTCCCCTTGCCTGCTTCCCTCCCGTCTCCCTTCCCCACTAAGTCAGTCACTTTGCATGTCAGGCAGCAACTGCTGAATTGGTGATGTTAGCAAAAGATGCTATCCCTTGCTACTACATCCAAGCACTGTAAGCTGCACTCTCCTTTTCTAAACTACCACAGCACAAATAATGCCATTACATTTGCTTGTAAGGGCCTGTCAAGCACTTCGATGACACCAGATAATTCTGAAGAGCATCACATAGGAAAGACACCAAAAACCAAACAACCCCCACCACACTCATGTCTGCTATTTTAAAGACCTCCCACCCCCAGACAGAAGATTAGAACCAATCTCATTACTTGCAGAGTGGGATATTGCATGCCATCTCTCTGGAAAATCTTTGAGAGTACACAAGCCCGCCTTAGAAATGCTTTGTATTTGGGAGCAGCTCTGGGAAAATGCTCTTTAAAAAAAAAATGAAAAATCAGCTGCACACAACTGATTTAAGCTCCAGCAGAGAGAAATGCGGGAATTCTAGAAATGTTGCCTACTCAGGAGAGAAGCTGTGTGCCTCTAAGCCACGTAGTGTGAAGAGTTACACACCCGAGGTGCACACCAGGTTGATATAACTCAGCTATTAGGCAAGAAGCAATAGGAATTCAAACAATTAAATCCTCCTTTCAGTATATCAGTATATCCCTTTGTCCAGTGTCCATTCCCTTGTCTTAATGCGACCCAGCTGGATGGCTGTACTATTCCTGCAGGGAATGAAAATATAGGACTTAGAACCAATAGCTTTTCCTGAGTCTTGATGGAATCCGAACTCAAACTCAAGTCATGATGAACCTCCTCTCCACATCTCATGTCTTCCCAGTTAATAATTCTCAGAGATTGCAAATAGCGGGCACTATTGTCTTCACACAATTTGCCAGCTGTCCTGCTCAGAAAAGAAAATAGCTGCCTAAAAATTATATTCCCTAGTATCATTCTACTATATTTCCCACTATTTGCCCATAGTACATGGTGTTTCCCTCACTCTTTCTTATTATACCCTGCAGTGGTGTGAAAAACTTACTTCAAATGGTAGCCAAACACTGTTATTTTACTGAATTGTGATTGTAACATAAATGTTTATCTTTTTACTAAATGACAGTAATGGTATCTGAAAAAATAAGGTATCAGCTAACATTTTGTTTTAGAGAAAGCTTTTAAAAGAAGAATAATCTGCATACTAGGGAAGGATATGCAAGTGACTAAATGTGATCTCACTTTGAAATTTTTTTTAAGTTATAAAATAATAAACAGTTCTTTATGAGATAGCTAAATTTTGTCAGATTTTAATCTAGTCATAGAACCAAAACAGTTTCCCATTTTGTAGTCTGTTACCAAGTAGTAGTAATTTCTTTCAAAATCCGATTTCTTCCTTTTAATAGGTAGCTATTTAAGCGCCATAGGAACAAGGCAGTAGTGTTTTCTAAAATGTTTTAGGAGTCCTCTGGATTTTTTTCAGCTCTCTTTACAGATATGTAATTTAGCTCCTGCATCTGACCAATTACGCTACAAAAAAATAAACCTGATATGCAAAGTTTTTACCACTTCCAAAGTTCATGAAAGTAAATGAAACAGCATTTATTTATTTGCTACTTAAAAAAATTAAGAGAACATCATACTCAGGAATCATCATTTGAGATATGAATTGATTATGAAGTAACTTCTTGAATAACTGCCACAATTACAAATGATAGTGCAGTTGTAGGTGACATCAAAGACAAGATCATTGTGAAAGTCAGTGTGTATGTGCATGTAGCACTTCTTTCATAACTATTCCAGAAGACGGAATAGACATCTTTTTGAAAGTACACTGCTCTTGACTGAGCTACTAATTGTACAAGACTGATTTGGATCAATATGCTTAAGTGATGGACAATTTGTTCTTCCATGGTTCCCACTTCACTCTGTAAACTGGGAAGAGGGCAAGCAGAGCTCAAGGGATATGTAAGTAATATTCTGCTACACAGAAGGGTGAACTTAATCCTCAGAGCTGACCCTGTCACTTAGAGGTAGAATTGCAATCTTCACTCATCAAATCACTTTGCAAGTACACACTAAGTAGGATTTTCTTTAGTAGTCTTTTCCACTAGCAAAGATTCCACTCTTAATCCTTTTCTTAATTAAAAAAAAAAAAATAAAAATCCAGTGGTAAAATTAATAATGAAGGAGTATTGTGCTTGTAGCATATGTCTCAAGAAATGCCAACGTTTTTACTGAATGATGAAATAAAGGTGAATTCATTTACCTCATCTTATTTTTCCTGTTATCACAGTTTTTATAGCACTCTCAAAAATTCCTGTTTTATGCTGTCCTCTTCGGTGTTTCTCTGTCTCTGCCTTTGAGGGGATAGTTCATCATAAAAAAGGGGAACACATTGGAACAATACAATTGTTCTCTATATTCTCCAAAAAGAGCCTTCTTATGCAAGGTCCTCTTTAAAAGTGTACCCATCACATTCTATAAAACATTTTATATTACCTCTGTTTTCATATCTCATCGTCCTAGTGTTTCCCAAGACATAACTGTGATATAAGACGGTACTACTGTCTCTTTTATATTGAGGGGAAATTAAGGTACAAAGTGGCTATATGAATTGGCAAAATCACAAAAGAGGCCTGTGGGGAAGCAGGAAATTGAATACCAGCCTTGTAGCATAACCAGTGTGTCAGCCTTCTCTTTGAAAAGAATAAATGTTCCTGAAAGAAATGAATGGTTATTGAAATCAATATGCAAGAAATAATAAATAAATGTTTGTTAGTTTTTTGTAATATTTTTGCTCCTGAGCTGAGATTTATATTTCAAATTTCAAAACTGATGTAATTTCAAATGACAAAAATAGGCAGATCTTCAAGCAGAAAAAGCAGAAGATATTAAAACTACAGAATTCTGAATAAATCCGTGTAAATCCTCACTTGATGGTAAAACATCTCACATATGGCTTTTATATATTTATGTAATTGATATGTGTACGTATACACACACATTTTCTGTTCTCTAGGAGTTGTTCTCCCTCCATCACTTCCGACTTTATTTTTAAAGCCATTTTCTATCAAGGCAAGATACGTTATTAAAAGTGGACTTTAGATTTTTGTACAATGCCTTGATGACAAAATACACCCTCTTGTTCCATGTTAGTCAATACTTCATGCATATCTTACATAACTTCATTTATTAGTATTCATCACATAATTAATTTCTATTCTTGATTGACAGGATTCTAACAACTGAAAAGTACCCAGGGCTTTTAGAAACAGATTCAGTATCAAATATCTTCCCAGTTATAAATTACAAATATATGCACTTGCTAATATTGCATGTTCTTCAGGATCTTAATTTAACAACCTTATTTTAGTACATCATGGTTCTGAAATGCCAAGACTGAAACAAAAATCAAGAGGCTAGAACATGGCGTATTTCTGTATGACATTCAGTGCTAATTGTTAGCTACATTGAGGAGGTCTAGAACTGTTATAATACTGAAGTCATTAGCCTGACTGTTTATAACCTATTATTTAACTATAGAATAGCATTAAAGAGTCAGCTAGCTACATTTGCTACTCAGTTAGAGACATTTATCACCAAACAGAAATTCTATACGCTGTGGTTTTCCTGACGTTTTGCTTACCTGTTCACTACATATTGGAAACCATGATTACTAAATTGTTTGTTAAATTCAACATAAAGTTTAATGAATTAGAGTTCTTAACTAAGAATTCTGTTCAACAGGGATGAGCCTATGTCCTCACATTCATACTCATGCTCAGAAGTAAAGAGAATTTAGCAGTAGACAGCTTCCTACTATGAAATGAAATGGCTGAAAACAAAACAGAAGAAAAAAACCTCTACTTTTTCTTACCCTGGTTTTACTTTATGGCTAAAATCAGAAATACAGATAGATGAAATTTTTATTGTCTTTGCAATGAAAATGTTTTGAAACTTTATTAGAATTTCATCTTCCTCTCTCTTTGGGCCATTTCTCATCCAGTTCATTTCAGACAATGACAGTCCTGTAGTGATCTTCTATTGACATTCAAAGAACTTTTTTCCATTGTCATGTCATTCAGTCCATCCATTTTTATGCTTCTGAGGATTTGTTTACTAAAATCTAATAATCTTAAGGCTATTCAAAAGAATTTTCATCTTTCTGAATCAATTTGTTCTGTTCTCATACATCTTCAGTTTTCAGACATTTATTTATGAGAAAATTTTACAATATGTCATGAGTTAAAGCTGTAAATCGAGGATGAAATTTCCACATGAGCAGAAACTTTTGAGTGTTGCTAAATACCAGTAACTTTTGTAGCCACATTTATTTGATGTCAAGAAAAAGGAAGAAGGCTTACAAGTTGGAATAATTAGTATTGGAAACTAATCTTCACATTGAACTTTAATGGAAATGAATGGGGAAATTTTTGAGAGAGACTTTCAATCACCACTTTTATAAATAGTGAGCCTCTTATCACTGTCTCGTAAACCCTTCATTATTGTTTTCTTTTCAGACCTTAAACTTGTTCTTCTAGTCCTAACAATGGACAGTTTAAACACACAAATAAAATCTAACATCTTTGAAAAAATAACTGGAAGGGAAAAGATGATACCTAGTACAATACATGTTAAACTCACTATAACCTTGAGAACAAAATTACTATGTACAATGGCCATCACCCCAGTCCAGTTACCAGTGAATGAACTAGTAATCCCTGGAGTTAAACTCATGACTTTCCAAAGAACTTTAGATAAGTGCTATAACAAATCAGTATCTTCTCTGAATTAGGCTTGTAAGGGATACCTCAAAATTGCCTGAACCTTACAGCTCAGTAAAAAGTTCAGTTCCACGATAAGCCACTTTGACAGAGGATGAGAAGAATGTGATAGACTCTTGCTAATTTAAGTGCCTTGAGAACCTATCAAATGTGGATGAGTTAAAGTTCATGTTAATGCATCCCAGTGGTAGGTATTTAAGCAGGTATTATTCAATATTCCATTCAATTATATTTTATCTTAAAAAGGTAACACATTGCTGCTGTCCAAAACTTGGCTTCATAACTGGTAATACATTGATCTACGCAGAGTGAGAATTTAATATTAAAGATTTAATGCCTTTAACACAAAAATGAGGTAGTATCAGAGCTTTTAGAAATGTATGTAAATTTTGTGCTACCCAATTTCTAATCTACAGACATGTCGATTTACAGGAATACTTGCATCCTCCCATCTGTTAGAGGAATGGTTACTTTTTTTCTTCAGTGCCATTTATCTCATTGTAATAAAACAGCACTTCCTCCCCTACTGATCAACACTGATATCATATCACTGGCAATAGAAGCTACTTCTGAAGTGTACGGAAGATCAGTATAATCGAAAATCAATGATCTAAACTGAGGCTGGTTGTTCCATAATGTGGTTTATGTAATTTGATAATGCCAATCCTAATGGAGTTAAATATAATCCATCGAAATTTCAGGGTGCAAGGGTCAATAGGGAGTGCAATGCCTCACTTCCCAGCAATTACCACTTATTACTGGGGCAGTGCTTTTGCTTTGCTGTTCTGCTTGCCTCAATAAATAATATTTGGAGACCCTGCAGCTGCAGTCAATAGACTACAGTTTTATTGTCATAGCTTCATAGTCAGATCAATACCAACTCTTCTGAGACACGGGAGAGAACCACCACACGCCAATCTAATGAAACCATGTGTTTTTATAATTCTGAAATTATACATTTTATTCATTGCTCATGCTTAATGTCACTGTTGCTTTTAATAGGGCCCCTTTGACTAAACTTTTACGTGCCCTTCACGTGACATTTATGTGTACAAAGAAAGGGAATTTGTGTTCTGAAAATGAGTTATAATGAACCAAAATTGTAAACATTTCCCGATTTTTTTTTTCCTGATGTCGGCTTCAGTTACAAAATTTCCCTACGTTGCTGGGTCAAAGTTGAGAACAAACTAGAAAAAAAGCAAAGTGTCTAAGTGGACATCATGCTGCAGTTTAAAATCCATTAAAGGCCAATGTAAGCTTTGCTCTCTCAGGAGTATGATTCTGGGCCTCAGAACAAAAACTGGTTAAAAAAATTTATTATTTTTAAATATGTCCAAAAAGATATCTGCATCTCTATGAAATTTTACATGACAGCTTTCTGTGCAAACACAGGACTCAGAGGCTGGTGATGCAACTCTAAAAGAAGCTTAAATTTAAAGAATTAAAAGAAGCTCAATTTAAAGGCACAAGTTCCATCAAAGAAAGCTGGGCTCAATTCAGGAAGTGCATATAAGGTGCAGGTTAAATTCTCTTGTGCAAACATCAGTAGTGATGTGAATAAGCGATAGGGAGTGTGAGCTGGTGTAAGGAGTTCTCAATTAAATCAGGAAAGTATTGCTTGTGAACTCATTCAAGAGCATGTGAATCTTTTTCTTCTTAAGTGTGACATAGACTTTTTTACTATGCCGTCTAAATAGTTTTAACAAATAGTTATGGACAATATTTGTATTCTGAGATTTGCACAAACAAGACAAGTTTTCTTTTTACCAGCCTCCTTTTTATCCTGCTTTTCATCATAGTTGGGTATAAGGTGCATAAAAAATACACCGATGGCTCAAAATTGAGAAATCAAAGAGGTTCTGGAAGTATCAGAAGAAAATTACAGCCCTTCTAGGTTAACGACAAATACAACATATGAAAAGAGTCAATACAAAAGGAAAGGTATAGAAAATGTCTTTACATTGCAGCTATTTTCACTAACGTTTGCTTTTAAATTGCATGACCATTTTCCAGGAAGAGATTATACCATGAAAGCAATTTTCTTTACAATTATTTTTCAACTATTACTTGTATTTTTTACATCTCATGCCAGTGATGACTCATCACAGGATTACAGAAATAAGGTGATCAGTCATTTCCATGGGTTTAACATAGATGTGTTTTCAATGAATGCTTTGGGAACACCAAAAGCTTGATTTTTGCTGCTGGTAAAAATCCCACAAGATGTATATACACTGAAAGTCTGTTCGATGATTTAAAGTCAGGTAAAAAAGGTGAGGAAGGATTTCAACATTTTTTTAAAACAGAGACCCTCTTTCCAACACCTTCAGGAGGGAGTTTTCCTTTGCAGTAGCATAAATATTTATAACACTCACCACCACCTGCACAATCATCCCCATAAACTGATATGCTCTCATAACTACTGGTAATGAAACGTGTTTTACACTACAAGCCTTTGGCAATGTGTCTATGCAGTGCAGACATTATCAAAACAAGAGCACTAGCAAGCTTACTACTGTGGCACAGCTATTGGCTATTTTAAGGTGTTTTCTTTCCCAGACAGACATCTCACATGCACATATGTATGTATACAAAACTGCAGGAAGTAGTGTTGCCTAGAAGCTAGGGCAGACTTTTGGGATTCAGGTTCTACTCCCATTTTTTTTCACTGATTTACTGGTAAATTTTTGGGAACTTTATCTTTTCATAACTCAAGTTGCAAGTTGTAAAATAGAATACTGATACCTTTTTATTTTATGTGCTCTAAAATTAATGAATGGAAAATGGCACGTATGAAATAAACACTCTATGAATATTGCATTTATATTTGTATGTATATAGGTTTTTAAATGACCGGTTTGGAGTTGACAGTATACAGTTACCTCATTGTAAAATAACTATGCTCATTCTCTTTGGGACACCTAGAATATCATTGTTACCAATACAACATTACTGAACTACTTAAGCAACTACTTGGGAAAGCTAACAATTTTTAAGGTATCTAGAATCATTCTGAATTAATGTCAAAACAGAAAAATGAAAATTAATAAATTTCTTAATTTCAAATCTTTCTAGAAGGTATAATTTTTTAAAATCATGGCAAAGATCCAAAATTATCTTTACAACATATGAGTGGTCTTTGTGGGTTTGTTGGTCATCATCCAACTTCGTGTAATTTCAACATTTTTATAATGGAATATGTAGGATAAAATTCCAGGTTTACAATAAAATTTTGGCAGAACAGACCTTTATGTTCAACTGTCAAAATCTCCTCATTGTACATAAAAAATAAAAAGCAACTAGTTACACACAATGAGAAAAGAATCTGGATAAAGACCATAAAATAATAAAAGCTGATCACTGAAGACAATAGAAGACTCTTCCACTGATTACAATGGATATAGGATAGGATCCTAAATGGGAAAATTAAGGCATTCATCCAGTGAAGCACTTAAACATGAGAGTAGTCTCACTTAAATCTCATTGAAAACCTCTTAGTTTTGATTTCAGCAGGATTACTTGCAGGATGAGAAATGACTCAGTATGAGCAGGGATAACAGAATATGGCCCCTGGAGTCGTATACCTAGACCAGATCTTTGTGTCAAGGAATGCAGAGTCTGTATCCACATCTTTAAACAGTCATAGAGGCTACTTTAGCCTAGATGAATTACAGTTGATGAAGTGTTGCCAAGCTGAAGAATGGAGTAAGTCTCACAGCATGCCATCGCCACCTTCACAGAAGGAGGTTGGTCACTATGCTACGTCATGCACAAGGCATAGCTATTCCTAGCCTTCCACTACCACATTAGTTCTGCTGCTAAGTTTGCTGAATCACTCAGAGATATGTTTGTTTCATAATGAAGAGCAACCAAGAAATCTGAAGAAGGGACTTTTTCCCATGAGTAGACCTTTTGACCATCTTTGTACCTTATTTCTTCTCTGAGGCTATGATAGGGAAGTTTTGTATGATAGAATAAGTTGTCTTTTAGCTAGATTGCACATGATGGCAGGAGGGAGGCTATTATTTAGCTATGCATCAGTAAAGGTGAACAAGAAAGCACAGCTTGTTCCTACATAAAAATAAACCATACCGTAAAAACTGAGGCCAAGATTAGGATATTGCTATAAATAGAAAATCCACCACTTTTTAAAGACCATACCAGTGTCACCTCACTCCTTGGTTATCAACAGAAGTATACACAATATGTGTAGACATTAGAGTTGTGCAGTATTTTCTCTTTAAACTGACATACATAGGCATTGATTATTCAGTGAAAACAGGACACCTGACATGCAATACTTAAAGGTGGAAGAAACATAAAATGAAGAGAATATACATTAATTGTTGAGAAAAGTATAACCCAAGAGCAAAAGAGATACATTTCAGTGTGGTTTTTTTAACGAATCACAGGACAAATGAGATTACTGTTGCATATGGAAGTGTTCAGTTGTATCGATATTTTTTTCCTAACAAAAACATTTTTAGGTGGAGAAATGCTCATATATTTTACAATGAAATGTTATTGAAAATGGCTATGTCTTGGGAAATGAATGGGATCTTATATTGTCACTGAACATATTAAAAGGGACTAAAGACCATAAGTTAACTCCTTATGGTTCTCATTTGAAATGTGTCAAAGCATCACTAGAACTAGATAATTCATTACAATCCACTGCAGTTAAGCACCTCATAAAGTTAATATTCAACACTTGTATTTACAGCACTTTCACTTAAGTAGGTTTTTAGGCAAACTAGTGTTGACACAATTATTTCATTTTGCCTTGTGTCAGTATGAGATAATCATATTTTTCTTAATTGAATGCTTTCCCAAAGTCAGACCAATTACTTGTGTTATAGCACAATACAGCAACAACTAGAACACACCATTCCCACTGGGGAGGACATGGCATGTATGAAAGGGCCAGAACTTTCAGTCCTTTTTCTTAGCCTTCCAAGAAATAATGTCTCCCTTCCGCTTTATAAAAAAGCACAGTATGGAACTGGGGCAGAATTCCTTTTTTTTTTCTTGAAAGTTATACTTCTGTTTTGCTATACAAGGCATCTAGAGATTTTCCATGCTTTTCATAATGAACACCAGAAAACAAGCTGCAGTTTTGATCTTCCTTACCCATGCAACACATAGAAGAGGAGAAACTACAGTCATGCCAGTAGATGTATAAATTATTTGCTATTGTCTTACCTTTCTCCCCCAAAATGAAAATATTTTGACAATGAAGTTGCCTAGATTAATTTCTTAGTTATTCCACAGGTCCTACTGCAATCCACTTCATCATTTTCCCTGTAAAATTGTAAAAAAAAAAAAAAATTAAAAAATCCTCCTTGTAAAAATAGGCAGTATTTCTGATCTTTATATTGTCTTTTTATGATGTAAACACTCCAGAAAAAGAATATCTTTATATTTATAAAATGCTAGCACATGATCTTAGTTTGGATGCAAATAATAAACAACAGTGTTAGTATTGCAGTAAACGTGGTATAAAAATGTGCGTAGCGAAGTTTGTAGAATGAAGAAATTTTTTTTAATACTTTTTTAAAAATTACTCTGTTGTTTTCAACTTTATCAACTGACTGAAGAAAAGATATTGCCACTCCTTAAAAATCCTATTGTGAAAATGAATAGTAGTAATGACGATAAAGTATCTTTGAAATGCTTCTATCTAGGACTGTGTGAAATAATGACATCAGAAAAGAAATAGAATGAAAATATTATCTATAGCCTGTTGCAATTATTGCTCAAAACCACAGACAATTACATATGATTTGAGGGTGTGCAGTTCTACTAGTTCTGGAATTAATTCACGCATTGGTTGTTTTATGTATACGTTCTGATTCTGTTCAACGTCACAAAATATATTGAAAACTCTTAACACCTTTTAAAACTCGATTCACTTCTGATGCAATAACAGAGATTGGTCCAATAAAGTAGAACGAAAATCCATTTGTGAACCTTTTCGCTGAAGTATATTAAAAAAAATCTCCTGTTATTTGAGCTTACCTTATAAAATGTTTACATGCCATTAAATAGTACTAACATCTCCTGTGTAAATTAAATGGGCTGTGATGTTCCCTGTGTCCTAAAGAGCAGTAGTACTTGAGGCTATAAAAATACCTTCATGTAATAAATCAAACGCTCTGCTCCTAAAACTGGAATTATAAAAATAAAGGGACACAATCCCTGCCTAATTAGCTTGTCTGTACATGCATTGCTCTGCAAGCACTATAAACAAAAGTATTTTTAAACCACAGTAGTTCCTACAACTCGGCATACTTTAAGTGTTAGTACCTGCTCCAGGAGGGAGAATTTATTTTTCAGAATAATTTTGAGAAAAAATTTTAAAGTATGCATGCTAGTTTGTTAAAGATTTTTCCATCTATATGAAAGGTAGCGGGTAGCACTATTTGACAGTATAGAAGTCTGACACAACAGCCTAAATTCAGAGAGGAGGCAGGGAGTGAGGTAAGTTGATCCTTTTCATGCTCACTTAAAATACTTGCTTTCATCCATTTACTGATGTGTAAGTGGAAGGCAGCCTAACTTGGCATGAAGGCAGGTACAAATGTTAAGCTGAACTAGAAACCTTTTTTCCCTCAGTCTACATGTCTCTGCATGCCCTGTTAGTTTCTTTCTTCGTTACATTCCTCTCCACTGAACCTTTTGCAAATAATGTTTGTCAACATGAGAGTTTGGCAAACCTTTCTGTTTCCATTTAGTTTCACTTTTGGAAACACTTTTGGCTTCAGTTGAATAGACAAGCAGTATCTTTAGGTAAGCCTATTCTACGAAGAGTAAAACGTATGTTGTAGTGGCTGAGGGGAGCTCACCTGAGCCATTTTATCTGCTAGAGCCACTTTTCTGTCTACTACAAAACTGAGTGTTACCGAAATTTAGCTGAGAGCTGAAAGAATTACTCCAGTGAGGAAAAGTTTTTGTATAGTGCATAGTTTTTTACATTAAAACATAATTTGAAATTAATTGAATCAATATACAGTAGTTACCAGAAATAAATGGCACGCATTCTTGCTTAGGTCTCACCTAGACTGATCCTTAAATGAGTATTTATCGACTGTATCCCAAGTTCTATTATCCGAGGTTAAAACCGTTCCCATCTGTGCTAACGGCTGGTGTAACAAAATGCTGTGGAGGCGGCAGGCTAAACTGCTCTCCCATTTCCTTGAAGATGAGCGCACAAGACAAGTGCTCCAGCTAAGAAGCTAGTTTGTATTGGAATCCAAGAAAAATAAACTGGAGCAAGTAACTCTTTAAAGCTACAAAAAGATTGAATAGGTTGAAAACAAATCTCCGCTCTGCCCACCAGGGCTTTGCAGCATCGCTCCTTTTCTCCATCCTGCTTTCCAATCCAGCAACATTAGTGCCCTCAGTCTTTGTAACAGGCTCTGCCAAGTCCCCTTCTGACCCCTACAAAACTCGTCCCCTTCCCACCATCCCCCGTGCTCGCCTGGGAGGCTGATCCCTCCCTTGGGCTGTGGCATCGCTCCTGCCAGCGGGCACTGCGGTGCTGCCGCGGCCCGGCAGGGCTCAGACCCTCTCCTTCTCACGGACTTCCCCTCCCTCACAGGCCTTCAGCGTCTGGGGTTTTGTTTCCAGAGGACATACAGTAAATTACAGACAAATGGAGCCAGACCAAATGGTTTTGCCACCTAATCGCACTTGGTGAAGATGATGGTTATTTTGGTGATGTTTTTGCAGTCTGTTTTCCTGATGTTGTCAGCAGGGCTGCTTTGTGGTCAAATGCCATCACAGT
>VYXH01011207.1:854172-872368 GCA_013397275.1 Burhinus bistriatus | reverse complement strand
TTTTTTTTTTTTTTTGAAGAGTTTTAAAACCATTAGTGAGAGGCAGCTCACCTGATCTACCAGGTGCAGGGGAGAGAGGCAGCCCTGCCCGCCATGGAAGGCTGGGGCAGGCCTCTTGGTGTGCCTCCCCACCAGCTGCAGCTCCACAAGGTGAGGAATCTGCCCTGCTGGGTGGTACTTGGTTGGAGTTGGAGGAGGAGGAGGAGGAATGTGGCCTGAGAGCAAGTTGTTTCCCTGCTATGGTGGGTATGGGGCTGAGCTGGTTTTCTTCCCAGCAAGGTTTCTGATTTGAGCAGCTTAGAGGCCGCTGGTGAGGGGGTGGTATGTGATGGCAGCTCTCCCCTGGCTTTGCCCCTCCTTGGTGCAAAAGCTGAAGGAAGTGCTGTGGTGACATGGTGGTCCCCTGTGTCCCCTGGCTGCCTGTGCTAGGGGCAGGGTGGCTGCTGGCTACCCGGGCTGGGCTTGGTGCTTCCAGTGGGGGAGCCTGAGGGAGCCAGTGCGAGGGCGCAGCTGGAGGCGGTGGGAGGAACCCTCTGGAACCCGTGGAAAGGTGGTGGCCTCTGGCAGATCTGTGCCTGCCAGTGGTTACTCCTTTGTGCTGTAGTGAGAGAGACCTGCTGCAGCTATTTGATGTGTTTCCCCCTGTGTTTTGTACCTATGAGGCATCCCGTCCGTGTGGGCAGGGCCCTGGGGAATCCTCCATGGTGAGGCCTGAGGGGTCCTGGGGTCCACCCTGGGGTGCTGCTGTCTAGCCCCCTCCCTGCTATGGGGGTGCTGCAGGTGGGGCCCACCCTGCTCCAGGTGCCACGGTCAGAGTTTTCTTCTCTGTATCCTCAATGCAGGAGTTCAGCAAGAGAAGCAACATACATTGAAGTTTGACAAGCACCAGGTGAAAATAGCTGGCTTGTTGTTGTTGGAAATGTGTCATTTTGCATTATGTTTGGTACATAAACTTTGTGTGAGGCATGCACTGCTGTTTACTTCCATGCCAAAAAGTGTCCGTGTTTTTAAAAGGAAAAAAAAAAGGGGGGGGGGGGGGGGGTGTGAATATGTGAATGGCCTTTTGGGGTCTGTGCTAACATGTTGTCACAAGTCAGTTACTGGTGTTTTTCTACTGCCAGCCCAGTTCAAAGTTCAAATTAATTCTGTGAAGGCCCCTTCCCAAAATAGGGCACAAGAACAGACATACATGCTTTACAGATTTAATTTGCTGTTTCTGTAAAAGGTAGTTAATAATACACATGAATAAATGAATTTATAACTATACATTAATACTAGGGTAGAATGGAAAGTTTGAGGCCTTAGTATCTTTTACATGCAAAAAACCCTAATTTTACCAGCAGTAAGTACTAATTTACTTGTAAGTAAGCTGTGTTTATTTCTGCATATTCATGTTATTTGTCAAATAGCCTGCAAAATGTGTATGTTTACTGCCCTAGCCCAAAGCTGCCTGTGAGACTGCAAGTGGCAGGAGGGGCCGCAGTGGTGTTTAGGGAGAAGCTGGGTATGGGCAGGCAGGGAGAGGGGGAGAGGCCAGGCCTTTTGGCAGCAGATCAAGTCTGACTGGATTAATTGTATAGTGAAACTTTAATCGTACCTTTGTAAGGGAACAGGAAAACTGGTGTAGTTATGTTGTGAGTAGTTCTCTCGGTGTGGCAGAACTTTGTCTTCACTGATATTTTCAAATAAATCTGAGAGGAATAATGCACTATTCAAAGATAATTAAGTTTCTTTTAGCTTGGAAATCATTATCTGAGAAAAGAGATGGAATCTTAACTACTGAGGTAACTCCAGAACTGCTATCTTGTCGTACTGCTTGGCCTGATGCACATACGTATGGTGATAAGTGCAGTTGCTGAAAGGCATTATTAATTTTCACAAATCAAATCTGTGGCTTGGATGACCTGCATCTCAGAAAACAGAGGAATTAGCATGTAGAAAAGCATGGGAGAAGTTCAAGAGGCCTTTGAGCATGGAAGAGGTGGAGATGAGTCAGAGGCATGATTCTCTGCATTATGAGTTGCAGCTGGGTATCTGAGAGCAAAGCTAGGCACTGTGGCAGCACACCTCAGCTGCTATACATTGATAATGTTTTTTCTGTATGCCTGGATACACAGTGATGCTTGATGATTTTAATGAGTTGTTACATGATGCTTCAAATGTGATTTTTGATTAACTTATGTGGCCCAGTGTTGAGTTGTAGTTACAGTCTTTCCTGCACATTTTCCATTGGAGCAAAGCCGAGTATTTTGGTTGAATCTTGGATGAAATGTTGCTAGCCAGTTCATTTCTAGTTCACTATGGGAAACCTGAGATGTCATCAAATTTGTATTTCTTAATGGGAAGCCACATATTATTTTGAGGCAGATTTAATTTTAATGTTACTGAAAAACTTGACCTGTCCTCCATAGAAAGTTAAGGTGTTGGTATCACTGGGTGGAATGTGGGAATGTGTATTGATGCATGGATCACAATTATTTTAATTCCATAACATTATCAGCAATAGACATATGACTATAATAATGCAATTCTCTTTAACACAGTCTGTAAAAACGCATTGATTTTATAGCTCCCCAAACTGATTACATTAATATCAGTGCATAATTAGTTTACACATTACTAAATTACTGACAGATTAAAAGTGAAATAGTGCAGTTCATACATGGCCGCATAACTGCCAGAAAGGAAATTAATATGGATTCAAATGGTCCTTAGAGACCTGCACTGAAATAGCAGAAATCTATAAAGACTGCTTGCGTTAGGAAATTTCTATCACCAACATGTTTGTGGTTGATGCTTTGCTAAGTCTGTTAATATGGGTAAAATTTAGTACAGGAAATGATGTTTGAATGATGCTTTTACGGTTACCAGCTCAAGAATGTGTTTATTAAAAGTAAATTCCTGACTTAAATGGCAATTACTTTGGACCTGAATATGAATTTTTAAATACCTTTGTACGTCTTCCTGATGAAGTGGTAGTAGCATAAAGTAGCTACTACTTAAGATGCATTTGAAAATTATATTGGTTTTAGATACTATAAAAATTGAGAACTTACTCTTGGTGCTTCTCCCTTGGGCCAAACACACATTAGAGATAACCTTGTATCAAAAGTTGGTCTGTTTGTACAGCCTCAAATGCTTTAAGATGATTTTCTATCTTTAGCAAAATTTTGACATAAGCTGTATAAAGAAACTTTATATACAGTTCATCAGCTGTCTACAGCCTTTTACTTACTGGATACATCCTGATGAAGACTGGGCTACTTGGATGCCAGTTCAAGCTGTCATTATGGGAAGAATTGCAGAAGGAATTGGTTGTGATTCTTAACAGGCTGATTGTAGCAGAAAGTTGTGCTAAGGTGCTTTTTTTTTTTCTTTCTTACTTTTCTCCTCAACCTCATTAGACCTATGTGGAATATGACATTGAAAGAAAACTTACAAGAGAAGCAAGAGGCCGATGCAGCCAATACTTCTTGTTGTAGGCTTTGGTGAAGGCTGGAGGATGTGACCTCAGTGAATGAGTAGTGTTGGTTGGTTGAACACGATGGCAAGGGTGAACTGGGTGAATTGCGCTACACAAAGAGCTACAGCCAGATTTCCATTGTGTATTCAGTTATGGATAGTAAATGCTAGATGAATTTAGTCTCAGTTGTGTCTCTTGAGGCAAAATGCCCTCCAAGGTCAACCGGCGTGATGTGCATAAGGATCTGGTTTCTTGAAAGTCTCGGTATTTATAGCTCCTATAGCCTTTAGCAGAAGCTGTGGATGTTGGTGGCTGACAGCTCTAAAAGTCATGTTACAAAGGCAGATTGAATCACTTATTTTGGGGAAAGATTGCGGCTGCTTCCCTATCTCGCTCCTTCTTTAGCATAGACTCTAGTTTACTGTTTCTTACTAAGCCAAAAAGAAAACCCAAACCCAAAACAAAACAAACAAACAAACAAACNCTCGCTCCTTCTTTAGCATAGACTCTAGTTTACTGTTTCTTACTAAGCCAAAAAGAAAACCCAAACCCAAAACAAACAAACAAACAAACAAAAAAAACAGATTTCTATAGATATAAAAGATTTGGGAAGACTCATAGTACTAAATATGCCTCTTTGCTTAGCATTCCTTAGGTCCTCAAGTGGGTTCATTTTTTCTTTTAGAGAGGGCTCATTGATTATTTTAGAAACATGCTTTATTTAAAGTTAAACTTATTATACTTCAATAGAAGAGGCAAACTTGTTGAGCTTACTTTTTGGATGTCATATTTAGCAGATGACCTTTTTTAATATGAGCTTAGCATGAAAATAAAGCTCTGAAAAAAGTTGTTAGTATGTGTTTCACCTGTTTGCTTCTTAGAAAATCAGTTTATTGGTTTGTTGTGAGTGAAAAGAGAGAGGGAGCAGGGCTAAAGGTAGCCTGTGTTGTGACTCTTCAAGTAGCAACATGGTAAAGAGGGTGATGTTTCAGGTGAAGCACAATAAAAACAAACTTGATACTTAGAGGTATCAAAAGATTTCATTGTGGATGCATTCCTTGCTTTCACTTGAATAGTAACAAATATGTGGATTTGCTAAATAGGGATGATGTCTAGGTTCATGATTTCACATGGAATTGCCTGGACATTACACGCTGGGAGGAGATAGATTTCATGTTTAAGATAATAACAATTTTAACATTCATTTCACTGAAGTAGTCACTCTGACTTGTTAGAACTGTATTTATGATTGCAGAGTAAGTACTTAAAATTCACTAGTCTTTGCTGGAATTAATCACATCTACATACCAATTTACTTTCTGGATTTGAAATTAAGATGGATCTGTGTGAAACATGACGATTTTGTTTGTAAGTATTTTTTTGTAAACGTTTCCATCAGTTATAACTCATGCAGTGAGATGCCATATGGGAGGTCTGCCAGATTTCATGTAGACCATATGAAATGCATTTGGCAGACCTGTTGTGTATTACTGCGGCATTGTTGTACATCTAGCTGAACGAACTATTGTGAAGTACTTCACTTCTTGCCAGCCAATGGAAGCTACTGTTGCACTTATTGTCACATTGGGCTTGTGGAGAAAGCGTAGCCAACATCTCTAGGAGGAAGAAAGGACTGCGTGTGGATCTAAGAGAATCCTAGATATGGAGCTAAGTTTTTAGTATTAGGGAGATATTAGGAAGCAGAATGAAGATGAATTGTAGTTCTGTTTGCTTGGGGTTTTTTTGTTTGGTTTGTTGGTTGGTTTTTTATTTTAGATTATTTTAAAGAATAATATCTTCTGATTTCATGGATAGGAAACTTATGCAAGGTAGAGCTGTTATCATTTGCTGTGTTAACAAATACAGCCAGGGCTATCAGCACCAAATCAGCACTGTATTTGCATGGTGTTTCAAGTGGGAAGGGACAAACAATGTTACAACTGTTGTAACTTCTTTGTTTTAAGCAGAATTCTGGAACACCTGTAATGCTTAATATAGTCAAGATATAGTTTGAATGATATTGTCAAGTAAATAAAGATCTTTGTTCCTGAAGGTGCAGTTAATGCATAAGATATTTAATGTGACCAACTATCTTGTTTAAAAATACTTTGTGGGTTTTGAATGCTTTGTTTTGACAATGGGTATACCTTGGTAGTGTTATTAAGACTTGAGTAATTCCTGCTTTGTGATCATGTCCAATAAATCACTCTAAATGTTATGTTTGATATGTTTTTCAGAGTTCCTTTCATTTTTTAATGGTACAGGTGCTACTGGAATTATTTTTTTGGCAAAGAGAAAAGTTTTGTTTACATATATTGCATGTTTTAGTAGTAGGTGTAGTGAAATAGGAGACGAGATTAGCAGAGTTTTGCTTATTACATTATCCATCTAAGGCTGTATAGGTCTGGAAGTTATATCTTTGTACTAATAACATGGTTCTTAGAAGAAGGTATGTAAAAATATCAAAAGAAACCCACCCCCCCACACACCCAAAAAAACCCACAACAACAGAAAAAAAACCTAGAAACAAACAAACAAAAAACCCCCCAAAACCCCAGTTTTCCACTTTTCATTTATTATGAGTTCTATGTTGCTAAAGCAGAATTAAGATCACTTAGGAGCTGGTCACAAAGACTGTTTCTGTTTAATGAGGTATGTGAGCGTTGGAAGAATTGTGAAACATTAGACTGCAGTTTCCGTAGATGTTAATTTGACACTTTTACAGCAGTATTCTCTTCACTTGTATGTATCAAACAGGTCTGTAACCAAGTAATTGTTTTGTTTTAGAATTTCATTTGCTTCACTACATTCTTGTTTTCATATAGTCTCTTGCTGTTCTCCATGTAAAGCTCCCTGCATTCAGATAGTTTGAGTGTTATTGTTTTACCTGTTCTGCTGGTTTCTTCACAAGTCTTACAACTTTGTGGGTTTTCGTCCTTGTATTAACTCCAGGAAACCTAAGAATGTGAAAGTTGAGTTTCTTACAATAAGAAGGCAAATTAACTTGGCAAATCACTATTTCCTTTTAAGGTTGCAAAACTTCCCCAGATGAGATATGATTAACGTTCTCCTGGATGGCTCAGACTTCCAGTTTTCTAAGTTGCATGATCTTGCAGCGTGGAGGTTGAAGGTGCAGTAGTAGACTATCAAGATTGTCAAATGGAGGGGAGAGTGACTTTTTAGTGGCTGAATTTTTGGTGCCTGGAGGTGCTGAATGCTTTCTAAAATAAAAATCAAGAGGTGATTGTTCAATATTCTGTCTAAAAATAATATAGAACCCTGAAATTTGCGTGGAGATAAAGGTGGAATTTAATGCTGTTCCATGAGAGCTGCCTTCATAAAATCTATGAAATCTTACAGAATCATAGAATGGTTTGGGTTGGAAGGGACCTTAAAGATCATCTAGTTCCAATGCCCCTGCCATGAGCAGGGACACCTCCCACTAGACCAGGTTGCTCAAAGCCCTGTCCAACCTGGCCTTGAACACATCTAGGGATGTGTCTTCCCTGAACAACCTGTTCTAGTGTCTTGCCACCCTCAGAGTAAAGAATTTCTTCCTAATATCTAATCTCGATCTACCCTCTTTCATTTTAAAGCTGTTACCCCTTGTCCCATTGCTACACTCCCTGATAAAGAGTCCCTTCCCCATCTTTCCTGTAGGCCCCCTTTAAGTACTGGAATGCTGCTATAAGGTCTCCCAGAGCCTTCTCTTCCCTAGGCTTAACAACCCCAACTGTCTTAGGTTGTCTTCATCGACAAATCTTGATTCATGTTAAATTGTCACTGAATTCGACATAGTCAATTTGAAATATTTATTGCTTATTTTGAAAATTTTGGGTAGCTTTTTTTTTTTTTTAGACAGAGCAATTCTGCTCTTAGGAAATCTCTCGCACTGACAGTAACAGTAGCTGTGGATCCACTTTAGTGGAAGTGATCTTGTTGCCTTGTAATACCTGTATTTTTATTGCTGCTGTCTTCCTCAGGTGGCCTGAATGTGAAAATTCACTATTTTTGCCTAAATCACCCCCTACACTGCAAGATTCTTGAGCATGTTGTTAGTTTGATGTGCTTTTTTAAATATGGGAATGCAAAGAGTCAGAAAGGAGCAATGCTTCTATTGGTATTTTGCTTATGTTCCCTGGGTAATTGTACCTACAGGATACTGGGTATTTTGGTCTTTTTAAAGAAGGCCTTGTTTTCTCTTGAACCATTACTATTTGAAAGGAAGTCAAACTGCGAGATACTATTTGAAATGTGAATTCCTGTATTCCTTTATTTGCTTTTCCATAGTCTCTTAGCTTTTTCATTATACATCCAACATTCAAAAGTGTTAAAAGTTTACAAAATAAGAACATTTATTCCCTGTTATTATGCTATTTTGGGAGAAAGCCAGTGTACAAAATAGCCTTGATGTGAAAAATTTAAGCAGGTGCATGATTGTCGTGAGTTGGGAAGTATTTAAGGCTTTGTTTTTCTTCCATATTGGATACCGGCAGAAGCAAGGAGCATCATTAGAACATTCAAAGCTCTCTAATTGGACATCCATTGAATAATATAAGAGTGTGAAGAATTTCCAAGGGGAGGTCAGAGGAAACACTTATTTACTAACATGCTAACTAGTAGTTCATTTTTCCTAGGACAGGACGTAGGAGGACATAGGATTAATGGTTGATAGTGGTGTTTCTTTGTTTTGTTTTGCTTTTTTAAGTGGGATATGAAGTCTTACTGTTAAACTAAAAGTAGCTTCTAATAAAAAAGCAATAAAATAATCCAGTGTTAGGGAACTATTACTTAGACAATACTTTCTTAACCTGTTCTAGGAAACTGGTTATCTTTATTTTTTTTTCTTCTTGTTATGACCTAAAGAGCAAATGTTTAGTATTTACAGGTTTCTTTTCCCTTTAACTTGAAAAGAATTACATCAGTGATTTCACAGTCTCTTTTGAAAGTTAGTCTTCTAAGGCAAAGAAAGGAACAGTTCTAAAAAAATGAATTAAATTGTGCTTTTTCTATATTTTTGTTATTTCTGCTGTTACTTAAGAATGGTGAGGGTAATTTTCTGGCTTCTGTGAAGTAGATGTAGAATTTTTCTGCCTTATCAAAAGTAGTTAATCTTTGTTACATGATAGTTGTGTCATTTTTGTTTATATTAGGGAAAGAGGGCTTCTAATTAGAGAACTATAAAAAAATTATATGATGATATCAGGATGACAATGTTTAAAATTAAGTTGTAGGTCCATTCTTATTTTTGAACAATTTCTGAAAGGGATGAACGTTGAATATCAGGAAGTTGTTATCGTGTTTACAAGTACTGTGTTTTTCTTTATTTGTTTGAATAAATTTTGAAAATTATTTCACTTCTTTAAAAGTGATTACTGACTTACTAGTTGGGTTCTTCAAAAAAGAAGGGGCAGGTGAAGATAGTAAAACAAACGTGACCCAAGGGTTGGTTGGTTGGCAAAACTTTGACTTTAATGAGGAGATTTCATAACTTTCTCTATGAATGGATTACTGGGTTGCCTGCAAATATTTGTATAGTTACATGCAAAACTAAATAAGCAGTAGGGGAATTGTCTTGGTTCCCCTCCCCCCCGGCCCTTGCCCCTGCTTCATAATTGATACTTTGTGGGACTTATTTCAAAATTTCTTCTCTTGTATTATGTGTGAGATGAAGAGGCCTGATGGTTTATTTTACAAAAAAAAAAAATAACATAGAAGTGTGCTTCTGTTTATTCAGATATCAGAATGGCATAATATGGTCTGTGTAGAACTATATTTACAGCTGTTTGGCAAACAGATGAAGCAAGTTTGCAGCCTAAGTAACAAACTGCACAGACATAGCCCTCCATTAGGAGTTGCTTGTGTAAGCATATCACATTTCCTGGAATGTAAACCACATTAAAAAAATATATTTTATATGCTGTAAATCTCATTAAAGCACTGAAATTAACTCAGGTATTTTTTTTTTATATATATTTGCTTCTACTTAGTAGCATTTGTAGCAGCACTTTCAAATGTATAGCTGCTTTCCATGTGTTTCTGCATGGTAATGAGCAAACATGAATATTTGTTATTGTACTTTTTTTTTCGTTCAACAATGTACTTAAAAGTTGTTGTGCCATTCAGACTAGTTCTCCTAATTGGGCTGTATATGCATCAGTAAACAACATGAAGATGCAAAACATAATTTTAGGGGAACTAATTAAATTTTGAATTCAAAGCACATCACAAAAACTATCTGAATGTTTTCAAGTAAGTCGAAAATCCTACAAGCTGCTCCACTTCTACTAAATCCCTACCCCTCTGAAACCAAGAAAATGAATATTCAATATATTTTTCCATTTGAGTCCCTTGACATGCTATTGATTCACTTTATTTTCCCAACAATTTCTGACAGATTTCCCAATGTGGATTACTTATGTGCTTTGATATTCATTTTGTGACTGCCTTTGAAAAGCACATAAAAATTAGAGCTGCAGCAAACTGTTCACTAGAGCTACAAACTAGTGAACGTGACCCTTGGAATTACTGTGTTCACTACTGCTGATGTGTGCAATATACTATATCCAACATCTAACATATTGAATATTAACTGAAGATAGAAAATGTTGAAGAGGTAGGAATTAAAGGCAGTTTCGTTGACTCATGGCAACTTTATTGATAGAAGCTTAACATCCTGAAAGGCATGTTCCTTCCATGTTCCGTCTCTGCATGGTATATTTCAGTTATGTTTAGTCAGTACACTTTATGTACATTTTAGGTACGTAAAAGATAAATGAGAGAAATAGTAGACTTTTGGGCAATAAAAGTGGTATTGACATGAATGCAAGCTGAAAAAAAAAAATAGCGTAAATCCAAAAGCAAAGACCTAGTGCTGAATGAGTTGCTTGTACAATTTCTGTATTTAGAAGGTGACTTTCTGAAGCATATTTGTTATTCTCAGTAACTGGTCTGAACAACCTAGTGAAGTGACAGGCATTGAAGGGGATAGGGTGCATTTTTGTTTCACTGTATGAGTGCACACATATATCTCTAAGATGTTTTAAAAAACAAACAAACAACCCCTCGAAATCTCCCAAAATACCCACAAAGTTTGGAAATACAGCCCTCCCCATCATGGAGTTAAGAGGGAGAATGCATGGTCTAGACAAAATTTGCGGGTCACTGTTCCCTTCTCAAAACATCTAAAACCCTTTTTTCTGTTGTGGGCTGGCTCTTGTCCATAGCTTGGTGTTCCCATTTTGCTAAGGGTTCCCTTTCATGTGGAAGTAGGTCTTTTGCTGGCTCGCTTTGTTAGACATTGAAAGGTGCAGCAGCATATAAATTCTTAAAATTCATGAAGCTGGCCTGTTCTCTTGCTACCAGTGCTGGGGGTGGGCGAGAAGGTTGACCTCAGCAAGTATGGTATCCTTATAAATGTCTGTCTTGAATTTTTCTGCTGGTGGAGATTATTAGGTTTCCGGTAATAAAGGCCTGGAGTAGCTACATTGTGTTTTCTGCTCTGGATTCACATAAACTGGCTTTTCACCAAGAGAGTTCAGGCTTCTGTCTCTTAGGCCCAACCCTATTCTTGCCCAAGAACTCTGTGAAAAAATGATGCAGTTTATAACCATGAACAGTCAAATTTTTCACCCTTTGACAGCGCTCAGTCAAATCCTATACCTCCAGAAAAACTGAGAGCACTTGCAATCTATGTAATTTTTTTCTACCTGGGTGACTTCATAAACCTTTAGCAATTTCCTTAATCTGAGATTAGCCTGGTATGATGCATGACATTTTGCTTGATTGGATAAATATGTGCAAGCAGTTGAGATAATAATGACATTTGAGATCTGAGATAATTTCTACTTACACTCTTTGAATTATCACGGAATCACGGAATTTTCAGAGTTGGAAGGGACCTCTAGAGATCATCTAGTCCAACTCCCCTGCTGACGCAGGAATGCCTAGAGCACATTACTCAGGACTGCATCCAGGCGGGTCTTGAAAATCTCCAGAGAAGGGGACTCCACAACCTCCCTGGGCAGCCTGTTCCAGTGCTCTGTCACCCTCACCGTAAAGAAGTTTTTTCTTATGTTTGAATGCAACTTCCGATGTTCCAACTTGTGCCCGTTGCCCCTCGTCCTGTCCCAGGAACCACTGAAAAGAGTCTGCCTCCATCCTCCTTCAACCCACCCTTTGGATACTTTTAAGCAAGAATAGGGTCTCCCCTNCCCTCTGGAGTGTCAGCCACCCCTCCCAGTTTGGTATCATCAGCGAACTTGCTGGGGATACACTCTGTCCCCTCATCCAGGTCACTGATGAATATATTGAACAAGACTGGACCCAGTATTCACCCGTCAGGGACACCATTGGTTGCAGGCCTCCAACTTGACACTGCTCCATTAATCACAACCCTCTGAGTTCTGTCACACAGCCAGCTCTCAATCCACCTCACTGTCTGTTCATCTAGCCCACACTTCCTCAGCTTCCTGATGAGGATGTTACGGGAGACAGTGTCAAAAGCCTTGCTGAAGGTAGATGACGTCTACTGCTCTCCCCTCATCCAGCCAACCAGTTATGAGATCATAGAAGGCTATCAGATTGGTCAAGCATGATTTACCCTTGATAAATCCATGTTGACCACTTCCAATAACTTCCTGTTCATCAACGTGTTTGGAGATGACATCCAGAACAAATTTCAAATTATTTTTTTACAGATCTGTTTGTGAAAACACTGGAAAGCAAAGATGCTCTGAAGGTGTAGAGCACTTATTAACTTAGCAAAGCAGTAAGTCTTAATTTGTAGTGTGTTAATAACCAAACCTAAAGTAGTATCTGTTGACCCAGGTTCACAGTTCTGGGTATACATGTTAAAGAAACACCATTTCAGATACAAACCAAGATTTAATACATGCAGCAACATACTAGTTGAAAACAAACAAACAAAAAGAACCCCCCCAAAATACACAAGTGTACTTTTGTATAGACAGAGGGTGAAGACAGTGTTTGTGTGAATATCGGGCCAGAATAATGTTAAGCAGTTCTGTTTGATCCTGATTTTTCAAGGCTTTTTAAGCTTTATCCTTATTAGGTTTGTGAGCTCAGATTTTTAAAAATCTTTTTCTGGGTACTTCAATTTTGGAACCAAATTCACTGAAGCAAAGTAGGCTTTTGAAACTTGCTAATTCTCTTTAAGCTTCTTTCTGAAGGAGGTTCCAAACTGGATTAATTCAAATTATTACCTTGGCAATATCTAACCACCTAATACTAGTGTCATTATTGAGAGTTTTACCTTGCACATAACCTGTATCACAGTTATGCTTAGGTAAAGTTCAGCTCCCAGGATACCATGATGATCATCTTGCTATAGTCTCTAGTATTCTAATTTGTAATGTATTCTAAATCAAAGAAGGAATAGTTTAGCAACAGACACTTAGCTTTTAATCTATAAAATATACTGTTATTAAATTGAGAAGAGGGAACCTGTAGGAATTCAAGGAGAGAAAGCAAATCAGTTAGGATTGATATTTAATTTTGAAATTGAAATACCATTTCTTTTCTGAAGAAATATATTATATCAAATAACCCCATTTGTGCAGGTTCTGGACTAGATTATTAAATTAAGGGATTGTTTTCTTGAAGTTCCTTAAAATCTTCACTTAACAGTTTCATAGGAACAAACTCATTGTTATCTTTATAATAGGACTTTTTTTTGATTTATGATGAGAATTTTCTGGCAAGCTGTCCTTTGAGGTCATTTTAGTTTTCTAGACATCTAGATCAACTGATATCGACCAATAGCAGTTACTACTCTGAACGAGAAATTACTGAAAATACATACAGAACTTCCAAGTTACATGGCTCACTAATGTTTTCTTGATTGTTGACATAGAGATGACTTCTCTGGGCAGTCGTCTTGACTGTGAGGGTGTCTGTGCATCTATTCCTAAAAATTTTTCAAGTTTGGTCATTCCAGACTAAATGTGATGGAGAGCTAGAATTCTTAAAGATATTTCAGTTCTGTGAGTCCTAGGAAAATATGCAATGGTTGGAAGAAAAAGCTTTTATTCCACTGAGAGGAAAAGGTATAATGTGATCTCAGCCTTTATTAGAAATCGGGGAAGCCACATGAGCTATCAGCCTTGGGGCAAAACTCTGCAGGAAAGGAGGGTTCATTAGTTTTGCTCCTCCAGAAGGTGGTTGGCTTGGTTTGGAGTCATGTTTACCTAAAGCAAAAACTCCTACTACTGTGGGAAAAGCCCACACAAGCAGCACAGAAAGTGACCCGCTAATTTAGAAAACTTGACTATAAATAATTCTGTCAGGTGTGCATGTTTTTTCAGAAAAAGAATGAAAATATTTTGTCCAGTCTTTCTCTCTTTCTCTCACCTGTATATTCACAACTGGTTATTCACAAACAAGCTACAGTTTTGTAGAGTAAATGCCTCCTTGATAGTGTCAGAAGGTAGTTCACTGTCATGAATCCTGTGCTGGTGCTGTTGGGTTATATCTGAATTTGTTCTATTTATTATTACAATGTTAAGAAATTTATTATAGAGTCCTAGGGGAAAAAAAATGAGTTGAATGAGTTCTGGAGGTCATCTAGAAGAGCAGCTTTATCTAGTCCAGCCTCCTGCTCAGAGCAGGACTGACTTCCCAGTTAGATGAGGTTGCTCAGGGCTTGTCCAATTAAATTCAATAAATCTCAGAAGCTGGAGTTAACATAGTCTCTTTGAGTGTCTGTTCTAATGATTAAAAACTTATTTCTTCTATGACCTACACAAGACCTTTTTCTGCAGAACTGCTACCTACCTACTTGGTCCTTAGCTTGCGCTCCTGCATGGAGCTGTTGTATTCCAAGATGTCCTTTTCTTTTTGAGGCTTTTGTTGTCCCATTTTTCTGGCTTGATGAGATCCCTCTGAATATAAACTGCTTCCATCCACAAGCAATTTGGCATCATCTGCAAACTCGCTGAAGGTACAATACACCATGCAGGTCATAGATGACACTGTTAGTCTTTGAACCACTTCTCATTCCTTACCAGTTTCAACCCTAGTCAAACTTTGGCCTTCCCAGTTCTATTTCTGCTTGCTCGGATGAAATATCACCAGTTCTGTTATTTGGATAAATGGAAAATTAATCTGATTTGTAGACGTAAACACTGCATCAATCAATAGGATCTGCTGAGTTCCTACATAGGCATAGGTGTACCTTTGAATCATCTCCTTATGGCCACAATTTACCATAATTTTGTACTTGGATCTGTGGTTTGGCACAGAACAGTATTACATATTTTCAAGGTTTCTGCTGACACACAATCTGGGAAGCTTTGAATCTTAATCAGACTTGCTTGTTACCTCAAAAGCATATAGCCAAATAGAATTGACTTCTTATTCAAAAGGCCGCATCTTGTGGCTCAAGATTTTTTTTTTTCCTTAAGAGTTCTTGTCACTGGATTATACATGTCCTTGATAAGAGGGAAGATATTCTTTATAGCCATTAAATAATATTCTCTGGGCCTTATGCTTTTGAGGTGAAGATAGAAGCAGCAGAGTCCCCTATATTGCAGGGGTGTATTTGATCATATTCTACTTCACTAGTTAAAGCTAGGGAGGAGATTTGGATTTAAGCAGGCCAGCCCAAGATCAAGAATGGAAAAGTGGTCTTTCCAAGTGTGATGTAGCATATATGTATTCAGAAGAGTTAATATATATTAAGCTCAGAGATGAAAGGTATAAAATATAAATTAGCTTTCTATAGACACGTTTTAAACTCATGTACTGCTTGGGTATCGTGACTTTTAAGTCTGTTCAGGAAAATGTGACAGGATGGATGTTAGATCAGAAAACCATTTTTCATTGTCCTTTCCACTTGCTATTTTTCTACTTAAAAAATAGAAGAGAATGTGAAAATGGAATTTGGCCATCACTCAAAACATTTGTTTTCTCATTTCTCACTTTTTCATATTTTCTTCTTCACTTTTGTAAATTTCTTGTAATATTTAGTATTTGCTAATGTCTGTTTTGATGTATTTGCAATGAAGTACTTCTTTCTTACCTTCTCATTCAAGTCAGATTTAAATAGCTAATCATTAATTTAGCACAAGAGAAGTTGTTCTTTGAGTTAACTCCCCCAGTAGCATATTTATGCCTTCATAGGTGATTATACTCAATATTTATTTGAGAACTATTAATACTAGAATTATTTTTGTGTGCTGATCTAAAGCCAGAAAAATATTCAAAACCTTATTATTCTTTCTGTATTTATATCAAAGCATTTTTTCTGGCATGCTGTCAGAATTTTCTTTGAAGAAAATATTTTTAAAAGGCAACTGCTTAGTGTCTTCGGAGGCACTAACATGAATGGAGCCGTTAAGCCTCTTACTTTTATGAAATAGAGTATCCTCAGAGCTCATGCAGTAATGATCTTGGATTAGGTGAAAGCTTAAAATAGGCAAGGAATGAACACTATAAGATATTGTTCCATCAAATGGCTAAACATTGTGGTACATTTATCCTAAAAATGCCATTAGAATACCTAATAAGATATTGTAGTTTATGCCTGCTTATCATTGTTTGCATAGATTCTGGTAGGCCTGCTAACACGCTTAGAGAAGTCCTCATATATAACCTTTTCAGAATTGTGACAGTAGTTATGCGAAAAATCAATATACTATGCTAAGATATTGAAAAATAGGATTTTCCAGCAGTTAGATGCACACCATTAAGGTATAGTAAGAATTTAAGCTATTGAACTTACTGGGTAGGGCTTCAAGTGCAATCCTTGTTACTTTGTCTGCCAGGTTTTTCACTTTGTAATATATGCTCATAGAAATTTGTGAGAATTGCTCTAGCTCTCTATGTAAACTTATTTTCCAATTTGAGAGGTTTTGGCTTTGTGAGTGTTTGTTTGTGTGTGGGTTTTTTTGGTTTTGGTTTGTTTGCTTGTGAAAGGGGGTAGGAATGTAATGAGTCCTGTGGCTTGATCCTTTTGTAGCAAATTTTAGTGACTTTGCAGCCTGTAATGGCAGCTGCTTCTGCAAACAGGCAAGGTGTCTGTAAAACTCGAGGGCACAGAACAGCAATTACAAGTATAACAACAGAGATCATAGTATTATTAATACTGTAAAATACAGTAGTGCTATAGTGCTAAGAGTAAGGCCCTGTTGAGTGAACACATGTTCAAAGTGAAACATGAATTATCTGAAGTCCATTCTAGTCCCTAACTTCTGTGACCAGTGCTGAGTGCTTTGGAAACTGCAGTCAGTGCTGTAAAACATGCTGTGTTAGAACTACTTGGGGACTTCAGAATTCTAGCTTTTCTTTTTTGATACCTTTTTATCCAATAACAGCACTGTGCATCAGCTCTAAGTTCGTGTTTATAATGATTATACAAGTTTAGCATGTGAAAATTCAGGCATTCTTAAAACTTTCTAAGCTGCAGGCATGATACACACATAATACTTGAGGTCATTCTTGCAAATTCTTTAAATGGTTGCAGGAGGTATTATTTCTAGTACTGTGTTAGTGGAAAAATTAACGTGTCGCTATTTTGAAACAACAAAGATCTGTGTGTGTTTATTCATGATAGACATTTATATTTGTAGCTGTCCATAAGCAAGCAATGATTCAAACGCATTCTATATCAGGATGTAGTGATCTTAAATATTCAGTAGTCCATGGGCGATTATGTTCATGCTTGAACCAGAATTTTTAATTGTTTTTGCTATCTCCAGTTTTAACTTTAGTTTCTTGTGGCCATGGGCAGTGGCTTGAAGTTTTTCTGTTGGAGAATGTTAATCTTTGATAAATGCCACGTCATGGATAAGTACTTCCACATTAGTTCAAAGCATATATATCTCATTTCCATGCAATTAGATGATACTCGGATCCTAATAAATGATACCTTGCTGAGGTTTTTTCCTTTCATAGTGCATGTATCTGTTTTCAGCGAAGCTGTTAAATAACTGGGATTTCTTACTGATTTAGTCTGAATAGTGTTTAATTAAAATGCAGTTTGTGACAGGACTTGTCTTGGCTGCTACTGAGATTTTAAGTGCTCTATTTGTTAGGGCATTTGGCAAAAATGTGGAAGAAATGTTTTCTGTCCCACAGAGGCTACAAAACAAATGTCTAATCCAAATTCCCTTGGAATTCATGAAAAATAATGAGAGATTTCATGTTTTCAGATGCTGTGTTAAAATTTTTAAAAAAATGAAGAATTAAGTTCTATTTAAAGGTGACTGAAAATAAAGTCTGTTATCTCCACAACATTATGCCTTTACTGAACTCAGGAGGAAAATGTCCAACTCTATCCTGTTAGCTGTGAATCTAGAAATTTCACTTGGGTTACTGGATTCTTGGCACATTGATGTTCAATATATTTGCAAGACGGTAGGTATGTAGAAGTGTCTACTTGCAGCTTTAAGCTGATGTCTTTTGCATAGTTTAAAACATCTGCAAGAATACTAGGAATTAGCAAGAATGTAGACATTTTAATAAGAACAAAAATCAACTGTTTAAGTAAGGCTTGAAATAGCTAGCTGGACATTGTTTGATATTGGTGACTCAACATTTCATTGTTTTCTGATATATTAAATTTATTTCTTTACAATGTTAGGAAGGAATTAAAATAAAAAGTTGTGCTATGTGTTGATATGGTAAAGATGCTGACAAAAGAATTTGGCTTTAGGCTGTGCCAAGTAGGTAATATAGTTCAGCTGGAGATACCACTTTGGATCACCTTTTTCT